>JBBGZY010000004.1:10535000-11041522 GCA_037952925.1 Lithobates clamitans | reverse complement strand
TACCGCATTTCCAAGCTGTTACAAGCATTTGGCAATTCAAATGCTACTAAACTACCATCATTAAAAGCTTTCAGAAAAATGCTTCTAACCTCAACTGCTTCTAAACTACTATAAACGTCTGAGTGTACATGTACCCATGAGATAACATTGAGGAGAGTTCAGGGGCTGCTGAAAAAAACACCCAAATGCTAACGTCCATTTACCAGCTGTAGTGTACATGAGGCCTAATAGTCTACAATATATTCTAACATATTATACCTTATGTGGCTTGACATTTAACAGTTATTTATCTTAATATTATTATTATGTATTTCTAGAAAGATTATATAACAGCTAATCTTCCAGTGGTGATTATTCTATGCATTGTGCATGCTCCTACAAAGATCATGAATAATTTTAAACTATTTTTTACAACTTTACAATATCAAATAATTTGGTTGAATTACAAATATATTGTTGCATACATCATATGGGAGACACCCTATGCCTTGAGCACCTCATTTATGCACATTATTGCTGCCCTGCTAAATTTGAGAAGGTATGAGAGGGATGGTTAAATACTCCTGGTCTTTCCCCTTATTGACTTAGTGTTGCAAAGGCTACTCTAATGCATTGTATGCCATACCTTTGTATACCACTGTGTCACTTCACAACACTGCGTTTGTTTGCTTAAAAGTATGATTGTCTATTACGGCAAACTGTCATACTGGAGGAAATTTACAAAAACTAGAGAGTGAAAAATCTGGTGCAGCTCTGCATAGAAACCAACCAACTTCCAGGTTATTTATCAAAGCTTAATTGAACAAGCTGAGTTTAGAATCTGATTGGCTACCATGCACAGCTGCACCAGATTTTGCACTCTCCAGTTTTAGTTAATAAACCCTACTGTTTTCATGGAGCAAATATGATATTTGAGGTTGGAGAGTTCACAATAAACACCACCTCCTTTAAATAGATTCAAAAAATTACCAAAACACAATTGGTGCACACAATCAATAAAAACTGATATTACAAAAATGGATACATTTTATTAAGCAGACGTATTTATGAACAACAATTTGGTATATATAAAAAAAGAGAATATTAAAGCTCAGTGGTCACAATACAAAAGAATGGTTGCCCTCTACATGTTTCACCACTATTGTGGCTTCTTCTGAAGCTTTTGTAGGACCTTAATACATTATCACCCTTTAAAAGATCATGGTTCCAAGGAGTCCTTAGGGCCCATCAAGAGCTCCAATGAGCTCTTTATTTGCAGATAACAGCAGGTAACAGGCTGATCACCCTGTTACCTGCTGTTATCTGCAAATTTCCAACCAAGTTCAAAAGGGTTAATCCTTATGGGATAGACCAATTGTTTTGGATCTCCTTAGGTTCTAAGGTATCATAGTAATACCAAATCAATGAATATTGGTACATTTAAAAGAAGGAATTGCCTAGATGGCACAGTTTTCTTGAAGTTTGTTGCTAGTATATGAAGTTGGCATCTTTGGAAAGATATCAGTATCAGTCCATTAATTCATCAACCTTTTATTATAACAGGGTGGGACTGCAGGGTTATTATCCCCCCTTCACTTTCAGGACACAGACACCTCATTGGAGCTCTTGATGGGTCCTGAGGACTCCTTGGAACCATGATCTTTTAAAGGGTGATAATGTTTTAAGGTCCTACAAAAGCTCCAGAAGAAGCCACAATAGTGGTGAAACATGTAGAGGCAACCATTCTTTTGTATTGTGACCACTGAGCTGTAGTATGCTCTTTTTTTATATATACCAAATTGTTGTTCATAAATATATCTGCTTAATAAAATGTATCTATTTTTGTAATATCAATTTTTATTGATTGCGTGCACCTTAAAACTTCAATTGTGTTTTGGTAATTTTTTGAATCTACTGTTTTCATGGTTTATCTGCTCTGGAATTGTTTATTATCTCAATAAACTTCTTCTTGATTAAAAATAATTAAATAAATAACGTATGGCACTGTGTCATGGGGGGGGGGCTCAATAGTTTACATTCCAAATACACTCAGTCAACTTATTTGGAAGATCCTGCATTCAACCTTAAGGTGAGTCCTTGGAAAGCAGTGCTTCAAGGAACTGGGCAACATTGTATTATTAAATGCAAAAACCTTTAGGAAAAATGGGTGGGAAGCAAAAAAGAGACCTGAAACTGTAGGAACAATAGGCACAAATATTTAAACAGTGGTACAAGGATTCTCCAAGTTCTTGTGGATTTCTTGACCTCTTAACTACCTGTGGTTTGCCTCACTTTCCCATCCAGTTCTACCTCCCATGTATACAGTATATCTGCAATACAAAATGCCTTTTTTATGTTCCAAAATGCATCCCTGAACAAAGTGGGGATCTTAACAGTGATTGCCTGGCTGAATAATTATTTATAACTCATATAATTTACTTCTCTGCCTGGTTCTCAGGTACAGCCTTCTAGAGCCAATTAACAGTGGCTGGTAGCTGCACTTGCTGATAAAGTTGAGAAAACCCTGAATTATAATTCAAATGGCAACATATACTATTACTGCCTGAGGTATGTGGTGGCTTAAATATTATTATATCTAAATTATGCGTTTGTTTCATTATTAGACTTGGACTGGCTATTGTTTATGGTATTTACCAATGTACACAAATCTGTGTTATTTATAAAATGTTAACTAAATTTTGGGAATCCAGTAAAAATGTTTGATAAGAATAATTTTTATACCAGATGATCAAATTATACATAATATAATTTTGTAGTAATTGGTATTGTAACTACAAATATCATATTTTTACATACTGAATACCGTATTTATCGGCGTATAACACGCACCGGCGTATAACACGCACCCCAATTTAGGAGGGAATTTTAAGGAAAAAAAACTTTTAGGAGGGAAGTTGAAGGGAAAAAAACTTACATTTAAATGCCCATCAGTGCAGCCTTGCCCCAGTGCAGCCTTGTCAGTGCAGCCTTCCCCAGTGCAGCCTTGTCAGTGCAGCCATGTCAGTGCAGCCATGTCAGTGCAGCCATGTCAGTGCAGCCTTGTTAGTGCAGCCTTGTCAGTGCAGCCATGTCAGTGTAGCCTTCCCCAGTGCAGCCTTCCGCAGTGCAGCCTTCCCCAGTGCAGCCTTCGATCCCCTGTCTTCAAAAACGCCGACCGCGATTTGAAAATGGCGCCGCCGGTGCTGAAATACACAGAGCCGGTCCTCGGCTCTTTCCGGCGGCTCTCGTTCACTTTCGGCTCCACTCGTAGTCCCGAGCGGAGCTATCCGAACCTACTCGGCTAGGTTCGGATAGCTCCGCTCGGGACTACGAGTGGAGCCGAAAGTGAACGAGAGCCGCCGGAAAGAGCCGAGGACCGGCTCTGTGTATTTCGGCGCCGGCGGCGCCATTTTAAAATCGCGGTCGGCGATTTTGAAGTTGTGCAGCTCGGGATCGCATGGGATCGGCGTATAACACGCACCTGCGACTTTCCCCTGATTTTAAGGGGAAAAAAGTGCGTGTTATACGCCGATAAATACGGTAATTTTAGACACTTATAAATACAATCTCAGTTAACTTATTGTCTAGATTGTGCTTTAAAATACCTGGGAGACATCATTTAGGACTGCTATGCCACATGACAAGGTATACACATTTTAAATTATAGTTCTCATTGTTTGACCCTTCAGTCCTAAACCTGATGCATGGCTTGTCTGCCAATGTGCAGGAAACAAACAACCTTCTGTCTCAATACTCATCAGTTGACCTTGTGAACCAATATCCTCTTCCTTATTACTTTAATCACCGTTACAGTTTACAGGCAGGTGGAGTGAATAAATAAATTACATGAATTGACCCTAATTCATTCCGCCACTTAAGAATTGTGTACACACATTCTTCTTGTAGATAATTGCTTTCACTGTTAATATAGCAAAAAGGTCCAACAGAACTTCATGGACACAAATGGTGCTAAAATGAGCAGCCAAGTACTGTAAATGTACAAGTAACAGTTATATAAAATATATAATGATTTGCTTGCCATTTTCATTCTGATATAAAATGCAAGGTATCACAAATTTCTTGTGATAATCTTTCAATGTATTTAATTAATTATTTAAAATAACTATTTACAAATGACAACAATTAAATTAATGTCAGTAAATTGTATTGCATGTTTGAAAGGTTCTGTAATTAAAAAAAAAAAAAAAAACATGGAATGTAAAGACATTTTGGTAACTGACACTTATCATTCTGGTGTTGTAGTGAGATGTGAGGGTTATTTATAACAACCAGAATTCAACTTTCACTGATTTAACTTGTTAATGCTGTTTTGCTGAATAAGGGAAAATGCTATATAGAAATCAATGTGTTGAAAAAAGTTTAATTCTTCAGAAGAACATTTCTGCTTCTAAATGTTACTAGATGACAGATTGAAGAATAGGCATTTTTGTATATTTTTGCTGTACTGTTCACACATTGAGGGAGATTTACTAAAACTGGTGCACACAGAATCTGTTGAAGCTGTGCATAGTAAACCAATCACCTTCTAACTCCAGCTTGTTCAATTAAGCTTTGACAATAAAACCTGGAAGCTGATTGGTTACTAAGCTAAGTGAAAACTCACTTTGCAAAGAGACATTTCACTTAGTTTAGTGAATGAGGTGAAGTTGTGCTGACTTCAATTATCTAAGCAAAAATCCTGTTTTTCAATTAAAATTATCTTTGCAATCTTCCTTGCACATGATTAGGTATTCTTTGAAAAGTGAAAACTCACTGTGAAAGTGAACATACTTTACTTCTTTAGTAAATTAGCAGCTACCATGGGAAGCTGTTATTTTTTTTTAATATATAAAAATATTACATTTTTTTTTAAATATCAGATGTTAAAAGGAAAATAACTTTGCTTAAAGCATTTGTTACCCTAAAAAAATGGATCCTGTTCCTTTAACCACTTGCCGACCACCACACACACATATACGTCGGCAGAATGACGCAGGCAGGAAAATGGGCGTACCTGTACGTCCCTTTGAATTTGCTGCCTATGGGGCGCACGCACACACCCACAGCACGCCACGGGAGCGTGCCTGCGGGTCCCACGAACGCGATGTTCTCCGGCGCCCCGCAATTGCGGCGAGGAGAGGCAGAACGGGAAGATGCCTAAAAGGCATTTCCCTATTCTGCCTAGCAACATGACAGGGATCTACTGCTCCCTGTCACCAGGAGCAGTGATCTCTGTCATGTTGTAGTGAGCCCATCCCCCCACAGTTAGAATCACTCCCTAGGACACACTTAACCTCTTTATTGCCCCCTAGTGTTTACCCCCTTCCCTGCCAGTGTCATTTATACAGTAATTAGTGGCTATTTGTAGCTCTGATCACTGTATAAATGACAATGGTCCCAAAATAGTGTCAAAAGTGTCCGATGTGTCCGCCATAATGTCGCAGTCCCAATAAAAATCGCAGATCGCCGCCATTACTAGTAAAAAAAAATAATAAAAATGCCATAAATCTATCCTCTATTTTGTAGACACTATAACTTTTGAGTAAACTAATTAATATACACTTATTGCGATTTTTTTACCAAAAATATGTAAAATACATATCGGCCTAAACTGTGGAAGAAATTAGTTTTTTTATATATTTTTTGGGGATATTTATTATAGCAAAATGTAAAAAAATAGCTTTTTTTTTAAAATTGACGCTCTTTTTTTATTTATAGCATAAAAAATAAAAACCGCAGAGGTGATCAAATACCACCAAAAGAAAGCTCTATTTGTGGGAATAAGGGACGTCAATTTTGTTTACAACGTCGCACGACCGCGCAATTGTCAGCTAAATTGATGCAGTACAGAATCGCAAAATTTGCTCTGGTCAGGAAGGGGTAAATCCTTCCAGGGCTGAAGTGGTTAAAGCATGTTAAACAGCACAGTGCTTGTGCTGTGTAATTTGGCCCCCTGTATCACCTGAAATACCTGGTTGATCTTGCTTGGCTATGCCCTCCCCTCTGTAAACTGACAACGGTTTATCATGGCTGCTTAGCCCTGACACCGTTGTCAGTTTCCGTGCCTCCATCGTCTGCAGCCCTACCCTCTGCTCTCCTGTGTTCTCCTCTGTCTTCCTCCTCCCTCCCTCCCTCCTCTACCTGTCAGCTCCATCCACTCAACGATCCTCCCCTACTGCCTCTCGCATATCAATTGTATAAGCATGCCATACCCTCTATTATATAACACTATGTGTCCCAGTGCCTGTGCTGTATAAAAAAATACAGATTATACTGTATATCAGAGTGTCTCCTGGTGCTCACATGACTCCTTGGATCTCTCTCCTCCCCGGCTGACGTAACTGGCAGTCCTGGGCCCCACCCACTATAGCTGTCAGCCAGGCAGGGGAGAGAGCCAAGGAGTCACATGAGCGCCGGGAGACACTCTGATATAAGGTATAATCTGCATTTTTTTTATACAGCACAGGCACAGGGGCACATAGTGTTATATAATGGAGGGAATGGCATGCTTATACAATAGTGGGTTAATAACCACTTTAAGAGATTTCTAATGAGACACCCAGTACTAGCTGCTAACTTTTGGAATGTGTCTCTGTTATCGATACTCATAGGTGTAGATAAAGGGGAAACTGAGGATCCATAGCGCAGGTGCAACAGTTGGTACATTAATATTGCTCTACACCTTTGTTTCCCAACCATCAGATTGAAGCTTCCCTCCTGTTAGATTGTCAGCTAAGCCATATTACTTCTAGGCATCAATGGCTTTCATGAAACTATCTAGGTTGGGCCTATAGGCAGTGGGTGGCTATGGATAATAGTTGTGTCATTTGGCTCTGCCCCCAGCATCGCCCACAGCCATTGGTGCCCCTGCCAACAGGAGCTGGATTCATGTCCTAAGTAACTTAAACTTGAGAAAAGCTGTAATCCATAGGGGAAGAGGGCTATAGTCTGCAAAGGTGAGAGTGTTGGAATAGGGTGGCAGGGAATGCAGAGATGAGCAGTTTTGTAAGGGGGTAGAAAAGAATGCAGAAGTAAGCAGTATAGGAAAATGGGTGCAGAGGGGAATCCTGGTGCTGGCATGCACACTTGTGATGTCTTTGATGTGGATTTTGGACTGTTGGGAAGCACCAGCACTAAACTTTCATTGAATGAGTATAAATGTTTGTATAAATGTTTGTATGAAAGTATAAAAATACATATTTTGTATTCCTGTACTTCTTTGTATAAATATACTGTAGGTATAGACACACTCCTTTCCCCTGCACTTTTTATGCTATATTATACAACAGTTGGTGGGCTGTATATGACATACTCCTGAACACTACACTCTGTATGCTGGGCTGTATATGGCATAATCCTGACCACTGCATTCTGTGCGCTGGAATATATATGACAAACTTCTGACCACTGCACATTTTTTACATAAGATTTTGCTGCAGTTTGCTTGTGTCTGTTAAACTCTCACAGTAATTAGGGCATATTTTTTACCGGCATGAGAATTGTGCCTAATGGTACCATGTACAGTACACAGTGAGTCAGCTCAAGTTTTTTGCCCCCCCCCCCCCCCCCCCCCCACTGTGAGCACAGTTTTGTCATCCATCTCGTTATTCTTCTCTCAGTGCTGAAGGCTGAACCCCCCAGAAAATAAAAAAGATCTATACCCCTGCTGTGGTGCAATTAGAGACAGCTAAACACATTTAGCTGTGTGTGTTCTTAATAAAGCTGAACACTAAGGGATCAATTTAAACTCTCATTACACCATAGAAATAAAGAACTGTGTAAAACTTGCAGTCAGCAGACTCAATGGCTCCATCTTCTTGCAACACATGGTAATTATGAATAGGCAATATGATTCACATTTTACCTGAGTAATAAGAAATTATTTTCTTTCTCATATTTGAGAAATGGATCTCCACAGGTGACTTGCAGGGCAGGGTCCTCACAATAAATTCCCACCAAGAGCATTTCAAGTTCTTTCAATGTGTGTGTGTACTGTACATATAGTCATGGTCAAAAATATTGGCACACCTGCATTCCTGTCAGATAATGCACCATTTCACCCAGACAATTGTTGCAATTACAATTGTTTAGGCTCATGTTTATTTATTTTGTTTGCATTGGTATGACACAAAAAAGTGGAGAAACAAAAAGTCAAATCTCGCACATTCCATGTAAAACTCCAAAAATGGACTGGACAAAATTATTGGAACCCTTAATTTTATATTTGGTAGCATACCCCTTGGAAAAAAAAACTGAAATCAATGGCTTTCTGTAACCATCAATGGGTTTCTTACACCTCTCTACTGGAATTTTGGACCACTCTTCTTTCACAAACTTTTCCAGGTCTCTCAGATTGGAAGGTTCCTTTTCCCAACTGCTGTTCTGAGACCTCTCCACAGGTGCTCTATGGGATTTAGATCTGGACTCATTGCTGGCCAGTTCAGTACTCCAGCACTTTGTCTTAAACTGTTTCTGAGTGTTTTTTGACCTGTGCTTTGGGTCACTGTCTTGCTGTAAGACCCATGAGCTCTGAAGGGGACCCAACTTTCTGACACTAGGCACTACATTGCACCCCAGAATTCTTTGGTAGTTTTCAGATTTCATAATGCCATGCGCACAGTCAAGACAGTAGAACAGCATTGTCCTAAAAGGATTTTAGCTTCCTCTGGTAAGTTTTGGCAAACCCCACTCCGGCTTTTTTTTAATGTTTCTGTGTCAGCAGTGGGGTCCTCCTTAGCAGGGCCACTGATAGGGCAGTACAACTAGCCCTGTTGTACCGGGCCTGCCCCCATCAGCTACACAGCAGGGCCCAGGCATCATTACAGCTCATTACTGCATTGAAAAAAAAATTCTAAACTCCTCCCCTGCTCCTACTTGCTTATGGAGGGGAGTATATAATTTTCCTGGGCCCCATCAGGTCAACACAGGGGCCCAGGAGGGGAGTGCAGCAGAGGGACTTCTTTTTTCGGGGCTCATTTACATTAAATATTCTGTTAGTGGGGGGCGTGGTCTGACCTGGCATGAAGACTGTCGCTTGATTCCGGAGCTCCGGCCGCCACAGGACAAAACTACCATAATCTCTGAGCTATTCTTACTGCAGACCATACCCTAACTATGGAGACAGCCTCCCGGACTTCCTCTGCCTCCCGTTCTCGCTCCCCCAGGGAATTATCAGGGACACAGAGCCAATAAATCCCGGAGATGTTCAGGGCCGGCAGAGGAAACATGGCACCTTCCCGCCATGGACCTGCTCACTCTCAAACACAGCCGCTGCCACTGTCTAACCCGATGCCCTCGGCCTCTCTGCCTGCACAACCCAATGAGGGGGGTATCGGTATTGAACTCAGACCCCAACCTCCATTGAATATACAGGACTTAGCTCAATTGCAGATGACATTAAGAACACTCTATCCGCCGCCATCTCTGAGCTGAGACTGGACCTACACACGCTGAATGACAGAGTGCATAATGTAGAGAGAGCGACAGACCGCCATGAGACGGTCATACAATCTGCCACCTCCCGCATTGATTCGCATACTTTACAGATGTGGGACATGCAAAGACACCTTGAGGATCTCGATAACAGAGGCCGACGACACAATCTCAGGATTCGAGGACTACCGGAGACAATCGAGGGCAATCAAATCCCTGATGCAGTTGTGGGTCTCTTTAACAACCTCCTTCACAATCCGCCTCAAACCCCCATTGCCATGGAGAGAATCCATCGCGCATTGCGCCCCAAGGGCAGAGAGAATGATCCCCCACGGGACATAATCTGCTGTATTGTAGATTATAAGTTGAAGGAAGAGATCATTAAGCAGGCAAGGGCCAGACAGCAGATTCTCCATGAAGGTACACCTATCCAATTTTACCAGGACCTTTCTGGCATAACTCTGCAACATAGACAGGACCTGAAACCCCTGTTAGACACCCTGTGGGAGAGGAACATCCCCTATAAATGGAAGTTTCCATTCTGCCTCTCAGCCTCTGCTTATGGCCGCACAGCCCTCCTCAAGGTACCTGAAGACCTGCCTCACTTATGCAGCTCACTCGGTATCCCTCTGGTGTCTGCGGAACCCGCAAATCGTGGCTCATCCTTCACTACCAATGCACCCACCTCCATCGCCACTCAAGAGTTGCCTCGAGTGACCCCTCTCAGAGGCGGATTCTCCCGAGACTCATGTGGCTTCACTGCCTTCAACTCCCCACCAACTGACGACATCGTGCGACGGAATACGGCTTGGGACTGTCACTGCTCTCCTTCATCTATGATGGATAATCCGCACATACCGTCCGACCAATCCGGAAGCCAGCCAAACAATTGCAGAACACCCGATGCCTACCTCTGAGTCAATATGGACATCACCCACGCAACATGCACTTTTCTCCTCTAACCCTCACCGAACGCATATGGTAGTATCGCGACCGTTTTATGGTCTAAATATTATTATTTGAATTGCATGTCCAAGCTCAGTTTACTAACAGTTTTGATTCACCATTGTACAACGCTCTCTATTTGCCACTTTGTTCTAGACAGGTCGATATGCAGCTAAGAAGTGCGATGCCTGAGATCTATAAGCCTTTAGGGTTTTTTTTTTTTTTTTTTACAAACCTTAGTAACATTTGTCTTAATGTCTTGGCACCTGTATTCAGCCCACGCAATTGCCCTCTTTTGTGGCCAATGCTGACTTGGGGGGATGGCATAGACAGTAGTCTGCCATCCCCCACAACTTACGGCTGATGATCAGTCCCACGAACTATCTGTTACTGGTTCTTCCCCGTAGAGTGTCCCTGGTTACTTGCTACCACCTCAGCCACCCTGGCTATTTTTCTTGCTATAAACCCTCCCGAGATCCAGCAACATGACCTATGCAGATTACCCATTTATTGCCTACCTCCACTAATGCTATACACTATCCTGTGGCGGCGGACTATGACACATATCCCATCTCCTATTCATAGTCCCTCTTCACTGCTTTGGTTTTGGTCAACCCCCACACAGGCGCGTGTCAGGGTGCTGTCTCCCATTAAGGGACACACACACTGTCCACATTCTGTACCTCACCGACTCATTGAGTCTCCCAGAGGTTGGTGGACAAACCTCTCCACACCTTGTCGATTTACTCCCAGTGACCCACACACTCCATTTCCATTTACCTTACGCACTGAGGACCTATATCCCATCTTACCCTCCACTTTCACCCCCCCCGATCCCACTCCCATGGCTTGCACATCGGACACCAAACCCCCTTTGGTCGACTCACAGACCCAAATACAATCCCTTAAACTGTGCTCACTCAACATTAGGGGTCTCAACACCCCGTAAAAAAGGTTGAAACTTTTTTATTATCTGCGACAATCAAAGACCTAGATAGCACTTGTACAGGAGACGCTGTAGCGAAATCGAAGGGAGTGTCCATTCTTATTTCCAAAAACTGCCCCATTCAGATCACGGATGTTCAAAGAGACCTGCAAGGCAGATTCCTTTTTAGTAAAGGCACATTACACCATCAACCACTCACAATCGCCAATATCTACGCCCCCAACTCCAAACAAGTCGCCTTTTTTCGTAACACTCTCCAATTGCTCACCAACTTCCAAATAGGCACCCTAATAGTTGGAGGAGCCTTTAATGTTGCACTAACCCCTTCCATGGATACCTCAAATGGAACATCCTCTCTAACCTACAGGGCCCTAAGGGCTATTAACATACAACTTAGCAACCTATTGCTCTATGACACATGGCGCACACTTCACCCCAAAGTAAAGGACTTTACCTTCTTTTCAGCCCCACACAATAAATATTCCAGATTGTACCACTTCTTTATCTCCCAGAAAGACCTGACCTACCTCACCAAAACCACCACTGACCCATCTGTACTCTCTGACCACAACCCCATATCGATGACCCTACAACTACCAACATTTCCCACCAGAGCACGCATTTGGAGACTAGACAATTCTTTGCTGACCGACTCTGCCAACATTCACCGGATAACCACGTGCCTATCCAACTTCTTTACGGAAAACACTTCAGATACCGTAGCACCTATTGTCACGTGGGCCACACATAAATGTGTTATCTGGGGTGAACTACTCCCCCTGGCAGCGCAACGTAATAAAATTAAGAATGCACATATTGCTGAACTGACCACACGCATCCGCACGCTCAAAGAGGTGCACAAGGCGTCCCTAGCGGTCTCCACTCTGTCAGACCTAACTCAGGCAAGGGAGGAACTCCTAGAAACGCTCAACCGCTCACTGAAACGTAAGTTTGCGCTGACACAAAAGCTATACTACGAATTTAGCAACAAAGCCGGTAAACTCTTGGCAAGGGCTCTCCAAAACAAGAAAGCCACCCATACGATCCATAAAATCATCCGCCCCTCCGGTGACGCATTGGTCACTAATGAAGACATTTCTGACCAATTCATCCAATACTTCTCTAAACTATATAACCTTCCTCCCGCCCACATCTCTGAAACCACCATGGACCGTAAAACGTCCATCACTGACTTTCTCGCACAATACGGCCCTAACCCCCTCTCCCCAGAAGACTCACAAACACTAGATCTACCCCCTCTACAGAGGAAATCCTTGTGGCTTTAAAACAAATGTAGACAGGCAAAAGCCCTGGCCCGGATGGCCTATTGGTCAGCTACTATAAATCCTTCCAGACCATTCTCGTTCCTCATCTCACTAGAGCCTTCAACAACCTTACACTAGAAACGATTGCCCACAGAGATATCCTCGAAGCACATATCACACTTTTCCCCAAACAGGGCAAGGATCCCACATTGGTATCTAATTATCGCCCAATTTTGCTACTGAATGTGGACCTAAAACTTTACGCCAAAGCATTAGCTAATCGTATCCTCCGCTTCATTCCGAATCTCATGTCACTGGACCTGGCTGGTTTTGTCCCAGGCAGAGAAGCTAGGGACAACACCACCAAGCCCTCAACATCCACCACTGGCTCTCAAAAACTTCCACTCCAGGCTTTTTCCTTTCCCTTGATGCAGAGAAGGTGTTTGACAGGGTGGCCTGGGATTACATGGAAGCTGCGTTTCGGGCTTTAGGCCTACCACCTCGAATGTTACAAATCATCCTGGCTTTATATTCCTCCCTGATGGCTAAAATTCGGATTAACGGCGGCCTGTCGAGCGCCTTCTTTGTATCCAATGGAACACGTCAGGGATGTCCCCTATCTCCACTAATATTTATTCTAACGATGGAACCCATCCCCCGAAAACTGAGAGACAATCCCGCCATCCGAGGCATAGAAATAAAACACACACAGTATAAAATAGCCACATACGCAGACGACATCCTGCTATTCCTCACTGACCCCATAACCACCATTCCCAACCTCTTGGCAGACTTTTCACTTTTTAAAACCCTGTCCAATTTCTTATCTTGGAATCAAAATCACAACCAATTTGCGTGACCTTTACGCCAGAAACTTCCTACCGATGCTCCTGTCAATCCAGGGCGACCTACAGAAATGGCATCTGGGCTCCTTCTCTTGGATAGGCCATTCTAAAAATGAATGTCCTGCCCAGACTTCTCTACCTTTTTCAAGCAATACCCATTAAACTACCGATATCCTTCTTCAAGTCCTAAAAACATGTATGTAGGTTATTTATCTGGGCTTCGAAGACCCCAAGACTCAGCTGGGACAGGTTGGTCCTACTCAAACAGCTAGGTGGCCTAGGCCTCTCAGACCTTCAAAAATATCACTGGGCTAGCCACCTGACCAGGCTAGTAGACTGTCACGTGCACCGTCTCACCAAAGACTGGATTACGCTGGAAGACTCCTTTGCAGATCTCCCACTACCCAACTCACCCTGGATTGACCCCGCATCTGTACCCAAAGAGTACACATCACACCCACTCATTGGCACCACACTATCACTCTTCAAACTAGCACGTATTCAAACTAGCTCGCTATCAACCCCTCCTCTGGCCCTATGACCCCACTGGCAAACAACAATGAAATTCCCTCAGGCCTATTGCTAAAAGACCTGACCCTTGATGCACGAACCTCCCATGCCAGGGCACATCGTTTCTTCCAAAGTGGGACACTCCTACCCCATCATGCGCTCTCCGCAACGCTACCTAAATACGACATCCCCTATTACAAATACCTCCAACTGAGACATTTTTTTCGCCACATCCAATCCTACCTCTCAATGGCATAGAGATTACATACCCTTTGAACTCATCTGCGCCAATGAGGAACCCCAGGGTCATTTAATCTCGTCGATTTACTCCCTCTTTTTTTCCAGGCACAAGATCAAAGAAGATAAAATTGTGAGACAATGGGAAGCAGATCTATCTATAGACCTCACCCCTACTGAATGGGAATGCATACTTGCCCTCATCCACAAAGGCTCAATCAATGTTTTGACGCAGGAAAACAGATGTAAACTGTTCTCAAAATGGTATAGGACACCCGACAAAGTCCACCACTTCCATCCCACCATATCCCCAATTTGCTGGAGATGCAATGCAGCTCGTGGCACCCTACTGGTGGGAAAGCACCCTCATTCAACTGTTCTGGTCAGAAATTCACCAGCTGATCTCCCACATTACCACCTATTCACCGGCCTTCTCTCCCGCACACTATCTACTGCACCACACCCCTAAATCCTTTGGTTCTTACAAAAATTCCTTATCACTCCACCTCATCAATGCAGCCAACCTCTGCGTCCCACTTCTATGGAGGAACCCCCCCCCCCCCCCCACAGTGAAAGACTGGACCCGTCGGGTAGATAGAATAGCAGACATGGAAAAACTCATATGCCAAGGTAACGATAACCCAACCAAATTCAATGCCACGTGGGCATGCTGGCTACACTACAGTCAATCCACGACACAGACCACACCACCTGCCAAAATACCGCTCCCTCCTTTACCCTCCTGAATCTGTTCTACACGCCAAGACCTCATGATCTACCAACCCAACACTTATAGACACCATTCCCTGTACCTTCCCCCACACCCCCCCTTTTATTCCCTGAGTGCTCACACCTGTCACCACTATGGCTTTCAGAGGCTCCCTTTGGGCCTCACGCAATATACCTCCAACTGCCTTTATATCCAAGTAGAAATACACTCCTGAATAAGTCACTGGGATCCCCCCCCCCAAACAATCTGCCTTCCTATCGGGCTTCAGCGTTGAGCCCTGCAGCGCCGTCCGGGATTGACCCACTAGATTACTTTATCCAGACCCCCTTCCATTCACAGCAAGGTCCCTATAGGGGTGAATGGTACTTGGGTCGATCCTCGACGGTACTGTCTAAACTTCCATATATACCCTGACTTTCACGTTCAGCAATTAACACCACACTGAACGACTTTAGCCTTCGCAATGGATATGTTCACAGTTCTCAATATGTTATGTCATTTCTATTTAGTATGCCATTAATGTATCATTCCAAACGATCACACTTAAATGTTACAGTTCATGTTCCACTTTATACCTTTCTCTACCTCTACCACTGAAACAAATGTTCGTCTTATGTTATGCCTGCTCAGACATTGCTCTGTAACTGTATTTTCAATTCTCATGTTTTGCATATTGACATGCATATTGTATATTACCTGTTAACCTGTCAAAACTTAATAAAATCTTTTTGAAAAAAAAAATATATATATTCTGTTAGTGCCGGCTGGCGGAGTGATACTGTGATTCTCCTGCAGTCCTCGCGAGATGTGAAGAAGTTAAGCAACTGACAGGAAGAGCAGGAGAAGAGCGTTGCTGCAATAGACACAGCGAGTGGGAAATAGAGCAAAGAATACTCACTGTGTCCTATTATGTATCTCACAGCACAGCACGTTATCAGCATTACAATTATCACACAGGCAGCACCATAAGCAGGTGCTCTATCATGGCTCTGTCATGGCTCTAGTTCACATTGCTTTTGGGTGCTGACTTTGTTATGGCTGTGCTGTGTTACAGTCTGTTACATACAGTACAGCCATAAGTTAAACAAGTCAGCACCCAAAAGCAATGTGACACAGAGCCATGACAGAACCATGATAGAACACCTGCTTATTGTGCTGTCTGTGTGATTATCATAATGCTGATGATCATAAAAAAAGGTGAGATGCTACTTTACACTTCATTTGGGGGAGCAGTAAACGTGCAGGTGGTGGGATCCCACCAGCACATTTACTGCTTTTAAGATGTGACCAGTAGCATGCGGGTTCTGGGACACAGTGAGAGGGATAGATATTGTTTCTCCCACTATGTGACCTCAGAAACCGGAAGTGACGAGGATTGTATCACTTCGGTCTCATGTAAAGAAGCCATTACCAGCTTGAATAAACATCTGATCAAACTGATCTTGGTTTGATCAGATGCTTTGGAGGCCAGAGGACAGATATGGGGTCTAAAAGACCCCAGATCTCTTCATAAAGAGGACCTGTCATGGCCCATGCTATCACAAGGGATGTTGTTCATCCCTTGTGAAAGCAAAAAAGAAAAAGAAAATGTAATTTAATGTAATGTAATTTATTTGTAATAAAATACAACTTAAAAGAAATTTCTTCGTGCTTATTATTTGGAAACGTATGCGTTGGCTCCGCATGCATATGTAAACGGCAACAAAATTTAGTTTCAAGCCAGGGTCAAGGGCGGGGCCAGGGGTGGGGTCAAGGGCGTGGTTGAAGGGGGCCCCCATCAGGTAGGCTGTACGGGGCCCCATGATTTCTAACAGTGGCCCTGCTCCTGAGTCTCCTACCATAGCGTCCCTTTTCATTCAGATGGTGACATACAGTGCAAGCTGACACAGTTGTACCCTGTGCCTGAAGGTCAGCTTGAATTTGTATGGAAGTTGATCAATGTTCTTTATCCACCATCCGAACAATCCTTTGTTGCAACCTTTGATACATTTTTCTCTTTCGTCCATGTCCAGGAAGATTAGCTACAGTGCCATGGACTGTAAACTTCTTGACAATGTTAGGCACAGTGGACACAAGAACATTAAGATCTCTGGAGATGGACTTGTAACCTTGAGCTTGTCCATGTTTTTCCACAATTTTTGCTCAGGCAATTCTTTGCTGCTCTTTCTCTTCTCCATGCTCCGTGTGGCACTCAGAGACAAGTTTAGTACATTTTTCACCATTTTAACTGGTTGCCAGTGTGATTTCTATATTGTCAGCACCTGTTAATTGATACAAGTGAGTTTAATTACAAATTACAGGAGCATCACAAACTTGGAATGCAATTATTTCTTACAATTTTAAGAAGGTGCCAATAATTTTGTCAAGTCCATTTTTGGAGGGTTGTTGCGTGGAATGTGTCAGATTTAACTTTTTGTTTCTCTACTTTTTTGTGTCGTATCAATGCAAACAAAAGAAATAAACATGAGAATGCCTAAACATTTGTAATTGCAACAATTTTCTGGGTGAAGTGGTGCATTATCTGACAGAAATGCAGGGGTACCAATATTTTTGGTCATGACTGTATGTGTGCAAGGTTTAATCTGGTTCCCCAGTTTCCTTCCATGATCCAAAAGTATCTACAAAGCATTTTCAAAGATCCAAAAGCAGTGACCCCCAGCATCCTTCCAGCTTTCTAATCTCTAATGTAAGTGGGTGCTCTGAGAAGTGGGACCAGGGTGGCCTGAGCTGCTGAGAGAATGACTTGGATGACTTTAGTGCTTCTGATGTGAACTTTTGAGGATACATTGCGCAACAGCTACAGAGGTGCTTGTTGTAATGCTTAGTTACTGCTGTTAAGAAAATGCACATACTCTAATGTCCATAGCCTGGCCACAGATTCACTTGAAGGTTGGACTTGATGGCAATTTGACTTTTACAGCATTGTAACTATACAGTATAGCTGTTTAAATGTAGCTGCCCATAACTTCTTGATCTGAAATCTACTGACAGACAAGTCTCTGTTCTATTGTTACTATCTTACATGCACTATGCCAGATAGCTAGGTCTGTGCTACTGTGTGTATGTAGTAATCACCCCCCAGTATATTAGTAGGTGAACAGGTTGCAAAAGAGTTGATTTGCAGGCTTTGGTATTTTAGTTAACCCTGTTACTTCTGGTCTGGGATCCTATAGCTAGTTTTGGCTCAGGTCTTAATAACCAGTATAGGCTGGAGCCAGGTTAGGCATCCAACAGCCCAGTAGGTCCAGAGGTCCTGTTGCATGGCAGATTAGAAGTTACTAGGGACAAAAGCTGGATACACACTATACAATTTTCTTTAGATTTTTTCTTTTAGATGCGCCGCAAGATCACTTTTATCAGGGGCGGGAGGGCCCCCCTCCCTCCACTCTCCAGTGGTCTCTGCCGCTTACTGGAGCCACCAGTAGCGGTGGAGACGATTGTGTCCTCTCATGTCCACTGCCTGGAGCCAAGTGAGGGGAAGATGGCCCCCACACTGCTCCATAGCATTGAATTGCAGAAGCAACATCAAACGTCACTTCTGCCCAATGCTCTTAAAAAGGAGAGATTTTTTCCTTTTTTTTTTTTCTTTTTTCATTCTAGTGTAAATATGAGTTCTGAGGTCTTTTTGATGCCAAATCTCATATTTAAGAGGTCCTGTCATGCTTTTTTTATATTACAAGAGATGTTTTCATTCCTTGTAATAGGAATAAAGGCGACTCAAATGTTTTTTTTTTTTTTTAAAAAGACAGTGTAAAAATAAAAAGTTAAATAAATAAGAAAATTTAAAGCGCCCCGCCCAGCTCAAGCCCAGAAGCGAACGCATATGTGAGTTGCGCCTGCATATGAAAACGGTGTTAAAACCACACATGTGAGGTATCACCACGATCATTAGAGCAAGAACAATAATACTAGCCCTAGACCTCCTCTGTAACGCAAAATATGTAACCTGTACAAAATTTTAATCGTCACCTATGGAGATTTTTATGGTTAAAAACTTAGTTAGACTTACCGTTCGGTATTTCGGTATAAGAGCCTTTCAGGACAATCATGGAGAGAGCGCAGCTCCGCCCATTTTCCAGGAAACACATGCAGCCTTTAAATCCCTCCTCTTCCACCATAGCTTCAGTTATTGTGTGGTCTCCGACATACTGGAAAACAAAGCACAGAAAACCACAAACAACCATGATAGACACTTAAAACCACTTCTAAGATACCAAGGGAGGGAAATAGCGGTTGTCCTGAAAGGCTCTTAGAGATACCGTCACTGGTAAGTCTCTCCAAGGACAACCTTGGAGAGGATAACCGAGAAACTTACCCTAGGGTGGGACTACTGTCTGCAGTACCTTCCTGCCTAAGGCTTGATCTGCGGCTGACAGTGAGTCCAACCTATAATGTTGGAGAAAAGTCGAGTAGTTGGACCAAGTGGCAGCCTCGCTGCAAATTTGATCAAGCGTAGCACCGGCCCTTTCGGCCCAGGAAACTGCTGTTGATCTCGTAGAATGAGCAGAAATACCTGAGGGGGGTATTTCTCCTTTAGCTTTGTAGGCCTCCGTGATTTCCCATCTAAGCCATCTGCCCAGTGTGCTCTTAGAAGCTTTCTCCCCTTTACGAGAGTCTGAGAAAAACATGAAGCGAGCATTAGATTTTCTGAACTCCTTGGTGATTGTTAGAAAGTGTAGCAGGCATCTCCCTACATCCAATGTGTGGAAAGCTTCTTCTGGATTGGCAGTAGCTGAGGAGAAAGTGGGCAAGACTATTTCCTGCGAACAATGAAATGTTAAGGAAACTTTAGGTAGGAAAGCTGAATCTGTTTGAAGGATCACCCAGTCTGAAAAAACTTTTAGAAAGGGTTCTGTGACTGCCAGGGCTTGAAGCTCACTGATTCTTCTTGCCGACATGATGGCAACTAGGAAGATTGTTTTAAGAACTCAATTTTTTAGATGCTTCCTGTAAGGGTTCAAATGGAGCCCCCATGAGGCCCTGTAAAACAATAGACAAGTCCCAACTGGGAAAAACTTTGAGGGCCACAGGCCTATTTCGTGCAAGTGCCCTAAAGAATCTTGAGATTAAGACTTCTCTGGATAGAGTTTTCTCAAAATAAACTGAAAGAGCCACCATCTGGGTTCTTAGGGTGCTGGCTGCCATTCCGCCATTCCGTCATGGAGAAATTCTAGGACTGACACTACACCTTTGAGCTGGAGTCCTTTAGAAGTACACCAGGAATTAAACTTCTTCCAAACTTTCAGGTATATGGCCCAAGTTACCTTCTTTCTAGTAGGGTCTTTACTAGTTTATCAGACAAACCTTTGGCTTTTAGGGGATCTTCTTCAGAAACCAAGCAGTTAGATGTAACCGGTCTGCTTCCAGATGGTTCACAGAGCCCTGCGTTAGTAGGTCCTTCCAGGGTGGCAGCTTACATGGAGGTTTTGTGGCCAGATTTAGTAGTGTCGCAAACCAGGGTCTCTTTGGCCAAAAGGGAGTGACCAGGATCATATTGGTATTTTCTTCCCTAAATGTCCTTAGGACCATTGGTATCAGTGGAAAGGGGGGAAAAGTGTAGCACAGCTGGTAATGCCACGGATGTGCAAGAGCATCTATGCCTATAGCCTGGTCCTCTTGGTGGAGAGAGAAGAAACTCTGTACCTTTGAGTTCTGTTGGCTGGCAAACAGATCTACTTGGGGTTGCCCCCACGCTTCGGAGTTCATCAAGAAAACGTCTTGGCTCAGGCTCCACTCTGCTTCCCCAATCTCCTTCTGCTTAGTAGGTCTGCTGGCAGATTCTGAGATCCTTTTAGATAGACTGCTGACAATGAGGCCAAGTTCTGTTCCACCCAGGAAAGTAGCTGACTGGCTAGTTCCAGGAGTCCTCTGCTCCTGGTTCCCCCTTGCTTTTGCACGTAAGCTACAGTGGTCATATTGTCCGAAAAAAACTTGAACGTGATGTCCCTTCACTGCTTGTTGAAAAGCTAGGAGACCGAGAAAAATTGCCTTTAGTTCCCACCAGTTTGAGGATTTTCGAGCTTCTGCTTTGGCCGTCCAGGTGGGCCCCCCAACCCCAGGAACTTGCATCTGTTGTTAGACGCTTGTCTAGTGGAAAAACCCAGGAGAGATCTTTTGTCCGGTTGGTTGAGTCCCTCCACCACCAGAGTGCCTGTTTTACCTTTGAGGTAAGTTTGAACTGCTTTTCCAACGAATCCTGGTGCGACCATGTCTGTAAGATGCTCATCTGTAGCGGTCTGGAATGAAATCTGGCCCACTGTACCGCTTGGATCGATGCCGTGAGAAGCCCTAACACTGCCATGGCTGATTGAATAGAAATTTAGAGATTGGTCTGAATCTGCCTTACCACAGAATGGATCTTCTCCAACTTCACTTGTGGCAGAAAAACTTTTTGAAGCACAGAGTTTATGGTATAGCCAAGAAACCTCATCTCCTGCATTGGTTCTAGATTTGACTTCTCTAGATTCGGGAGCCACATCAAGTCTTTGAGGTGAGTCTGTGATACCTGAAGATTTGTCACAACCTGTTTTCTGGAGTTCGCGAAGAACAGCAGGTCATCCAAGTATGGAATGACCAAGATCCCTTTTAGCTTCAGAGGCTCCAGGGTTTCTGCCATTTTTGTAAAGATTCTGGGGGAGGAAGAGAGTCCGAATGGCAGAGCTCTGAATTGAAGATGCCAAACTGAAGACCCCAGGTTGAGGGCCAGGCGGAGAAAATGTTGGGAAGCTTGAGCTATCGAGATGTGTAGGTAGGCATCCCTTAGATCTAGGGATGCCATGAAGCAGTTTGGAGTCAACAATTTTGTTATTGAATGGATTGTGTCCATGCAGAAATTTTTGTAACGGATTGATCTGTTTAGGATCTTTAAGTTCAGAATCAACCGATACGTCCCCGAAGGCTTTTTCACCAGGAATATGTGGGAATAGAAGCCTCGGCCTTCCTGACGTTTCGGGACCTGGACAATTACTTCTTGTTGAATCAGATCCTGTAATAGGTTCATCATTGCGGAAGCTTTGTCTTGATCCATTGGAAGATCAAGACAAACCTGCTTGGAGTGGGCTCTGAAAACTCCAGACTGTATCCCTTAGAGATGACGTTTTTCACGAACAGGCTTGTAGATGTTCTGTTCCACTGTAGGAGAAAGGCAGACAATCTTCCACCTACTGGGGGGGATTGTCACTTGTTTTTAGGAGGCTGGTCTGGGGGAGATATGAAGAGAACTCCTCCTCTTCCCTTACCCCTTTGGGAGACCCAGCGGTTCTTGTGGTCTTCCCTATTCTTATGGGGCTGTTGAACGGCACAAAAATTATTTTTAACTGGTTGTTTCTTTTTGGAAGGGAAAGCCTTTTTCTTGTCCTTTTTCTTTTTCTGTCCTGTTCAAGATTGTTTCCAGGTCTGGACCAAAAAGAAGATCACCGGAGAAAGGTAGGCCACATAACTTAATCCTGGAAGCTGTTTCACCAGACCAAGTTTTTAGCCAGACAGCACATCTGGCTAAATTGGCTGAATTCACCAGCACTGACGACCTTGCTGATATCTTAATTGACTCAGTCGATGCATCAGCCATGTATTTTACTGCCTTCAGTATTAACGGGAAGGACTCCAAAAGATCTTTCCGTGGCGTCCCGCCTCTACGTGGCTCTTCAGCTTTTCCACCCAGCATTCCAGGTTCCTTGCGACAAGCGTGGAAGCCATAGCGGGTTTCAGGCTGGCCGATGTGAAATCTCTTTTATCCATCGCATCCTTCAGCACCCCCATGTCCTCAAATGCCAGATCTGTGTGACAGAAAACTTGCAAGAAAGCGGCATCCACTCGTGTTTTCTTATTTCATACCTCTGACTCCTTGTCTTGGAAAGGAAGGTGCCTCTCTCGGGGTCCCTCCATTCTTTCTTAACCATATCCAAGAGGACTCTATGGACTGGGAACACTTTGTGTTTAGTGTCATCCAGACCCTGGTACATTTTATCGTGGACCGATAGTTGCACCTTCTCCTCCTGGATGTCGAGGGTAGTGTAAATCGCTCTCAGCAGATCGTCCACTTCCACCTAAGACAGTTTGTACCTAGAGGCTCGGCTATTGTCTTCGTCTTCCTCCTCGTCTGAATCCTTGAGGGAGGGAAGAGTACTTGCCCCCTCATCCCCTAAGTCCACAACCTCTACTGGTCTAGAGGTGGGTGCCCTCGGGCTGGATGGTGGTTGCTGGGGTTCGACTTGGCCTGCCGGGCTCTGAACCAGCAAGGACTTAACTGAACTCAGAGCTTGTAAGTTCTTGTACTGAAGAGAACAGGTCCCTGTATTGCAGGGATGTTTCCTCTTCGACTAAGTCCTTGATACAGGACTTGCACATTGCCTTTTGCCAAGACTCTCTGAGGGGGTTCTTGCAGGAAGGACATTTCCTCTGACTTGGTAGGTTTGAATGTTTAGACTTCTCTAAAATATTTTCCTGGAACAAGAATAATGACATCTCACTAAGGGACCCTGGACACTTTCCTGCCCTTAGTGCAAAAAAGCAAAACAGACCACCACCAGCAGAAAAGAGAGGTTCCCTGAACAGTGTAAAACGCCAGTTTAGCAGCAACCACAATGACCAAACTCCAGGGTCTGAGAGAGGTTACCTCTGACCGTGCAGGGTGCTGGGATAGTCACTGCACTCCAGGCAGTGTTAAGTTAAGCCTTCTCCCTCCACCTTGAAGAGAGCACAGCTCCCTTTTTCCAGCATGTGCTTCCACCATGGCGGAGGAAACACAATAACTGCCATGGTGGAAGAGGTGGGATTTAAAGGCTGCATGTGTTTCCTGAAAAATGGGCGAAGCTGCGCTCTCTCCAAGGTTGTCCTGAAAGACGATTTGAGAAAGTTTGTCGCCAATCCACGAGCGGGCGGAACTTTGAAGCATGACATGTTGGGTATCAATTTAGTCGGCGTAACATTATCTTTTACAATATGAAAAGAAAATTGGGCTAACTTTACTATTGTCTTTTTTTTTAAGTCAAAAAAGTGTATTTTTTCCCAAAAAAGTGCGCTTGTAAGAGTGCTGCATAAATACGTTGTGACATAAAGTATTGCAATGACCACCATTTTATTCTCTAGGGTGTTAGAAAAAATATATATATAATGTTTGGGGGTTCTAAGTCTGAAAAATAGGCCTGGTCCTTAAGTGGTTAATAACAATATATTACTGGGTATATGTGCACAATTCCACTAGGACTTCTGTTGGGCCCTTTGTTGATATTGCCTGTTTGCACTATTATTAACTTTTTATTATAAAAAGCTTGTATTCTTCCCAAACTGGTGTGTATGTATTTACTTATGCTGCTTTCACAATGGGGCAGGCAGGCATTGGCGGTAAAGCGCCGCTATTGCCGTTGTTTTAGCTGCGCTATTCGGCCGCTAGCAGGGCGATTTTAACGGCCGCTAGCGGCCGAACAAGGTTTGAAACCACCTGCAAAGCGCTGCTGCAGTGGTGCTTTGCCGGCACTGCCCCATTGATTTCAATGGGCAGGGGCGCTTTAGGAGCAGTGTATACAAAGCACCGCTGCAGTGGTGCTTTGCCGGCACTGCCCCATTGATTTCAATGGGCAGGGGCGCTTTAGGAGCAGTGTATACACTGTTCCTAAATCGCTGAAAAGATGACTTTTTTTACCGTCCTGCAACCACACCGCTCCCTCGGGCTTTCACACTGGAGAGATAGGAGAGGCACTTTACAGGTGCTATGCAGGCGCTATTTTTAGTGCTGTAGCGCCTGTAAAGCACCTCAGTGTGAAAGTAGCCTTATGCCGCGTACACACGGTCAGACTTTTCGTCTACAAAAGTCCGACGGACCAAATCCGGCGGACAATCCGATCATGTGTGGGCTTCCCCGGACTTTCGGTGGACTTTTCCAGCCACAAATCTGACGGACTTTAGATTTGGAACATGTTTCAAATCTTTACGTTGTAACTCCGCTGAACCCAGAAATCCGCTCGTCTGTATGCTAGTCCGACGGACAAAAACCCACGCTAGGGCAGCTATTAGCTACTGGATATCAACTTCCTTATTTTAGTCCGGTGTGCGTCATCACGTACGAATCCGTCGTACTTTTGTGTGATCGTATGTAAGCAAGTCCCTTCGTTAGAAAGTCCGCTGCAAGTCCGCCGCAAGTCTGCCAAAAGTCCGTCGAACGTCTGTCGGACGGGCTGTCCGACCGTGTGTACGCGGCATTATGGTTATTGTTTTGTTTGCTGGCTGCAGTAGTTCATCTGCACTCAATTACTTTGATTAGATTATTATATTTACCTACAGGTTTAGCATGCTATCCTGTTTGGGGAGGACCATTTCTCACAACCCCTCAAAAGAGGGCTAGAAATATTATCCTATTTTACCAAAGAAGCAAATTGTTTACAAGAGCCATCCATTTTCTGTGTCTGGTTTAGATAGAAAATGTTACTCGCCGTGCTTATATAATGTAATTGCAGAAAAAGTGTATTTATTAAATGCTAATTAGCCATCCTTTTGCCATGGTTTTTAGCTTGAGGCAACATGAGCTCGCTTTACTAAACACCATATCAAATGAAAATGAATCAGAAGCCTAACACATAATTAAACTGTTTTTCTAAATAGCCAGAATTTTGTCTAATAAAAAAACAAGCACATGCTGTCTATTTTTGACATATTCAGTCTCATTATTTATAAGCAACAGAATGATAAATTCCTGTTTTTGAACCTGAAATGTTTTTTATTTTATTTATTTATTTTGCTGTGTTTATGCTAAAGCTTTCACCAGAAAATGAAAGTAGGTTATAATTGATTATGGCTGGTATGCTTTGCAATTTCCCCTTAATCTCTTCCATTGTGCTTTCTATAAATTGACAGTATTGAAAAAATCCCAGTTCAAATTAATCTGTGAAAGTGCTAGTGTTTAAGCTGTATTAAAGATAAAAACATCACACAATGTAGTATGATTTTCCTGTCCTTCCCGCAGGTCTGAAAGGACTTTGAAATTCATTATGCTCTACAAGTTTGCTTTGCTCAAGTTTTGTTGGTTTTGCTATTTTGCTGTGAAAAGAACAATCAGCTAATGAAAGTCACTTACTTAGATGTTCAATTCAGTTTTTAAAAAATCTTTATTTTTTTCTGGAATCTGTTTAAATCATAGTAAAATAATAAACAGTTAACTACACTTTGAATCCATACAAAAGCACCTAGTGGTTGACAAATTTGTTAGGATATTTGGAATTTGGATAGGTATTAATATCATGTTTGCACTTTGCACTTAAAGTGATTGAAAAAGGTTTTTTGTTTTTTTAAATAACAAACATGTTATACTTACCTGCTCTGTGCATAGGTTTTGCACAGAGCGTGCTTGATCCTCCTTTTTTGGGGTCCCCGGTGGCATTCCTGGCTCCTCCTCTTCGACGAGTGCCCCCACAGAGAGTCGATTTCCGTGGGGGCACTTGTGTGGGAGGGCTCTCGAGTCCTGCTGCTGCATCCATTGACACAGACAGCAGGACTTGGCCCCGCCCCCCTGTCACTGGTTTTGATTGACAGCAGCGGAAGCCAATGGCTCCTGCTGCTATCAATCTACCCAATGAGGACCCGAGACAGCGGCTGGAGCTGCTGGGCTTGTGCTTGTTGTTGGAACGATCAGGTTCAGGTAAGAAAAAGGGGGGTCTGGGGGGCAGCTGCAGCACAGAAGGTTTTTCACCTTAAAGTGGAGTTGCACCCAAAAAAAATTTTTTTTCATTAATGTGCATGAAATAAATAAAAAAAACATTTGGAGAATTTTTTTTTTTACTCACTTCAGAATGCCTGTTGCTAGGGGGTCCCTTGTAATCTGCCTCCTTACTCACCTCGGCTCCTTACGTCACTTCCCTCGGCACCGGAGGGAGATCAGCTCTGCCCCCTCCCTCTAGGCAATCATCTGGGATATGTCACAAGTCCCAGATGATTGCGCGGCCAGTCACAGTGCGCAGCGCGGCTCGCACATGCGCAGTGGGTGCCCAGCTGTGAAATCACAGCTGGGCGCCCACAGTTACAATGCCGGTGCCGCCGAGTGGAGGGGGAGACGAGCAGGGCTTCGATCCCCCGCATCACTGGACCCTGGGACAGGTAAGTGTCCGATTATTAAAAGTCAGCAGCTGCAGTATTTGTAGCTGCTGATGTTTAATTTTTTTTTTTAAGCGGAAATTATTATTATTATTATTATACGAGATTTATATAGCGCCAACAGTTTACTCAGCGCTTTACAATGTATAAGGGGGACAACACAATTACAGTACAATACAAAAGGTACAGGAGGGCCCTGCTCGTAGAGCTTACATTCTAAAAGGGAGGGGGTGGTGGTACAAAAGGTAATAGCTGCAAAGAATGATTTGATGGGGGTGGCTCAGGGACAGTTATGTGGGTGTGGGATAGGCTTCCCTGAATAAATGAGTTTTCAAGGATCTCCTAAAGGTGGACAGGGTAGGGGCTGATCGGACATACTGGGGCAGGGAATTCCAGAGGATGGGAGAGGCTCTGGAGAAGTCCTGAAGGCGAGCATGGGAGGAGGTAACAAGGGAGCTAGAGAGCAGGAGGTCCTGGGAGGAGCGGAGGGGGCGATTTGGGCGATATCTGCAGATGAGGTTGGTGATGTAGATGGGGGCGATGTTGTGAATGGCCTTGTATGTTATGGTTAGCATTTTGAATTTTACACGGTGG
Organism: Lithobates clamitans; assembly: GCA_037952925.1. Taxonomy (NCBI): domain Eukaryota; kingdom Metazoa; phylum Chordata; class Amphibia; order Anura; family Ranidae; genus Lithobates; species Lithobates clamitans. The sequence goes on along the minus strand of JBBGZY010000004.1, from coordinate 11,013,958 downwards.
GGTAGGGGAAGCCAGTGAAGGGATTGGCAGAGAGGAGCAGCAGTCACGGATCGATTAGTGAGGTGTATTAGTCTAGCAGCAGCATTCATAATAGACTGAAGGGGGGATAGCCTGCTTAAGGGTAGGCCATTAAGGAGAGAGTTGCAATAGTCGAGGCGGGAAATAATCAAAGAGTGAATAAGTTGTTTTGTAGTGTCATTAGTCAGAAAGGGTCGAATTTTGGAGATGTTGCGGAGGTTAAGGCGGCAGGATTTAGCCAGTGATTGGATATGGGGGCTGAAGGAGAGGTCAGAGTCAAGGATTACACCCAGGACTCTGGCATGTGTGGAGGGACCAATGGTTGTGTTGTTGATATTAATGGTGAAGTCACAGGAGGGGGACCGTGAAGGAGGAAATATAACAAGCTCAGTTTTAGAAAGATTAAGTTTGAGGAAGTGGTGTGACATCCATACCGATATGTCATTCAGCAAGTTTGAGATCCGTGAGGAGATAGTGGGGGTGAGTTGGGGAGTGGAGAGATAGATCTGTGTGTCATCGGCATAGAGATGGTATTGGAAGCCATGGGAGGTGATCAACTGGCCCAGGGAAGAGGTATAGAGTGAGAAAAGGAGAGGCCCAAGGACAGAGCCTTGGGGTACCCCAACAGAAAGAGGAAGGGGAGCGGAGGAGGTGGAGTTGTAAGTGACGCTGAAAGTGCGCTGAGATAGGTAGGAGGAGAACCAGGATAATGCAGAATCACGGAGGCCAAGGGAGTGTAATTTGCTGAGGAGCAGCAGGTGGTCAACTGTGTCAAAGGCAGCAGAGAGGTCTAAAAGTATGAGTATGGAGTAGTGGCCATTGGTTTTGGCAGTTATTAGGTCATTGGTGATTTTTAGTAGGGCAGTTTCAGTCGAATGTTGTAGGCGGAAGCCAGACTGTAGGGGGTCGAGAAGGTTGTTGTCCGTGAGGTAGCGACTCATTTGGTCATGAACAAGGCGTTCGATGAGCTTGGAGGCAAACGGGAGAAGGGAGATAGGTCTTAAGTTATTCAAACAGGTGGGGTCTAGTGAGGGTTTTTTGAGTATGGGGGTAACCAGTGCATGTTTGAACGGGGAAGGAAAGGTGCCGGAGGAGAGGGAGAGGTTGAAGATGTGGGTTAGGGAGTTGAGGATAGAGTGGGAAGGTGGAAATCCGCTGTAATGTGTAGAATGCATTAAGGTGAAAACCCTGAGACTTTACAACTCCTTTAAAAAAACTGAATCCGGTTGTATAAAAGCTTTGCCAATCTCTTCACCTATGCAGTCATTAACCACTTGACCTCTTAAAGATTTACCCCCCCCTTCATGACCAGGCCATTTTTTGCGATACGGCACTGCTTTATTTTAAATGACAAATGCTCGATCGTGTGACATAGTACCCAAATAAAGTTTTTGTTTCCCAGAAATAGAGCTTTTTTTGGTGGTATTTGATCACCTCTGCGGTTTTTATTTTTTGCGCTATAAACAACAACAAAAAAGGCCGACAATTTTGAAAAAAAAACTGTATTTTTTACTTTCTGATATAAAACATATCCAATAAAAAAAAATTAAAAAATCGAATTTCTTGAACAATTTAGGCCAATATGTATTCTGTTACATATTTTTGGTAAAAAAAAAAAATCCCAATAAGCGTATATTGATTGGCTTGTGCAAAAATTATAGCGTTTACAAACTATGGGATAGTTTTATTTATTTTTTAATTTTTTAATTTTTTACTAGTAATGGCGGTGATCTGTGACTTATAGCTGGACTGCAATATTAAGGCGGACAAATCAGACATCCAACTGACACTTTTGACACGTTTTGGAGACCAGTGACACTAATACAGTGATCAGTGCTAAAAAAAGATGCACTGTCATTGTACTAATGACACTGGCAGGGAAGGAGTTAATATCAGGGGTGATCAAAGGGTTACCTGTGTACCTAGCCTGTGCTCTCTCACTGAGGGGGAGGTGCTTTGACTAGGGGAAGGCAAAGATCCGTGTTCCTGCTTTGTAGAAACACAGGATCAATACCTTCCATTATGACCGGTGAGTTCCGGCGGACGTCAAGTTATCACAGCTGGAGCGGGTCGCTGGTGGCGCATGCCCCAGACCCGAAAGTGATAGATCACATGATCTATACAATAGACAAACAAGATAATTGGGGGGCACACCCTAAGTGCCGGTTCACACAGGGGCGGCACGACTTGCAGGTCGCCTCACAGACCTGCACACGACTTCATCGGCGACTTGCAAAACGACTTCTGTATAGAAGCCAATGCAAGTCGCCTGAAGTCGCCCCAAAAATACTACAGGAACCTTTTTCTAAGTTGGAGCTCCTATTAGAACGGTTCCGTAGTACAGAACGGGACGCGACTTGTCAGGCGGCTAGGTCGCCTGACAAGTCGCCCCTGTGTGAACCAGCACTTAAAGATGCATTAAAGATGGTGCAGCCATAAGACCATAAAACAGAAAAAAAATATTACAATGCACACATGCAAAAAAGACATTTACCTCCTGCAAGGCTATTTAAAACACCTGAGCATTTTCAAAAAATATGGGGATTTGGTCACACCATATTGCTATATGGTGCTAAGCCCACTTACTGCGACAAAGTACCCCATTGTTAGTGGGTCCTACGCTATCCATAGAATGGGAGATCCTGCCTCTCTGAACCATAGGAGAAACACACTCCTCTATATGGAAGAACTAAAGGACTCCACCTATGACACAGGTGGACACTAATGAGCGGCAATGATTGCCTTTCAATAGTGTCCACCTGTGTCATAGGTGGAGTCCTTTAGTTCTCCCATATAGAGGAGTGTATTTCTCCCATGGTGTTTTAAATAGCCTTGCAGGAGGTAAATGTCTTTTTTGCATGTGTGCGCTGTAATATTTTTTACAGATCACGTGATCTGGCGCAGAGCAGCCGCCCTGCCGCAGTATATCTACAGTGGGCGGTCATGAAGCAGTTAAAACGGCATTAATGCCTAACTCCAGCCATTTTTTTTTAGTTTAGATAGACTTCAATTATATGAATGCTTCTGTCAAACTCTAATGCCCTGTACACACGGTCGGACATTGATCGGACATTCCGACAACAAAATCCTAGGATTTTTTCCGACAGATGTTGGCTCAAACTTGTCTTGCATACACACGGTCACGCAAAGTTGTCGGAAAATCTGAACGCGGTGACGTAAAACACGTACGTCAGGACTATAAATGGGGCAGTAGCTAATAGCTTTCATCTCTTAATTTATTCTGAGCATGCGTGGCACTTTGTGCGTCGGATTTGTGTACACACGATCTGCATTTCCGACAACGGATTTTGTTGTCAGAAAATTTTATAGCAAACTCTCAAACTTTGTGTGTCGGAAATTACTTTGGAAAATGTGTGATGGAGCCTAGACACGGTTGGAATTTTCGACAACAAGGTCCTATCACACATTTTCCATCGGAAAATCCTATCGTGTGTATAGGGCATAAAGCCTCGTACACACGATCGGATTGTTGGCAAACAAAACTGTGGACTTTTGTCCGAAGGGCGTTGGCCCAAACTTGTCTTGCATACATAAGGCCATACAATTGTTGGCCAACAAATACGAACGTAGTGACGTACTATGTTGTTTTTCAGCTCTTTAGGTCCACCCTTTGGGCTCCTTCTGCTAATTTCGTGTTAGTAGAAGTTTGGTGAGTGTTGATTCGTGCTTTTCATTTTGCGCTTTTCATTTCGCGCTTTTCAGTTTGTTTCTGAATGGCCGTTGGTCAACCAGCCATGTTGCGGAATCGGAGAAGATAACGTGTTATTTATTATTGACCTTGGAGTTATTGCTTAGACATTATTTTTTTGGTTGAATAATGATTTGATTTGGTATATTTTCTATATTTTTGGATGCATAGAATGCACTTTTTGGTTAAGTTCTATTGGCAGATAGCAGGTCTAATTTTATTTGTTTTCTTTTTTTAATGTACAATAAAAAAAATGTGTAGAATAATACTTGGCTATGTGTTTTACTTCAAATGACAGTTTGGGAGTAGGCAGTTACATTTAAAAAAATACAATGTAAAATTCACAAGGGACACCAACATCTTGTTGTATCTTTGATCTTAAAAACTACGGGATAATGGTGTTGTGGTAACTTGCCCAAATAAAAATTAAAAAAGCATAAAAATATTATTCTTGATATCACTAGATAAAAAAGCCTTTGAAAATTTGTTTGCAATAACTCCATCAGTATCACCAGCAAAGCAGTTTCATTATTATCCCATTAAAGAAGAAGAGAATTGTGCGCTGCATTTCGAGATTTCATAATTTGCCACGTCATGAATGTTAATTCTCCATTACGAACGCTAGTTTCCAAGACTATCCGCTTCTGGCCCATCCTTGCTTCCGAGCATGCGTGCTTGTACTTTGGACTTTTGTCCAACGGACTTGTGTACACATGCTCGGAAAATCTGACAACACACATTTGTCCGCTGAAAATTTTAAAACTTGCTAGCCAACATTTGTCCGCAGAAAATCTAACAACAATTGTGATGGAGCATACACATGGTCAGATTTACCGCCAACAACCTGTCATCGAACATTTCCCGTTGGAAAGTCCGATCGTGTGTACGCTTCTTAATTGTCTTACATGCTTTCCTGACTCTGTTGGGAAAATTCCTCTTGCACATGTGATAGCCTGTGACAGCATATTTAGAAACAAAGGGAGGGGGGGGGGCATTGCCACCAGAACAGCAATTCACAGACTTTAGAAATAACCTGAATAATCTGACAGCAGTTCCAACCCTTCCCTATTTTACTGAAAAATGTGTTTTGTTGTAGTCTGTGTCCCCAAAGGAGAGATGTCTCAATACTTCCTGTCCTGACTGCAGCCTTTTTTATTTGCCTGGTGATCCTGTCAATAAAATAGATTTTTATAAATGTTAAAATGTACACACAACCATATGCTCCTGCTTCCATATTCACCAACACATTCAGGGGCTATTGCTACCCTATGGTCATGTCTGCCTCATACTCTGAGCCTTGGCAACCGTCAATCAGGACACACTACATTTGCCTCATACTGTATGTGGAAGCCATCAGTCCTGCTCTGAGTACTTTTGCCAGAAGCAACAAAAAATTCCACACCACATGCACTGGAAGGCATATGCTTTCCTGACATTACACACAAGCAAGGGCGCAAACTATTGTGTGCATGCTATAGATGTTCAAACATATACATATTCTAAATAGGCAGTAAATACACTCAAACCCGCACTGTCCTCTGTAGCTGTAGGCATAGTGGAGCAATCTGTCCAAGTTTACAGCATAAGCTTCTCCATTTTACTTTATCTGGTTAGCTTTGCCCCCTTCCAACAGTGAACTTGAAACCTGACAACCTTTTAAACACAGAGCTCAGGTAGAGGGAAGAGAATAAATTGCCATTATCCTACTTGAATTACATCGCTGCCTGTATTGTGAATTATGAAAAAGAATGACTCCACAGTGGCAGTATCAGCAGAGATCAATGAATGCTTGTTTTAATGTTTATGTACTGCTTGTTACGAATATGCAAACCTAGCCACAATTTAATTTAAATGTGCAGAAGGTTAACACAAATGGCTGCTAAATATCCAGATTGCTCCAATATCAATCTGCAGTACAGGAGATCAGGAGATCAATTTCTCAAAGAAACACATAAAAATACAACATTATGTAATAAACAAATAGTTGAGTACAAATTGATATTGTTTAAAAAAAATGATTTGAGGAGCAAAAAACATTTAAAGTGATTGTAAAGTCTCGTTTTTTTTTCCTATAAAAACAACAAACATGTTATATTTACCTGCTCTGTTGCAGTGGATTTGCACAGAGCAGCCCAGATCCTCCTCTCCTCAGGTCCCTCTTCATTGCTCCTGTCCCCTCCCTCCTGTTGAGTGCCCCCACAGCAAGCAGCTTGCTATAGGGGTGCCCAAGTCGAGGTGCAAATCCATGTGTCTATTCAGACACAGAGCTGCTGTTTGGCCCAGCCTCCTCTCTCTCCTGATTGGCTAACTGACTTTGATTAACAACAACGGGAGCCAATGGCGCTTCTGCTGTGTCTCAGACAATCAGGAGGGAGAGTCCCGGACGGCCAAGACACTTGTAGACATCCCTAGACAGAAATGGGGCTCCGGTAAGTATTAGGAGGGCAGAGGAGGGTTGCTGCACACAGAAGGCTTTTTATCTTAAAAAAATCTTCTGACTTTACAACCCCTTTAAAGTATATCTAAACCCAAGAACAAAAATGTAATATATTGCAGCTTCTTTTTTAAGGCTAAAAACATTTTCAACAAATACAAAAAATACTTACCAGAATTGCAGTTTCATTTACTGTAAGCATAAAAGAAAGAACAATCAAGCTGGATGGTAGAAGCATCATACTGGGAGGACATACCATTATTACCTCCTTCTCATGGCATGGACACAGCCAGGCCCGGACTGGGACAGTAAATTGGCCCGGGCATTTTAGACTGAGCAGCCAACTTTTCCAGGGACTGGGGGGGGTAGACATTCATGGTGGTGGCTGGTGTTGGTCCTCCACACTGTAATGTGCAGGGACACGGTGATATAAAGGGAACTGTGCTGTAAAGGGGCACTGCAATGATTACAGTGCCCCTTTACAGTGCAGTCCCCTTTATATTACAGTGTCCCAGTCTTATTGTGGCCATACAATGCTAGTACTGTCTGTCTCCTATTGTGCCCACACTGCCCAGTGACACTCACCTGCTCACTTTTTGGTGGTGCGGGTACAGCGTGACTCTCTCTCTGGTGGTGTGGTACAGCGTGGCTCTCTCTCTGGTGGTGCGGTACAGCGTGGCTCTCTCTGGTGGTGTGGGTACAGTGTGGCTCTCTGGTGGTGCGGTACAGCGTGGCTCTCTCTCTGGTGGTGCGGTACAGCATGGCCCTCTCTCTGGTGGTGCGGTACAGCGTGGGTCTCTTTCTGGTGGTGCGGTACAGTGTGGCTCTCTCTCTCTGGTGGTGCGGGTACAGTATGGCTCTCTCACTGGTGGTGCGGTACAGCGTGGCTCTCTCTGGTGGTGCGGGTACAGCATGGCTCTCTCTCTGGTGGTGTCGTACAGCGTGGCTCTCTCTCTGGTGGTGCAGTACAGCGTGGCTCTCTCTCTGGTGGTGCAGTACAGTGTGGCTCTCTCTCTGGTGGTGCAGTACAGTGTGGCTCTCTCTCTGGTGGTGCGGGTACAGCGTGGCTCTCTCACTGGTGGTGTGGTACAGCGTGGCTCTCTCTGGGGGCGCGGGTACAGCATGGCTCTCTCTCGGGTGGTGCTGGGGCTATTAGTTCCCCCAGCACAGTCCTCTCTTTTGTTTTTTTATGTCTCCTGTAGTAGCTGCTACAGGCACTTCTCAGCTTGTTTCTGGCTTTTCTCCCCCCCAGCAGAGTGCATGCTGGGGAGTGTAGTCAGATCCCTGCTGAAAACAATTGGGGCACCTATCTCTGGGACTACATTTCCTATGATGCCCCTCTAGTTCTCCGATTGGCCCTCTGTTGTGGCCAATGGTGAGGGAAGAACAATAGGCAGGAAGCTTTCTCCTCACATGTGCTGCCGGCAAGAGAAGGGGAGGGGGAAACGTCCTCCCACTCCCCCTTGCCCCACCGTGCGGACACCTTGGCTGGAGGAGGAGGCGCAGTCCCTGAGAGCAGAGAGCGGAACTGTCAGCTCCGGAGAAGACACAGGCATGGCCGCATAGCGGGAATGGTGAGCAGCGGACACGGCCTGTGTTAACCATGTTCAGGCTGCGGTCGCCGCTTACCTCCCGCTGGGCGGCCCCGGCCCACGGGGCAAATGCCCGGTCTGCCCTATGGCCAGTCTGGGCCTGGACACAGCAGATCACAGATCGGGGTACAGGGCCATTTTCATTGGCCCCTGTACCATGTGATCACTGTGACCAATCACAGCAATCACAGTAGTATTAGTAAACAAATGCTGTCATTCATGCAGCCATTAAAGAATAAAGGTGCAGTGCTAATAAACTATGTATAATTAAAACATTGATATAAACCATTGGCGTTTAAACACCAACAACATATATAAGATATATCATAAAGTGCATCAAATGGTAAGGGTGCTTGACATCTTAGACCTCAACCACATATGTGTAAACACTTGCAACTATACATTTATATATAAAGTGCTATAATCAACATATAAAAAATATTAAAGTGCCATAAAAATAGTATATCAAAATGTGAAAAGTTCAATATGAGGTATTAATGATAGTACAGTGAATTCTGTGAGTCCACGTGATAAATGTGTTGATAGATGAGTCAGTCCAGGTGGACTACAATTATACTTCCAAAACAATCATTCATAGTGCGTGAGAAGTGAAATTGCCACCAACAATTGCTGAGGCTTACCAGATTGAATGGACTCAATAAGGCATATGCCCCATGAGTCGTTCAGGCTTGCAGGTGGTCATACCCCAATGGTTGAAACAAATCAGCCAGGAGGGTGATTTAAGGGTAAGTAAATTTTCCTCTAAGGAACCCCAAAATTGGATAAGCTTGAGAGGTACAAATCGTGGTATGGATGCACGTATAAAGGGTCAAAGGACATAAAAACTCACATAGTGTGAATCCATTTTAACAGAACATTTAATATAAAGCTGTAAGAAATACACTCACATTTGAGAAGAAATATAAGCGCTTTTAAAATCCGGATAATGACGCAATGGGAGCAGTGGGCACGACCTGACATGTTTCATCTACAAAGATATCGTCTGGGGTGTCGTTCCACTGATCCCGCTGCGTATATATGGACAAAAAGAACCCCCTTATTGTGAAGACAAACCTGCGTTTAATTGGCCAAATAATGGTGTGTGGAAAACATTCAAAATGGTGAAATAGTGTGCTCTTCAAGCCTCGCTTTGGCGTCCAGTGAATACAATGGAAGCCAAACAGGAAGCGGAAGTGACGCACGCCATGCTCTTCAAGCCTCGCCTTGACATCCGATCAATACAACGGAAGCCAAACAGGAAGCGGATATGACGCGCGCCATCTCAAGCCTCGCTATGAATAGCCAGGGCTCGGACGGAACGCTTAAATGAAAAAAGCTGGAACTAACGTGGCCTAATGAAAAGACACACAAGAACCAGATGTGACATAGCGTAATATAACCCAGAAAGCCATCCGTGTCACATTCGAGGCTCACTCCAAGTACCGTCCTAGCTGTAATCAAAGCCAGACATGACACAGTACCTAGATTAATCCTGAAAGACAACAATTACCAAATCGGCAATATGAAGAGAACTGAAAAAAATATGTAAAAAGTTATATATACAATAAGGAAAAAATTAATATGTGTGATCATCATATATTAATGGAGTACCAGCCCAAATAAATCGGCTGGTTTAGGATATGTATATGAGTAAAGATAAAAAATAAATAAATATGGTGTTGACAAAGGAAAGTATGAGTAATAAAAAGTATTTTAATAAAAATGTAATAAAAAAGAGAAAAATGAGGTAAATAAGATGAAGTTGTGCTGAAAAAAGACAATTTGTTTGCACAACAAACTTATATCGTTAGCCCTTGGTTCCGCATCGCAAAAATGTGGCCAATACTAAAGTTAGTATCCAAAAATCCAAAAAATAAATTAAAAGATATTATTAATGGAATGGTAATAATGTATATTAGTACCACAGGGTTAAATCCTGACTAAAATATATACAAACACTTAAGTAATTATTAAAATATAGAAAAGAAAAAGGATATACAGAATCTCAACCCAAATATATATACAAAACAAATGTATATATTAAACTTGAAAAAGACCCCTAAAGATAGTAATCTCGTGAACTAGAATATCTGAAAAATAAACTGCCCTCTTGTGGACAAAAAGGAAAGACATAAAATAGAATAGAAATGAAAGGACACCTAAGCCTTGTTTATAAAGGAATTAATGTTCCATTTCACAATAATACCCTGGGGAGAGTGGCACTGTAGTTCATAAATCCAGTATGTCTTAAGACGAGACAAGCCCCTGGTAATGGCGCCACCTCTCCAGGGTGGAATGTATCTATCACGTACCAGGTGCTGGAGGCCAATGGAGAGAGGGCTTCCCTTGTAGCTAAGTTCAGGACTCCCCTGAAGGTGAGACAGGAGGAGTCGGGCACAAAGTAGCACAGTGAGGTTGTTTGCAGAAAGCCCAGGAAAGCTGCTGATGAGATGAACAAAGTCTGCAGGCAGGTGGCGCCTGTGAGGGGAGACAGGTCTGTAAAGTCACTGAGATAATAGAGTAGTCAACACAAGCCAAGATCAGAACCAGGTTTAAAGCAGAGCAGATGTAGTCAGGTGGAAGCCAGGTCAAACACGAGAAGCAGGCAGAGGGTATCCGTGAGACGAGCCGGGGTCAGGAACTGGAGACAGATAGACAGGTCGGGAACAAGCAAAAAATAGGAGCACAGGAGCAAGGAATCACAGGAACACAGGTACAAGCTGAGATCAGTCAGCAACTTCAAGCACTGGTACACTTCCTTATAAAGGCCCAAGTGCTGCTGGGGACGCTGGGTCCTAGAGCCCTTCTCCTGTTGTTGGTGCCTTGAAAGACGCTGGGTCCTAAAGACCTTCTCCTGCTGTCAGCGCCCTGACAGTATCTGTCGATAATCAAGAATTCAGCACCCTTAGGGTCTCTATTATGGCACTGGCGATAGAGGCGAGGGACCGTATGTTTAATACTCCCCTCTTTGATTTTAGTTATATGCTCACTGACTCTAGTTATAAAAGACCTGATGGTTCGACCTACATACTGCTTGCCACATGAAAAAGTAAGTAGGTATACAAAATTCTTTGTAGAACAAGTGCAAAAAAGTTCAATGGGATAAGACTGAGTGGTGACCGTTGACCTAAAGTTTTAGTATTTAATATTTTGATATTACCTCGGACATTGTGATGGCAAAATTTACACTTTTTACAGGGAAAATAACCTATGATGTTAAGTGCTACCTTATTCTGTAAGCTAGATACTCCCCTATATATCACTTTTGCACGTTCGGGTATTACAGGGCCCAGAACAAGGTCGTTCTTCAATATGCCCCAATGTTTGTCTATTATGTGTGCCCCAATATTTGTCTATCATTAGGCTCTGCAGGAGGCTTGTCAGTCAACAATAGGCCTCTAGCCATTTCCAGGACACTATTAAACTGTGAGTCGACGTCTGATTGTTTATAGCCCTTCTCCAGAAACCTTTCTCGCAAGACCATAGCCTGCGATTTAAAGGTTTCTAGACCGGTACAATTTCGACGTAGCCTCAAGAACTGGCTAAGTGGAATTGATCTTAGCCATGAATACTGATGGCAACTGTCCGTGGAACCCATTACGTCTGTTGACTTGTAATAGGTCTTGAACTAAAAATGACGGTCAAGAATCTCTATCTCCAAATCCAAGAAATGGACCTTCTGACTGCTAAATTCCTAGGTCAAGAATATGCTTCAATCCTTCTGATTCAGTGATGAAAGAAAGTGTGCCAGAGAATCTACACAGCCATCCCACAGGAGGAGGATGTTGTCGATGTATCTAACCCAAAGGACCAATTTAGATCCACCTTGGGCATAGACAACATCCTCCTCCTATTTGGCCATAAAAAGGTTTGCGAAACTGGGGGCAAATTTAGCCCCCATTGTCATGCCCGTTTGTTGTAAATAATCGTGACTGTTGAACCAGAAATAGTTGTGCTGTGTAGCAAACTCTAATAATTCAATAATGTAGTTCCCCTGGGACCGAGAGATGGTCTCATCTTGATTTAGAAAATGTCAAACCGACTCAATACCATGTTCTTGTGGAAAACATGTATATGACGAGGCAACATTTGCCGTAGCAATGATGTAATCACCCTGCATACTAACACCATCTAGCACTTTTATGGTATCTCTGGTGTTTTTGAGATATGAGGGCGTTTTTGTCACAAGAGGCTGTAAATAAAAGTCCACATAGCGTCCAATACGTGAAGTGACCGAGTCTATGCCACTCACGATAGGATGCCCTGGAGGGCACATAGGATTCTTGTGAACTCTGGACAAATAATAGATGGTTGGGATTCTGGGTGTATGGGGTATCAAGCGTTCCATCTCCTTTCTGTTAAGAATAAATTGATCAAAACCTTTATTGATTAGTGCCACTAATTGGCTTTTATACATAGACGTACGGTTGGTGGTTAGTTCTTTGTATGTATCTGTATCACTTAGGATGTTGTACATTTCCTTTTCAAAATCAACTTTATCTAACACCACTATACCGCCCCCCCTTATTGGCGGGGCAGATGACGAGATCTTGTCTCTCACACAGAGATTTAAGACCCGCTTTAGAAATTGTATGGTTGGACAACTTCTTAGAAGGAAGTGTGGCAAGATCCTTAAGTACTAAATCTCTAAACATGTTAATGGCCTAGGCCATTTGAGCCGGAGGGTTAAAGAGGGAAGGGTTTCAAAGTCCTGAATGAACAGTGCCTGAAGTGGCAGCTCTTGATGGATTGCGATAGGGTTTAGAGATTAGATATCTTTGAATATTAATTTTTCTAATGTATTTGTGGACATCTATAAAGGTGTGGAATTTACTGAGTTTCTTGGGGGGGCGAATTTTAAGCCCTTGTCCAAAACCTTCAGTTCTTCTGAACTCAGTATTTTTTTGCTAAGCTTAAAAACTCCATGAGCTGTTATGTTCTTTTCCTTTTTCCCTTTATTTCTTCTCCCTCCATGGGAGCCTCTCTTGGGTCTAGGACCCTCTTTCGTGTGCAGTGGTCCTCGTAAAAAACCTGGTTATTCTGAGGGTTAGGGTTAGACTGATTATATCCATATGGAGATTAGTTGTAACTTCTCTCTCCATATGTATATTGACCGTCTGAATGCTGAGGAGGGTAATCCTCATATCTTACAGGTGACCCCCTTTGATAGTATCCCCTCTGACTCTGAGAGTTTTGGTGATTATATGGTCCAGAATTGTATTGGTTACCCGCAGGGTGACCCCTAGAGCCCCTTCTGTTGGGGTTATATCCTCTACCCCTGTGTGGTCCTGTAGGTGTGTGGATGCTAGAATGTCTTTCCCTATGATAGGGAGATTGTTCTCTACGGTCAGTACCTTTCACAAAGGGCTTGTAAACTGAGCCGGCTACCTGTCCTAAATTGGTCGGCCCATTACTGGGACTAGATTGAACTACAGTTACAATGTCCGAAATTGTAGGTTTCTGCCAAGAAAAAACAACACCAGATATGTAGTCTCCTACATCTTGTGTTTCTTATTACGTCGGTCTCTGTCTTCTTTTACCAAATGGTTTTGAGATTGGGGGAGAGTGAGTTATATTCAATAGAGTTCTTAAAAGACAGAAGTTTGTCCTTAAGATCTTTAATCTCCATGTCAAGGGCAGACAGTCTGTTGTTCTTCCGTGTAATAAGAAAACTGAGAAATTTGATCCCTGCTTCATTAAAATAATTGAACCAGGGTTCAAAATCTGTGTCTCCTTATTGGGGATGCACCTTCCAACGTAAATTTCTGGGAACCATTTTTTCTGATACATATTGTTCAAGAAACAATAGGTCCCACTGAAGATGTAATTCTGGCACCATGATATTTATAAGTCTCATAAACAGACCTCCTATTTCAGTTTCAGTGATGATGAAAACTCCCTCATCATTAACTGTGCGAGATGCTCTATAGTCAAAAACATCCATAGTGTATGACTTAACAGACTGTAGCAGTAAAAAGTCAAAAGATGTACAAAGTGAAGAAAAATAATAATAATTCATGCAGCCACTGTTTACTACTGTGATCGCTGTGAAGTGAAATTGACCCTGTAGCTTGTGATTCCTGTAGCAATCACAGTAGCAAATCAATGTACCAATCACAGTAGTAAACAATGGTTGCATGAATGCAGTGGAACAGTATTAGGAAACTGAGCACAGTGAAAAAAAACAAAAAACATAAACAAAAAAAAACCCTGAACACGAGCAGAACAGTGCCACTATGGTGATACTGCACTGCTCTGGTGACAGCATGTACTGTACAAGAAATGTAAAAGACAATTGTAAAAACAATTTAAATCCAAAAATGTCATTTTGTTGGTGTTTCCACTGTTCTAGTACTCCATGGCCTCATACAATGTTATAGTTAGTCAGGAAATTATATGTGTAGTTTATGCCCCTGGTATTCAAAAGATACAAAATAAATATAGTGGCAATTGTTGAAAAATCCCTTAGTATATAAAATATACAATCGGGTAACCGCGCTATTGGATCTTAATACAAATAAATAAGTGCATGCAACAATTCATCAATAAGTGCAAAAATTAAGGAATAAATTAAAATCAATAAATGATCTAATGCATCAATAAGTGTAACTAAAAAAATACCAAATTATAAAGTTACATAGTTGCATAGTTACATAGTAGGTGAGGTTGAAAAAAGACACAAGTCCAACCTATGTGTGTGATTATATGTCAGTATTACATTGTATATCCCTGTATGTTGTGGTCGTCCAGGTGCTTATCTAATAGTTTTTTGAAACTATCAATGCTCCCCGCTGAAACCACCACCTGTGTAAGGGAATTCCACATCCTTGCCGCTTTTACAGTAAAGAACTCTCTATGCAGTTTAAGGTTAAACCTCTTTTCTTCTAATTTTAATGAGTGGTCACGTGTCTTATTAAACTCCCTTCCGCGGAAAAGTTTTATCCCTATTGTGGGATCGCCACCAATATGGTATTTGTAACTTGAAATCATATCCCCTTTCAGGCGTCTCTTCTCCAGAGAGAATAAGTTTAGTGCTCATAACCTTTCTTCATAACTAATATCCTCCAGTCCCTTTATTATCTTTGTTGCCCTTCTCTGTACTCGCTCCATTTCCAGTACATCCTTCCTGAGGACTGGTTCTCAGAACTGGACAGCATACTCCAGGTGAGGCCGGACCAGAGTCTTGTAGAGTGGGAGAATTATCGCTTTATCTCTTGAGTTAATCCCCTTTTAATTGCATGCCAATATTCTGTTTGCTTTGTTAGCAGCAGCTTGACATTGCATGCCATTGCTGAGCCTATCATCATCTGAGCCTTCCATCCTTGATTCCCCCAGAGGTTCTCCCCCCAGTGAGTAGATTGCAATCGAATTTTTGCCACCCAAACACAATTTTTCCACATTAAACCTCATTTGCCATGTAGTTGCCCACCCCCAATTTGTTCAGATCATCTTGCAAGGTTTCCACATCCTGCGGAGAAGTTATTGCTCTACTTAGCTTAGTATTGTCCACAAATACAGAGATTGAACTGTTTACCCCATCCTCCAGGTCGTTTATGAACAAATTAAATAGGATTGTTCCCAGCACAGTACCCTGGGGGACCCCACTTTCCACCCCTGATCATTCCGAGTACACGCCTTTTATTACCACCCTCTGAACTTGCCCTTGTAGCCAGTTTTCAATTCATGTACTCGCCCTATGGTCCATGCCAACGGACCTTACTTTGTACAGTAAACGTTTAATGGGAACTGTGTCAAATGCTTTTGCAAAATCCAGATACACCACGTCTACGGGTCTTCCTTTATCTAGAGGGCAGCTCACCTTCTCATAGAAGGTTAATAGATTGGTTTGGCAAGAATGATTCGTCACAAATCCATGCTGATTACTGATAATGATACCGTTTTCATTACTAAAATCTTGTATATAGTGCCTTATCATCCCCTCCAAGAGCTTGCATACTATTGATGTTAGGCTAACTGGTCTGTAATTCCCAGGGAAGTATTATGGCCCTTTCTTAAATATTGGTGCTACATTGGTTTTTCTCCAATCAGCTGGTAATATTCCAGTCAGTAGACTGTCAGTAAAAATTAGAAACAATGGTCTTGCAATTAACTGACTGAGTTCCCTAAGGACCCTTGGGTGCAAGCCATCTGGTCCCGGTGACTTATTAATGTTAAGTTTTCCAAGTCTATTTCTAATTCTGTCCACTGTTAGCCATGAGGGTGCTTCCTGAGATGTGTCATGAGTATAAACACTGCAGTTTTGGTTACTGAAGCCCCCCAATTCCCTTGTGAAGACTGAGGAGAAGAATAAATTCAATACCTTCGCTATCTCTCCATCCTTAGTAACCAAAATCCCTTCATAATTCTTTATGGGGCCAATATGGTCTGTCCTCCCTCTTTTGCTGTTTATATACTTAAATCATTTCTTGGGATTTTTTTTGCCCTCCTCCACTATGTGTCTTTCTTGTTCTATCTTAGCCGCCCTAATTGCACCCTTCCATTTCTTGTTGCATTCTTTGTAAAGTCTGAATGCTGATGATGATCCCTCAGCCTTGTATTTCTTGAAGGCCTTCTCCTTTGCTTTTATATGCATTTTTACATTGAAGTTAAGCTATCCAGGACTTTTGTTCACTCTTTTAAATTTATTTCCCAATGGGATGCACTGGCTAATGCCCTTATTTAATATGCTCTTAAAGCAAACCCATCTCTCCTCTGTTTTCTTTGTTCCTAAGATTTTATCCCAATTTATATCTTCTAGCAAGGTTTGTAGTTTAGGGAAGTTGGTTCTTTTGAAATTCAGTGTCTTTGTATTCCCCTTATGTTTCCTTTTTGTGTGATTTATAATGAAGCTAATTGACCTGTGATCGCTGTTTCCTAAATTGCCCTTTATTTCCACATCCGTGATCAGGTCTGTATTGTTGGTAATCAGTAGGTCTAGTAACGCTTTGTTTTTAGTTGGTGTGTCTACCATCTGACCCATGAAAAATTGTCCAAGAAAGACATTTAAGAACTGGCGAGTCCACGTGTACTTGCAGCCCATGTGCACTCGTAGTCCACGTGCACTCGCAGTCCACGTGTTTTTGCAGCCCACGCGCACTTGCAGCCCATGTGCACTCGCAGCCCACATGCATTCGCAGTCCACGTGCGCTCGAAACTCACCTGCTCTTGCAGTCCACGTGCACTCGTAGCCCACGTGTATTCGCAGTCCACGTGCACTCGCAGCCCACGTGTACTGACAGTCTCTCTCCTCAATCACCTTATGTTTTGAACTTTTGTATTGATTTGCATTGAGTGCACAAACAAGGTGCATAAAGATGAGGATAAGCAAGTTTGGGGTGGAGGAACTTGACTGGCCCACACAGAGTCCTGACCTGTACCCGATAGAACACCTTTGGGATGAATTAGAGCGGAGAATGCGAGCCATGCCTTCTCGTCCACATCAGTGCCTGACCTCACAAATGCACTTCTTGAATAAATTGTCAAACATTCCCATAGACACACTCCTAAACCTTGTGAACAACCTTCCCAGAAGAGTTGAAGTTGTTATAGCTGCAAAGGGTGGGCCAACTCAATATTGAACCCTACGGACTAAGACTAGGATGTCATTAAAATTCATGTGTGTGTAATAGTAGACATCTCAATACTTTTGGTAATTTAGTGTATGTGATAGCGCCATACTTGGGAGGAATAGCAAATTTTTTTTTTGGGTATAATTATAAGTATTGAAAAAGAAGCTGAATTGATTTAAAATGCATTCCTGTTACCACAGGAGCATTGCAGTGTACTACAGGTGGTTTTCTAGATGGTTCCTGGACCCCAGCTGATTCCGTCATCCTTTCTTGCAGTGTTGGTATCTCCGGCAGCAGCCATTGCTTCTCCCCAGCCTGTGGCCAAGGCAGGGAGTCAGACATCTCTTGCACACCAGCTGCAGAATTCTGCTTCCCAACGCACCCCTCTCTCATTGTTTGTGAGTGTAAGATTTTATTGTTTTTCATTTTTAAATCTTTCTTATAAGAAAGCGCTATGAGATGTGTGCTCTCTTTTTTCTTTTGTCTTGCTCTACATATAATTCTAAGTTTGCCTATGATGTGTGTTAGACATATCGTATTAATTGACATTTTCTTTCCTGCATTTTTCAAAAACTTGTGGCAAAAACGACATCTGCAAAAGACTCATTATGCATTTCAGAAAATATCTTAGGGTGTTTGCTTTCCAAAAGGTCATTATGTGGGTGTTTCACCTGTCCTGACACTTCGGGAACTCAACAAATATGATAGCTAGTTAAACGCGTAATTTATGCTCCTTGAAAGCCCAAAGGTTTGAGTAAAGGTTGAGCAGAATGTGTTTTGGGTTGTAATTGCATGTTTGCATATGTTGTGTGTGATAAATAACTTGTTAAAATGACAACTTTGTGAAAAACAAAAAAACAAAACAAACTTTATTTAATTTCTTAATTTTCCCAAAAATTTGACAAAAAATACCAACTTCAAAAAACTCACAATGCCTTTTACTTCATACCTCGGGCTGCCTACGTTCCAAAAAGGGGTCATTTTGGGCGTATTTGTACTGTCCTGGCATTTTAGGGTCTCAAAATATGAGAAAGTCAGTGGGTTATTTTTACCAAAGAAATGTGGCAGAACTTAGGCCTAAATTTATGAAGAAAGATTATTTGCAAAATTTTAAAACAAATACTAAGAAACTAAGAAATCAAAATTCTTGGTCTTTTTCCTTTATATAGCAAACAATTTTTAAAAAACCCAGATTAAATACCACCAAAAGAAAGCTCTATCTTTCTAAAAAAATATATATATATAATATTCATTTTGGTATAGTGTTGAATGACTAAGTAATTGTCATTCAAATTGTGACAGAACTGAAAAATGGACTGTGAAGGAAGGGGGTGAAATAATACGACATAGCTCCCAATTGTCCCTGATGTCAAGGGACTGTCCCTGATGTAGAACAAAGTCCCGCTGTCCCTCTTTCCTCCTCATTTGCCCCTCATTTTGGTCTTATCTATATATTTGTATATAAAATTCACTACTTATCTTTCAAAAAGTGTTTCCCAGTGCTAAACCTTTCATCCAGTTTCTAAATGTCTGCATTGGTAAATTTCTAAATTCAGTATAAAGGAATAGTAGTGGTTAAAAAAGCACTTGTGGGTTTAACCAATAATTTTTTGTATAATTCTCTTTGAAGGGTGCATGGCAGGGGTGGTGTCCTATGCCCACATACTTTTGCTAACAAGTGTCCCTCGTTCTTAATGTAAAAAGTTGGGAGGTATGATATGATCTTGAATAGGTTAAAGAGATGACAAAGAAAAGACACATTAAAGTCCAGCCTGGATGGCAACCATGGCACCTTCCAAAGACTCATAGGAGTCAATGCAGCAACCTTAGGAAGTGAACACACAAAGTGCGTTATTTGCAGGATCATCGGGTAAAAATAAAAATAAATAAATAAACAAATGCATTTAAAAAAATAAAGCCTAAAATGCAGGCACCTCATTTAAGGGATTTTAAGTTGCATTTAATTTTTGTTTTTAGGTTTAGATATGCTTTCAAAAATTGCTGTGATACCCTACATCTTCTACACTTTCACAACTCCTCTATGACACCTCAACAACACTAAAAATTAATCTTTGATAACATTTTATGACATTACTTTTTTATCTTCTGTATATGGTTTATCTAGTGCTGTTTCTTGATATATTAGTGTGGAGATGAAACTCGATATTGAAGAGATGAAACTCTCTACAGCAATTCCTTAAGATCATTTTTCTGCTTTTTTCTTTTTTAATCACCACACTTCTTTTCACTCAATGAGTCTTTCAAGAAAAACAAAGCTCTGTGAAGGTAATGTTCTAAGGATATTATGTTTCATTATTCTCAGTATATAGATGGAACACTTTGACTTCAGTCATCTAGAATTCCTGCCCCCTGATCATTCTGCCCACGGCAGCACAGTAGGTGGTTGTTGCTGTAAACATTTTGAGATAATAATCTTAAGCAATTTAGTAAAGGAGTTTTAGTAAATTAGCTTTGCAGACAGTCCCTGCAGCCCATGTCACTAAATAATCACTTTAAGTACGCCTTCACATGCCTTTAGGTTTTTTCCATTTGAATATCTAGTGTTTATAATCACACAAGGGACATAGTCTATTGGCTGTATGGCTCTAATTTTCATCTTGGCATTCTTGTGCACCTGGAAGTTCTACTGCAAATATACTGTGTTTATTGGCAACCTTTTTTTTTCCTATTGGCCTTAAATCTTAAGTGCCCATAAACATAGGTGTGCACAGCCTATTGCATTATGGTTTGTTCCACAAAACTCAAACAGACACAGAGATGAGGGGGGGGAGAGGGAGGGGAGAGGGGATGAGAGAGGGGGGTTGAGAAAGAGGGGTGGTGAGAGAGAGATATAAAGAGGGGCGGTGAGAGAGAGATAGAAAGAGAGGGGTGAGAGAGAGAAGGGTCACAATCAGGGCCCCAGACTGGTCTCACCTAGGCTCAGGCATCACCCCTCCACATGCCTATTCCCATAAATATGAGATGAGTGCCTATGATCCAGATGAGAGAAAATCTCACGTCTATGGAAACTGAGCTGTAATTGCCAGCTGAATAAGAAATCTTGTCTGATTGCTATTGTTTCCTTTGGCACTGGTGGTGTCAAGCCCTTTTTTCTCCTATTCACCCCCCTCCCCTCCATAACGTTAGCATAAATGCACAAGCCACATGAGTATTGTAACAACACCCCGAGTATGAAAGGGGTTAAAGCCGTTTAGGACATTCCATTTCTGAACACAAAGGCAGCTACCGAACACTCCAATCAGCTGAACAAGAAGCACATAGGAATAATTCTTACCCCCAAGTACGAGACAAGGCTCTGTACGGAGGGTCAAACAGGAATCAGACCCTTTATTATTAGAACCAGAATACAGTCTTTTTTACAGTAGAAGAGGCGGTCCCCCCTCTTGCTTTTATTACTCTAACAATACAACTGTAACCAGAAACAGAATTAACATGAACTAATTAACTAACCCCTCAAAACAGCCGATGTGACTCCGTGCCCTATGATTAATCAGGATTTCACTACAGGTCAGACTTGTTGTCACCAAGCTTCACACATTAGTATAAACACAGGACACCTTCTCAACATAGCAGGAGCTAATTACAATTAACAATACAAACAGTGATCTCCCCCTCCTCAGCCTAGTAGGCAACAAACTATAGTAGAAGTAGACTGTCCAGCTCCTACCCAATTCTAGAGGCCAATGTGATCAGCTCTCTCAACTAACATGTTGAGTTTAGAATCAAACAAACCAAGAATAGTCTTTACATATATCCTGGGAGATATTGTGGATTAATATTACTGTCCCATTTTAAGTAATCCATGATATATTTTCTCAGTCACCCTGTGCCCAAAAGTGACTCCCGTCACAAGTATACTGTCAGGAACCATGAATCAGACTGAGACAGAAGTGCAGTAAAAATCACACTATTTAATAAAATGGTAAAATGACATAAACAGAGCAAACGTAATCAAAACATAGCCAGAGTTCGGTAACCAGGACGGGTAGTCAGAACAAGCCATAGAAACAAGAGTCCAGAGATCAGCGAAGTCGGGTGCAGCAAACAGGATCAGGAACCAGAAGGGAAGTCAGCCAGGCAAAAGTCTTTCACAGGAAAACACAGCAGAGGGGGGGCATGGCATGAACAGACATGCTGACTGAGCGTGCTGCTCCGTGATCCCTGGGCTCCAGGAAGACAGGCAGCGGTGGTTCGCCGGCTCCTGACCAGCTACGGCATGTCTACACGCCGCCGCTGCTCAGCGGTTGGGTAAAGAGTCAGGTGAATGGGCTCAGAGCCTACCTTATGGCGCAGAGTGTGGACTCAGGGAGTGCAAGTAAGAGAACCCCAGCCTAGAAGGGAAGGAAATTCAGTTCCCCTGATCTGAAGGGAGGAATGGGGAGGGCCAGACATGATCCCCCTGCACAGGGCCGAGGAGCGACGGGCTTAGGAAGGGGAATTACAGTACCCGGTGGCGGCCGTGCATCCTTAAGCCCAATTCAGAACTACATAAACATGGAAAGGGACCTCCCAGGAGAAGGGAGAGACCCCATGGCTCATGCTGATGAAATTGTGGGCCCGGAGGGTGAATATACTGGAGGTGACCCGAATCTTCAGGAGGTGGAGGGAATCCCAGGAGGGATGGCTGAATCCTTGGAAAATAAAAATCTTGGTACTGCAAAGCCCAGCAGTGAATCTGCAAAAATCAGCAAAGGACTTGGGAGAAATCCAGAGACAGCCTCTACAGGGCAGGTGCAGTATGTTAACCCTTTGAATTGTGACGTTAATAATGAACTAAGTGTATCTCAATCAGAGTTAATAGTGGATTTGGGCGTAAGAGAACATTTGAAAGCACTTCCTACAAAGAACGACATTCATTACCTATAACTGCTGTTGAATCATCCTGCAAGCAAGGCTGTGGAGGGGCTAAGGGAGGATATAGGGACACTGGGAACAGAGTGGAGGAAATGGAGATGGGCCAAGATGATATTAGACAAGGAGTGGCTGATATCCAAGATATGACAAAATACCATGAAGAAGTGCTGAAAACACTGCTGGATCAGATGGCTATTCAAGAAAATAGAGATCATAGGCAAAATATACGTATAAGGGGCCTGCCTTAAATAAAACAACATTTTGAATTGCTTCCAAAGGTGATCAGTTTGTTTCAGCTAATTCTGGGGCCATCCACACCGGATAAGATTGAAATAGACAGAGTCCATCGTGCCCTTACCTACCCCCCAAAATGCAGAAAGACCCAGAGATGTTATTTGTAAAATACATAGATATTCAGTGAAAGAAGCTATTATGAAAGCGGTTCGCAATAAATCCATGGTTGAATAGCTCTATTTCCAGATTTATCATATAGAACTCTTATGCAACGAAGAATGATTAAACCTTTGTTGGAAGCCCTACAAGCAGTTGATGTTAAATATCGCTGGGGATATCCCTTCAGGGTTATAGCAACACGAAATAGGAAAACAGCAATACTTAAAACTAAAGATGATTTGCAACACTTCGCAGAGGTGCTGGAGCTCCCCATGGTGGATTTTCCGATTTGGAGACTGAATAATTGTAAACCATCACTACAACGACCAGAACAATGGCAACAAGTGCAAGTTAAAGGTCGACGGAAGATTGATATGAACAGACAGGATTATAATTTGGTTTTAGGAGGACATGCCTGAATAGGGGTGTAAAGTTAAAAGGGTTAATAGGAAAGGAGCTGACTGCCTAGAGTAAGATTGGGGGGGGGGATGTTTGGGGGGGGGAGGGGGAAGGATTCTGGTTTGCTATCTTTCCCTCTGTCCTCTTCCTTTCTTTTCTTCCCTTCTCTCTCCCAAAATACTTTTTTTCCTTTTTTGTTACCCCCCTTTGTTGGGGATATTGGAGGCAATGTGCTGAAGTACCGCTAAATAAGAATGGTATAGGAATATAAATGGAAGCCCGGGGTTCACGAGGTATCTGTCAAGGTTATGCAATAGAGTTTTCTGTCAGCTTACCTGTCTCCATGTGTTCATCTCTAGAGACCAGCTGACCCTCACCTGACTGCTTTTGTAAACTTTCCTCTAGCATGGCTCCACCTCAGCTCCTATCAGGGAACCCTATATTAACCTGTGCACTGCAAGCCTGCAGTGCTGATCAACCATTGTGTGTTAGCCTCCGTGTGTACTTGCTGTGTTTCCTACGTCTGATTCCTGTTACCGACTTTGGCCTGTTCTCGACTCTCCCTGTCTGTTTGTTACCCTGACCTTTGCCGTGTCATGTTTATCCTTGTCTGCTAGTCGTCCTGACCTTTGGCTTACCCCTTACTTCCCTGTCGTTCCAGCCTACTGCCTCCTTCCTCTTCTCCTGTAAGTCTACGGTGAGTGTGAGCTGTGAGACCCTGGGGGCTGCGACCTGGAGCCAGACTGCAGCGCAGTCCATCCTCACCACTAGAGGCTCTGGTGAACACCCGCTGGCTCTTAGACTCCGCGCCCTGGGGAATCTATGCTCTAGCTCCCACTGGGATCCATGTTAGTTATCCTGTAGATCTGCTTCCTGAACCTTCCAGGGTTCAATCCGCAGCAGTCAGTCCTAGGGTCCACTACCTTAGCGGTGCACTTCCGACTCCTACAGAGTGCATCTGTCACCTGGTCTCAGGTGACCTGACAGTTTGATCAGCCATGGACCCGGCTGATGTGCTGCTACCTGCAGATGATCCGTTGCAGGGCTTAGTTCGCAGACTTGAGACCCAGGAATCACATCAGACCCAAGTGATACGATTCCTTCAGGATTTGGCATCCCGTTTTGAACAGGTTCAGGCCTCATTAGGACCCCCGGTTCAACAACCTCAACTGCTATCTGCTGCTGCACCTATCGCACCAGTCGCAGCCACACATTCATTACAACTGCTAGCTCCGGCTTGTTTCTCTGGGGACTCCAAGGCTTGCAGGGGGTTCCTTAGCCAGTGCACAATTCATTTTGAACTTCAGCCCCAAAACTTCCTGTCCGAGCGGGCGAAAGTAGCCTATACAGTATGCTCTTCAGTTCCGTATACACACAGCTGAATTGAGCTGGAATAATGAGGCCCTAGTTGCAACCTTTTTACATAGCCTCTCTGATAGAGTGAAGGATGAATTAGCAGGAAGATCCCTTCCTGCTGATCTGGACGGTGTCATCACCTTGTGTAACCAGATCGATATTCGCTTTCAGGAGAGGGCCCTGGAAAAAAGACGCCAGCACTCCCCGTTTCTCAGGCAGCTTGAGCTTCCAGTCCCTTCTCTTCGATCCAAGGAGCACCCCCTGCCCGCTGAGGAACCTATGCAGCTGGGCTGGACCAAGTTGTCTCCTGAAGAACACGCTAGGCGCAGAACTCTTGGCCTGTGCCTCTATTGTGGGGCCAAAGGTAACTTTCGTGACACTTGTTCTCTTCGTCCGGAAAAACTATCGGGGCTAATACATCTGGAAGGTGGACTATTAGACCCTGAAGTATCACCTTCACCTTCTCGTCTTCTTCTTTCTGTGTTCCTTCATGTAGGCGCTTCCTGTCGTTCGGTCTCGGCACATCTGGATTCCGGAGCCGCTGGCAATTTCATGGATTGGGAAACTGCATCTTCCATTCCCTTTTGCCCCTTTCAACGCAATTGGTGGTCTTGGCGATTGATGGCACTGTTCTCCTAGGGGGTCCTATCCACTTCCAGACCCTCTCTGTTAAGATGTCCGTAGGGCCACTCCACCAGGAGTGGCTATCCTTTCTTGTCTTACCTAAGGCTTCATCTCCTATCATATTAGGTCTTCCTTGGTTACAGTTCCATTCACATTGACTGGACTGCTGGACGGATCCTGGCTTGGGGTTCCTCCTGTTCCTCTTCCTGCCTACTCAAGGTTACCCCAAAAGAGAAACTCCCTGTTGCCACCATCCCAGTATCTGCTCTTCCCGCTGCATATAGCGATTTCTGGAATGTCTCCTGCAATAGTCGGGCTGAGGCACTCTCTGGGTCATTTGGCACTCTGGATGAGGAGCCCACCTGTGAACTTGAGCCGATCATTCACTCCAGTTTGCATGGTCATTTACCTTTGCCTGTTCCTGGACCCCCTTGGACGCACACCCAGGCTGACTCGTCTACCAGTTCCACAGTCGCTACGCTCTGTGATGCAATTCTGGTGGTCGCTGCACCTGGCAATGCTGTTAAGTCGGCCTCTGCACCAGTTCAGCCTATGCCCAGTGAAGCTATCCAGCTTGACTCTTGTGACACATCACTTTCTAACTAACCTGGTCTCAGGGATCCACTGACTTCTGCCCAGTCTGATGTTCCTGTGCTGGATGTCCAGCTTCTCTTAAAGGGTCTGGGGGACCCTGCTCAGGCTCCTGATGGTCTTCTTATGCCTTTACCCATTCCTAAGAAGCCTTTAGCCCTCAATAAGTCCTCTCGTCCTCTCCCTACCTCGATTTTGGTCTCTGAGGTTAATCTTAAGTACGAGGTTAGTCAAGTTCTCGATTCCTGGCACCGTAGAGGCATTCTTCAGTATCTCGTACATTGGGGAGGGTGTGGTCCTGAAGAGAGGTCTTGGATCACTGCATCTGAGATCTTTGCGCCTCGTCTGTTGAGGATGTTTCATCTGGAGTTTCCCTTTAAGCCAGGGCCCAGGCGGGGGATGGGGGAGGCCCCACAAGAGGGGGGTACTGTCATGGTTATGCAATAGAGTTTTCTGTCAGCTTACCTGAATCCATGTGTTCATCTCTAGAGACCAGCTGACCCTCACCTGACTGCTTTTGTAAACTCTCCTCTAGCATGGCTCCACCCCAGCTCCTATCAGGGAACCCCATATTAACCTGTGCACTGTAAGCCAGCAGTGCTGATCAACCATTGTGCGTTAGCCTCCGTGTGTACTGTGTACTGTGTTTCCTACGTCTGATTCCTGTTACCGACTTTGGCCTGTTCTCGACTTTCCCTGTCTGCTTGTTACCCTGACCTTTGGCTTACCCCTTACTTCCCTGTCGTTCCAGCCTTCTGCCTCCTTCCTCTTCTCCTGTAAGTCTACGGTGAGCATGAGCTGTGAGACCCTGGGGGCCGCGACCTGGAGCCAGACTGCAGCGCAGTCCATTCTTACCACTAGAGGCTCTGGTGAACACCCGCTGGCTCTTAGACTCTGCGCCCTGGGGAATCTATGCTCTAGCTCCCACTGGGATCCATGTTAGTTATCCTGTAGACCTGCTTCCTGAACCTTCCAGGGTTCAATCCGCAGCAGTCAGTCCTAGGGTCCACTACCTTAGCGGTGCGCTTCCGACTCCTACAGAGTGCATCTGTCACCTGGTGTCAGGTGACCTGACAGTATCCTGTTCATGTTTTTAACCATCTTTCCCCCAATAGGTCAGTCCCGAGACAAGGGACTTTGTTTTCTGCCAAGAGGTGGAAGGGGGGGGGACTCCGGGCACAGGTGGTGGACCTTTGCCCAGATTCATCCTCCCTTTAGGGGGATGTGCCACAGGCAGTGGCATAGTAGGTTATGGGTTTTAGATGGTTTTGTGTGTCCTTTTTTTTTTTTCTCCTTCCCTCTTCTCATCAGATGCATCCAGGGAGAGAGAGCTCAGAAGGTTGGGAACAGACACTGATCAGGCGCAGCAGTATAGTAGGAGATTCATGGAAGTAATGAGAGAATGATAGGTAGAATGAACATTGTATCGTATAATGTGAGAGGGCTTTGCTCAACTAGTAAGAGGGGCCATCTCTGGCATGAACTGCGTCACATGAAATCAGAGATTGTCTTTCTGCAGACAACGCACTTCATGGCAGGGTCGACCCTTCGTATGCCTCTTTTTCCATATAATCAATGGTACCATGCACCTTCACCCATCCCTAGGACCAGATGAGTTACAATAGCTATCCACAAACAATGCCCCTTACAACCTATAGAAATACGAGTAGACCCTGAAGGCCGTTTTCTTTTTGTTAAGGGCAAGATCCAGGGTCAGTGTTATACTTTCGCTACTATATATGCCCCCAACAACCATACCGTTAAATTTCTATCTAAAACTTTGGATATTCTGGGGAAGTTTCAGAAAGGTTTATTGGTTATGGGAGGGGATTTTAACATTACCTTGGACCCCAGACTAGACACTTCTTTGGCGAAAACCTTTGTGTTGCATAAGGCTTTAAGGCATGTTAGGCCTTCGCTCTCTGCATTTGGTAGACAGTTGGAGGGTGCTGCATGAGTGGGACAGGGATTTCAGCTATTATTCCAAAACACATAATGTATATTCAAGGATCGATATGTTGTTGGTCGATCAATACTATCTGAATTATGTAAATTCATTAACTATTCAGTCAGTCACCATGTCAGACCATGCTCCAATAAGCTTAACGATAAGTCCAGAATCGTGTTAATGAAAGGATCTATATAGATACTTTGTGCAATGTGTACCAAAAAAAATTATAAAAAAAAAAAAAACACAGCAGAGAGAGTCCAGATTTGTTGACCAAGGTGAAGGCACAGAAGATCTTATCCATGCAGTTTAAATAGATAGGAGAGATAGCTGACAAGCAGGAAACGAAGACCAGGAGAGTCACTGTGGAATGAAGAGTGCTGGCAATGAATCAACAGCTGAGCACAGAGCTCTGAGAAGGAAGGGCTGAGCCCAGCCCTGACATATTCATGTAGTAGTAGGCAAGCAAGAAGGCAGTGTGCTGGCACCTGGAGGTGCCTAGTTCTCAGAGAACAGGGTGCTTTAAAATAAAACAAGTAAAGTACACATTTTTACTGAAATTTACTTCTCTCCTTTAACTGCTGAATAAACACTTTTGGTTACCATTTCAACCATTGTTCTTACATACATTTTATTTAAAGTTGAAACTTCTAAAAAAATCTTCAAAATCTGTAATGTACTGCTCTGCTAAACCTTCCATGCAGAGTCTGTAATTTTTTCCCATGATGTGTTTTCCATATACGCAGAAACTATAAGTTTGTGGCTTTCTGTAAGTTCAGAATGTGTTGCTACCACTTCAAATATGCTTTATACATCTACTGAATCTTTTCCAACATGTTCTGACACGTCTTCTACATCTAAGTCTTTTAAAGTGTATTTCTACTTTTGCAGTCAAATTTGAGATCATGTCATTGTATGTTTGTTTTGTGTTCCCATTCACACAACATACCTAAACAATTTTAAAGAAATAAACTTCTTACCTTTTAGATGTTTATTATGTGAAGGTGTCATGGAAGACTGTAAGCATTTCTGAACACATTTAGAAAGGCTTAGGACATGCTAAGATTCCGCTCATTAAAGTAATATTAAAGGCAGATTTTTTAAAAAAAAATACCAAACATGTCATGCTTACTTGCTACGTGCAGTGATTTTGCACAGAGCAGCCCCGATCCTCCCGTTTTCAGATCCTCTGCTGGTGCTCCTGACCCCTCCCTACTGCTGAGTACCCCTATAGCAAGCAGCTACCTATCAGGGCACTTGAACAGGCTCGCTCCCGAGCCACTGCTCTGTGTGTCCATTTACACATGAAGTGTGTCTCAGCCTCACCCCTGCTCTCTCCTCCTTGGTGCACTGGCTGTGATTGACAGTAGTAGGATCCAAAGGATCCAAAGCCTTCCGCTGCTGCCTCAGCCAATGAGGAGGAAGAGACCTGGAAGAGCCGCTGCTCTTGTGCACATCGCTGGATCAAGATGGGGCTCAGGTACGTATTAGGGGGGCTGCTGCACACAGAAGGTTTTTTTACCTTCATGAATAGAATGCATGAAGGTAAAAAACCTTGAACCTTTTCAACCACTTTAACTTTTAATACAGAAATTGAGCTTCTAAAGCGATTACCCTTTGTTAGGACAGACAGTGTTCAAATCTTATTTACAAGGGATAATGAGATCTGCCAACACATTATGGAGAGGGTTAGTTATAGTAAACACAGCTTCCCACCCCCCTCATAAACAAAGTGAAGAAGGTAGCATCTATAATAAGCATCTAAAAATAAATAAATAAATAATCTATAAATAGCATCTAAAACGTTAAGCAACTATTTACATTTTTTTTTAAGTTTTGCTATGTGCATGAAAACATGTAACACATTGTCAGGACCTGGATCACCTGCTGGTGGCACTGTGCTTACCAGAACAGAAGGTTGTAGTTTCAGTGTCCCCCAGTGGGTATCTTTAAGGGAGACCTAAATACCCTCCCAGCAGCCAGCATCAGGAGGAAACTGATTACTGGCATTACTGATTACTGGCAACTGCTGGTTGCTGGGAGGTATTTAGGTCCTTCATTACTAGAACCTCTTGCACCAGTGTTGTGCTGCTGCCAGATTCTGTTTGGCATTGATCCTGAACTTGCTCCAGCCCTGTACCCTGTAGCCTTGTACTTGCTCCCCCTTGTTCCTGATCCCAGTTTTGGTCCCCCCCTTCCCATTTCCCCATTTCCAGTTTCCCCATGCTTTTCTGTGATCCCTATTTTGTATATATTGTATATACTGTATATACTGTAGTTAGTTGTTAGTTAGGCTTTCTGTTTGTTAGGTGATTAGTTAGTTATTTTGTCACTGGGTTTTTGGTTCACTTATATTTTTATGTTTGCTGGTTGCTGCTGTTTGGATTGATTTTGTTTCACTGTAAATAAATCTCACTTAAAGCATACACATCGTCCCATTCTCCTTTAGCCACACAGATTTAGCTATCCCTGCTGCTGATTCCTGACACACATAAAGATATACAGTAGGTGTTATTGCAAACACAAAGTTCATTCATTACTGAATGATGAAAATTTGAAAACTGGAAGAGTACATATATTATGCATATGTCAAGGAACATGAGGAATGTGCACAACAGGCAGGCAGTGACAAATGTATATATGCCTGCAGAAAACAGTGTAGATATTGAAACCCTGTCTATTATTATTATTATTATTATTAATTATTATTATTATTATTAATGCTAATAACAATAGAAGTGAAATATCTGTGCTCAGTTGAATCTTCTGCAGCAATGCTGGCAGCACTCATATGTCTATTTCCCAAAGACAACCTCTGGATATGACGCTGAGCACGTGCACTCAACTTCTTTGATCCACCATGGCGAGGCCTTTTCTGAGTGGAACCTGTCCTGTTAAACCGCTGTATGGTTTGGCCACAGTGCTGCAGCTCAGTTTCAGGGTCTTAGCAACCTTCTTATAGCCTAGGCCAGCTTTATGTAGAGCAACAATTCTTTTTTCCAGATCCTCTGAGAGTCCGTTGCCATGAGGTGCCATGTTGAACTTCCAGTGACGAGTATGAGAGAGTGAGAGTGATAACACCAAATTTAACACACCTGCTCCCCATTTACACCTGAGACCTTGAAACACTAACGAGTCACATGACACTGGGAAGGAAAAATGGCTAATTGGGCCCAATTTGGACATTTTCACTTAGGGGTGTACTCCCTTTTGTTGCCAGCGGTTTAGACATTAATAGCTGTGTGTTGAGTTATTTTTAGGGGACCGCAAATTTACATTGTTATACAAGTTGTACACTCACTACTTTACATTGTAGCAAAGTGTCATTTATTCAGTGTTGTCAAATGAAAAGATATAAAAAAATATTTACAAAAATGGGAGGGGTGTACTCACGTTTGTGAGATACTGTACACTGGAAAATACACTAGGACAGAATAAAAAGAGTCACACAAACAGTGATGAGAAAATAGGATGAACACCTCAGGCCGTCACCATCAAGGTCTCTCAGTTGTCATTGGTCACACACAAGGCTTA
Source organism: Lithobates clamitans (assembly GCA_037952925.1). Classification (NCBI taxonomy): domain Eukaryota; kingdom Metazoa; phylum Chordata; class Amphibia; order Anura; family Ranidae; genus Lithobates; species Lithobates clamitans. The sequence goes on along the minus strand of JBBGZY010000004.1, from coordinate 10,982,916 downwards.
TCAAATAATGCAACATTCCATATAAGAGTGGTCACATGTGCATAGTGATAGTCCCCCTGGGAAAGGGCACCTTCTCCAGCCTCCCCTCATCCACAAAGACACCAGGAATTTTCGCTGTCAGTTGTCACCATATACATCCACAACTTGCAGGGAACCGCTTGCACCACTGGGAATGAGCTCAGCAGGACCAATACACAACTGAATAAAAGAGACACTCCACATAGCGTAAAACTACCTATAAAAAAGGCATTTATTAAGTCTAAGCACTTACAAACGTCCAGAAGTAACACAGCATACCACATGGTACAGCAACATGGAATTCCAGCATCAAAGATGCCCGCCGTTCCTTTGCACATCCTCAGTAGCATGTATTCGGGTCCGCTCAGTATTTGGATGGGAGACATTGGGTGTAAGATCTTGGTAATTTATAGGATTATTTTTTATTACTATTTATTTTTTAGCATTTTAGTTTTGGGTTTATGAGTGCTGCACTTGTTTTATACTTATAGCTAATTATTGTTAACCTTCAAAATAAACAAAAGGTGAAAGTACTTCAAAACATTGAGATTATTAAGAGACTGATGATTAAAATATAATTTTGTACAAAGCCAAACTAGGCCTTGATTACACAGGGAAGGTTGAAGCTGCTCATACTTTATGTAAATCATGGTAGTTTTCTTGAGCTTCTGTGGATTCATAGCAAATATAATATCAATCTCCTCAAGCATTTAGAACAGGTTGGGGCCCTGAGTAGCAAAAAAAAGGCACATCACCCCAAAAGCAAAGAAAGGGGTGATTCGTCAACATTTCTATTGAAAAATTCAATCAATTACTTGATTTCCATCATAGGCAATACAGTGAACAACAAATAAGCCAGGCTGCTAACGAAGCTGTAAAATTCAGTGTGGAGATGGATAGTGCACAGGATATTGAAGTGAAAAAAAATCATAATTCTGTGATATGTCAAAGAGGGAATAGTTCATGAGAGGCTTTTCTCTTTAACCAATGTTAGTAACATGATTAGAGACAGCATGTTTGGTATTCTAAAAGAGACGTGGTCATGGCATCCTACGAGCATGTTATTAAATAGAGTTTTTCATTTATAATGTTTCACTTTAAACATTACTAAAATCACTTTTCTGAGCCAAATGAATTTGTATTTTTTTTTTTGCTTGAATACATGTTCCCCAGGGCAGCGGCCAGCCCCATTGCCGTTTTGTACTTGCGAACACAAGGAAAAGGCTCATAAGAAAAAAAGGAATGCCTGGGAATTGCAAGAGGATAAACTCCCTTCTTGCCCCTTGGGGTAATGCTTTCAATATCATGGTTCCTATGCAGTCATTGATCAGGTGACTATCAGCCCAAAACCCCAATAGATCAAAGTGACATTCCAACAACTGTAACACAGTTGGCTAAAATGTATATTGTTCAACTTATGGTTGAGCTTCTTAGTTTCAAAGAAAGTTATCCAGTTTTAAAGAAACCATGCTACATATATGAGCATATTTAGTTTATGGTGACATAATTGATACATTTACTCATTCTTCTTCTGTTCTCCAAAAAAAAAGTCTTAAAGTTTATTGCAAAAATTACTGTCAACACACTGTAACTGTAGAATATTGTGATCAAACATAGATTGGTGCCTTAATCTGTAGACTGCAAACTGGAGGCAAAGCATTTATTTTTTGAACCTTTATTTTAATCAATTAGCTATTAATAATTTTTTTAAAAAAGGATCATCCCAATCCCCTCACACATTCCCCTTAGAGAGCATGGATTGACCTGTGAAATGTCATAAAGCAGTAAAATGAAGGGTAGCATGGTCAGTAATAACTACATCGAAAGCTATTGCAAAGGGGTTTACAGTTGCCTATTTAGCTAAAAACATTGTGGGAACAGGTAAAGTGGATGTAAACCCTCACATATGTAATGGGAAAAGATATCTAGGTGAGAGATAAAAGAAAGGGGTTGCACACCCCAAACTGTAGTTTAAATGGGAATGTTCCCCCACGGGATTTGTTAGCAGCAAAATATCACAAATTAATTTAATGTAAAAAAGTATTTTTTTAAATTAATTGAATTCACATATTAATCATTAAAATATGAGCTCCGGTCATAGGTCATAGTATATAAAACAAATGCATTAAATTTTAAATTCTCAAAAAGCATTTTTCAACCTGCATCGATTTACATGTACATAGACATTGCTATATTTACCGCTGAAAGCTGGACTAGATAGCCTCAGAGCCAGTAATCTAAAATCAGTTGAATAATCCGGCGGACTTCACGGTCATCAATACCTCCCCCAAAGAGGGAAAGAGCCCCACCCAGAGGGCTTGCAAGGAGCCACATCCTATGCCTACCTAGAGGAGAGGGAAGAGGCACCAGCAATAGTTCTCCCAGCTGTTGATAAGTGATCATGGGATGTCCAGAAGTGTTCAGAAGTGATCACGGGATGCCGCCAGCAAGATGGCGCTCACCCCAGCGGTCAAGACTGAGTATGGCCGCTGTATGGAGCATTGTAATGGGAATGCGGTGAATCCGCACTCCCCCTTCTTGTCGGGAAGCCAAATGGGAATTGGAGCTCAATCCCAGGGAGGCCAACTGATGTACCGGGGGTCTGCCAGATTCTAAAACCAAACACAAATTATGATTAGTAACATTTTACATAATTAAATAATAAACATTATACACTGTTAATTTAATTATTTGTTCATTTATTTTACATTCAAGCTGTGCATTGAATGAAACCCTCACAAATACCCAGTGAAGTGAACAGCCACAGATGTTACACAGGGATGAAACAAATCTCCTTACATAAGTTTTACTTGTATATCTGCTGTCTTCACCTTTATATACTGTTTAGAAAATGCACGTCCTGTTAGAATTTTCTCTTTCTGTTCCAGCAGGGGGAGGGGAGTCTTGCCATACACTGTGATACAGCTGATTGGAGGAAAGGCACACACCCCCTTTCCTCATAGACAGAGACTTGCAGAGCTGTGCTGTGAATGGACCAGTTCTTTGCTAATCTATTTATAGCACCTGCCCTGACACAAATTTCTGGCCGGGTTTTATCACAGTTGACAGTGAACTTGCCAGAAGTTATAACGCTAAAAACGGAGAAGAACGGAGCAGGAGAAAACAACAGGACAAAGAGAGATAACAAAACACTGCAGATATATGTGCCCAGCTCAAATTTCATGAATCGGGTTTACATCCACTTTAACCACTTGCTGACCGCCTAACGCAGATATACTGCGGCAGAATGGCACGGGCAGGAAAAATCACGTACCTGGTACGTAATCTTCCTCTGCTGCTGTAATGTAAATAGCGGCAGAGGAAGTGATGTTATCTCTCCTCGAGCCGGTCTTTTTGTTCCAGCGCCGAGGAGAGAATACATCGATGTAAGTTGCACAACACTACACTAACAGTAGAACACACTTGGCACACTTTTCACCCCCCGATCACCCCCCTGTACCCCCTGTCACAGTGACACCAATAGCAGTTTTTGTTTTTTTTGCATTGGTGTCAGTTTGTGACAGTTATAAGTGTTAGGGCAGTTAGTGGTAGCCCCTTTAGGTCTAGGATACCCCCCTAACCCCCCTAATAAAGTTTTACCCCTTGATCACCCCCCGTCGCCAGTGTCACTAAGCGATAATTTTTCTGATCGCTGTATTAGTGTCACAGGTGACACTAGTTAGAGAGGTAAGTATATAGGTTCGCCGTCAGTGTTTTATAGCAACAGGGACCCCCATATACTACCTAATAAAGGTTTTAACCCCCTGATTGCCCCCTAGTTAACCCTTTCACCAGTGATCACTGTATAACTGTTGTGGGTGACGCTGGTTAGTTAGTTTGTTTTTTATAATATCAGGGCACCCGCCGTTTATTACCTAATAAAGATTTAACCCCCTAATCACCCGGCGGTGATATAAGTTAAGCTTTAGGGTCAGATAAGGTCTGCGTCGCCCCAGGCAGCATCAGGTTAGCGCCAGTACCGCTAACACCCACGCACGCACCATACACCTCCCTTAGTGGTATAGTATCTGAACGGATCAATATCTGACCTGGTCAGATCTATATTAGCGTCCCCAGCAGTTTAGGGCTCCCAAAAACGCAGTGTTAGCGGGATCAGCCCAGATACCTGCTAGCACCTGCGTTTTGCCCCTCGGCCCGGCCCAGCCCAGCCCAGCCCACCCAAGTGCAGTATCGATCGATCACTGTCACTTACAAAACACTAAACACATAACTGCAGCGTTCGCAGAGTCAGGCCTGATCCCTGATCCCTGATCCCCCAAAAAATTGCATACCTATAAAGCAAACATGATAAAAACATAACAATAAAACATTGTAGTATAGAATGCAGAACAATAGAGAGAGAATAGAGAGAGAACAATAAAACGACAACTATTTTTGTTTTTTTTATTTTATAGATTTTTTGTGTTTTTTTCTTTTTTTTTACTTTTTTTTTGTTTTGTTTTTTTTTTCCACTTTTTTTGTAACTTTAACTTTTTTTAACTGGTACCAGGTTTGGGTCTCTCAAAATGCGATGGCATCTTGGGAGACCCTATGAAAGTGTGTCCTAGTCTGTGCAGTGCTGTACCCTACGCTAATACTCAACTAGTGTATGGTAGCGTTCAAAACATTCACCAATGCAAAGACCAGGATTGTCAGGACAGAAGGGACAATAATACCGTGTGCCACGCCTAAATCCGTGCTTGCTGCAGACACGACATCTTTTTTGGGGGGCTCGTTGGGTAGGGGTACTCGGGAGGACATATTGAAAATGCCTCTCATGCAGCCGGCTTACTGCATTTGGTTGGGGATGGTGAGGTGGAGCACCGTCTGGAAACAGAAGGGCTCTGACGATCTCTTCCTGGAATTTAAGGAAGGATCCAGTCCGTCCTGAAGCTCTGTATAGCACATAAGCATTCAGCAAAGCCAATTGAAATAAATAAACAGACACTTTTTTGTACCAGCGTCTGGCCTTACGGGCAACTAGGTCGGCGCCAACAACTGGTCGTTGAGGTCCACCCCTCCCATATTAAGGTTATATTCGTGGACATAGAGGGGTTTCTCCACAACACCAGTCGCCGTAGGAATTTGGGCCGTCGTGTCTGCATGAAGGGAGGTAAGAACGAAAACATTCTTATTGTCCCTCCACTTCATAGCGGGGAAGTTATTACACTTCAAGCAGGCTCTCTCCCCCAGCCTAAGACGGGAATCTACAAGATGCTGGGGAAAGCCCCGGCGATTAGGTCGCACGGTGCCACATGCTCCAATCTGATGATCAAAAAGGTGGCTAAAAATTGGCACGCTTGTGTAATAATTGTCCACGTACAAGTGGTACCCCTTTCCGAATAAGGGTGACACCAAGTCCCACACTATCTTGCCAGCGCTTCCTATGTAGTCAGGGCAGTTTGTCGGCTCTACGTGACTATCTTTGCCCTCGTAAACCATAAAACTACATGTATAGCCTGTGGCCCTGTCACAGAGCTTATACATCGTGACCCTGTATCTGGCACGCTTGCTGGGAAGGTACTGTTTGAATGACAAGCGGCTATAAAATTTAATCAGGGACTCATCAACACAGACAACTTGATGGGGAGTAAACAAGTCTGCAAAACGTTGGTTGAAGTGGTTTACGAGGGGCCGAATTTTGTAGAGCCGATCGTATTCAGGGTCTCCACGAGGACGACAGAGTTCATTGTCGTTGAAGTGCATGAACCGCAAAATCTGCTCGTATTGTGCCCTTGTCATGGAGGCAGAGAACACGGGCATATGGTAAATTGGGTCAGTGTACCAATATGACCGCAACTTACTCTTTTTATTTATGCCCATGTTGAGGGAAAGGCCCAGAAAGAGCTTAAATTCGGAAACCGTAATTGGTTTCCAATCTCTGGCAAGGGAGGACTGGGGAATAGTGGCGATGTGTTGACCAGCGTACAAATTGCTTTGGTCCACAATAGATCTATAGAGATCTTCGGTGAAAAACAGCGAATAAAAACCCAGTGGCGTGAAATCAACTGTTTCCACCTGAATTCCGGGTTGGCCAGTGAATGGGGGAAGTACGGGTGCTGCAAAGGTGGTGGGTTCCCAATTCGGATTGGCGAATGCAGCAGGAAGGGCACTATGGGCACGACGGGTCTGTCTTTGTTTTGGCAGCGGGACACTACTAGTGCTTGCCACCTCACCAGCTTGAACTTCACTTATGGGACTCGCCACGTCACCACGTGATACTGCAGTGCTGGATATACGACCAGGGTGTACTAGGCCGCTGGTGCTTGCCAGTTCACCAGAAGGAATAGCGGCACTAGTACTTCTCTGCTCCATACGAGGGACCTGCGGTTCTTGCACTTCAAGGACAGAAGAAGAAGATTGGGGTCTGGTACGCCTGACCTTAGCAGGGACCACAACTCCGTCGTCAGAGCTATCTGTCATGGAGCCGCTGTCCTCTACAGGATCGTATTCTGAGCCTGGATCTGACAGATGAGTGACTTCCTCTTCACTATCTGTCATGCTCAGAAACGTGTAGGCCTCTTCACTAGTGTACCTTCGATTTGCCATTTTGGGCTCTAAATTTAGGGGTACACTAGTGAGACTCACAGGCAAAAAAGCTCCTGACTGTTAGCGATCGCAGGGGTCAGGCCTGACTCTGCGAACGCTGCAGTTATGTGTGCTTAGTGTTTTGTAAGTGACAGTGATCGATCGATACTGCACTTGGGTGGGCTGGGCCGAGGGGCAAAACGCAGGTGCTAGCAGGTATCTGGGCTGATCCCGCTAACACTGTATTTTTGGGAACCCTAAACTGCTGGGGACGCTAGTATAGATCTGATCGGATCAGATATCGATCCGTTCAGATACTATAGCACTAAGGGAGGTGTATGCTGCGTGCGTGGGTGTTTGCGGTACTGGCGCTAACCTGACGCTGCCTGGGGCAACGCAGACCTTATCTGATCCTAAAAACGTAACTTATATCACCGCCGGGCAATTAGGGGGTTAAACCTTTATAAGGTAATAAACGGCGGGTGCCCTAAAACTATAATAAACTATAAAAAGCAAACTAACTAACCAGCGTCACCCGTAACACTTATACAGTGATCGCTGGTGAAAGGGTTAACTAGGGGGCAATCAGGGGGTTAAAACCTTTAGTAGGTAGTATATGGGGGTCCCTGTCGCTATAAAACACTGACAGCGAACCTATATACTTACCTCCCTAACTAGCGTCACCTGTGTCACTAATACAGCGATCAGAAAAATGATCGCTTAGCGACACTGGCGACGGGGGGTGATCAAGGGGTTAACCTTTATTAGGGGGAGTTAGGGGGGGTACCCTGGACCTAAAAGGGGGTACCCTAGACCTAAAGGGGGCTAACCTAACTGCCCTAACACTTATAACTGTCACAAACTGACACCAATGCAAAAAAAAAAAACTGCTATTGGTGTCACTGTGACAGGGGGTACAGGGGGGGTGATCGGGAGGTGATCGGGGGGTGAAGGGGGGTGAAAAGTATGCCTGCGTGTTCTACTGAAAGTGTAGTGTTGGTGCACTTTCTTGGATGTCTTCTCTCCTCGGCGCCGGATCGAAAAGACCGGCTCCAGGAGGGATGACATCACTTCCTCTCCCTCTGTTTACATTACAGAGGGAGAGGAAGCATTTTCATTCGCCGGGAGCGATCGGGAGGGGGGCGCCACGAATGGATGGCCTCCCCCTCACCTCTCATCAGGAACAAATGGCGACCGCCTCTGGCACCGGGGGGGGTCCGATCAGACCCCCGCCCGCGGGAAGGCAATCACGTACCAGGAACGTGATTTTGCCTGCCCGTGCCATTCTGCCGCAGTATATCTGCGTGAGGCGGTCGTCAAGTTTTTAAGAAACAGTTTTGGGCCAAAAAAAATCAGTTATATAAATGAATAAATAAAATTTAAAGGGATGAATACAATTTACTTGGATTACTCTTTTGTATTCAGCACAATATGATTCAGAACAACAGAGAAAACTTCAGTAAAACAAAGCAAAGAAATTCCAAATAAACTTGACTCACTAATAAAGGTGGAACAAAAATACATTTATTTATTTATTATCATCCTCATCATACTTAGCGACACTTGCGTGGCCAGTTAGCCTGCTTTCACACTGAGGCGGTTTTCAGGCATTTTAGCACTAGAAATAGCCTCTAACTAGCACCTGAAAACTGCCTCCTCATTCATTTCAGTGTGACTTTTCACACAAATTCCTGCAAGCAGCATCTTTGTGGCGGTTTGCCCTGCCCATTGAATTGAATGGGCAGTGCTGCCGAAGCGCCTGCAAAGCGCTTTGGAAGCACTGCAACATGGGCGCTTTTAACCCTTTCTTCAGCCGAAAAATGCTGCTAAAACAACGGTAAAGCGCCGCTAAAACTAGCGGCACTTTACCACCAACGCCCGACGCTTTCAATGTGAAAGTAGCCTTACAATGTAATTTTCCTGTTTCTTCACTGTTATATACAATTTGTATCTTGTTCATTGAGCACAACAATGTGGAAATCGATAGATCATTAGGCTGGCCATAAATTTTACAATTTTCTTGTAAAAATTTCCTTTAGATTTACCAAAACCATATACAGTAATATGAGGTCATACTTTAACACTTTCAATTTGTATGCAGTCAGACATGCCCTTGCACTACATAGCTGAAGGTACAGTGCCTTGCAAAAGTATTCACCCCCTTGGCATTTTTCGTATTTTGTTGCCGCAGAAACTGGAATTAACATGGCTAGTTTGAGGATTTGCATCATTTAATTTACAGAACATGCCCACAACTTTGAAGATTTTTTTTTTTATTGTGCAGCAAACAACAAATAGATCAAAATGACAGAAAAAGTCAACGTGCATTAACTATTCACCCCCTTAAAGTCAATACTTTGTAGAGCCACCTTTTGCGGCTATCACAGCACCAAGTCGCTTTGGATAAGTCTTCATGAGCTTGCCACATCTTACCACTGGGATTTTTGCTCTTTCCTCTTTGCAAATATGCTCCAGCTCCTTCAAGTTGGATGGTTTGCGCTTGTGAACAGCTATCTTTAAGTCTGACCACAGATTTTCTATTGGATTGAGGTCTGGGCTTTGACTGGGCCATTCCAACACATTTACATGTTTCACCTTAAGCCACTCAAGTGTTGTTTTAGCAGTGTGTTTGGGGTCATTGTCCTGCTGGAAGGTGAACCTCTGTCCTAGCTTCAAATCACACACAGAGTGGTACAGGTTTTGCTCTAGAATATCCCTGTATTCAGCACCATCCATCTTTCCTTCAACTCTGACCAGTTTCCCATTCCGGACTGCTGAAAAACATCCCCACAGCATGATGCTGCCACCACCATGTTTCACTGTGGGGATGGTGTTCTTTGGGTGATGTGATGTGTTGGATTTGCGCCAGACATAGCATTTTTTTTGATGGCCAAAAAGTTCAATTTTAGGCTCATCAGACCAGAGCACCTTCCTCCATACATTTTGGGAGCCTCCCACATGCCTTTTCACAAACTCAAAACGTGCCATTTTGTTTTTTGCTGAAAGTAATGGCTTTCTTCTGGCCACTCTGCCATAAAGCTCAACTCTATGGAGTGTACGGCTTATTGTCCTCCTATGTACAGATACTCCAATCTCTGCTGTGAAACTCTGCAGCTCCTCCTTTTTGTTTGTTAAAGTTGTTGTTAACCGCAGACAAGAAATGTGAACAAAACATATCCCTCTATAGTGTGTACTTGTCTCAATCCAGAGAACTAAGCCTCATTTTTGTCTGCCTCGTTCTGCATGAATCACTTCTGACAAGTTTTTCTGATACCAAGAACAAAAGGTGACAGAAGAGGGAGCTCCAGCTGATAGACAGCCTCAGCTCTGTTGCTGTGTGCTGTGCCAAAGGGGTGGTGTCCCTTTCCTTCCAATCTTTCAATATGCTCTCAGAGCTCTCCTCAGTTAGCTCTGCAGTGAGATTCAACTCTCTACCTCCTGTTTTCTGGTCGCTCAAACAAGCTATATAAATCCTGGACTTTGAACAGATGTAGAAAGAGAAGAATGCAGAAAAACATATAAACTTATGTACAGTATCTAACAAAAGTGAGTACACCCCTCACATTTTTGTAAACATTTTATTATATCTTTTCATGTGACAACACTGAAGAAATTACACTTTGCTACAACGTAAAGTAGTGAGTGTACAGCTTGTATAATAGTGTAAATTTGGTGTCCCCTCAAAATAACTCAGCACACAGCCATTAATGTCTAAACCATTGGCAACAAAAGTGAGTGCACCCCTAAGAGAAAATGTCCAAATTGGGCCAATTAGCCATTTTCCCTCCCCTGGTGTTATGTGACTCTTTAGTGTTACAAGGTCTCAGGTGTGAATGGGGAGCAGGTGTGTTAAATTTGGTGTTATTGCTCTCACTCTCTCATATTGGTCACTGGAAGTTCAACATGGTACCTCATGGCAAAGAACTCTCTGAGGATCTGAAAAAAAGAATTGTTGCTCTACATAAAGATGCCTAGGCTATAAAAAGATTGCCAAGAACCTGAAACTGAGCTGCAGCATGGTGGCCAAGACCATACAGCAGTTTAACAGGACAGGTTCCACTCAGAACAGGCCTCGCCATGGTTGACAAAAGAAGTTGAGTATATGTGCTCAGCATCAAATCCAGAGGTTGTCTTTGGGAAACAGATGTATAAGTGCTGCCAGCATTGCTGCAGAGGTTGAAGGGGTGGGGGGTCAGCCTGTCAGTGCTCAGACCATACGCCACACATTGCATCAAATTGGTCTGCATGGCTTTTGTCCTAGAAGAAAGCATCTTCTTAAGATGATGCCCAAGAAAGCCTGCAAACAGTTTGCTGAAGACAAACAGACTAAGGACATGGAATACTGGAACCATGTCCTGTGGTCTGATGAGACCAAGATAAAATGATTTGGTTCAGATGGTGTCAAGCGTGTGTGGTGGAAACCAGGTGAGGAGTACTGATAAATAAAGCCTCATTCAAAATCATAAAGGGATAGGGGTGGGTACCATCATCCTAAATAATAGATATTGGAAAATAGAAAAGTACTTAGAGCTGCTCCAAACATACTCTATAGCACTGAAGCGTCAAGGACTATCTCAGTACCCGAGGATTAAACCAAAAGAAAAATTTAAACAATTTATTAGAAGATAAACAAGGTAAAAAACAGTGGATACATAAATACATACACTGTGCACAGAGTACTGTGCACAGTAATGAAAGCAGGTAATGGACGCGTGAGTCCAGATACAAGAAGGGCTTGGATGTATGACGGAATCCTCTATATGTTTCATGGTTTCCACCGCTTCTTCAGGAGGGGTCAGTAAGAGAACATCTACAAGAGTGAATAGAATTTCATAATTGAACAATTGTACAGATTTCAAGTTTAGTGAGTTTGGGAGTAACAAACTCATAAGTAACAATACATAGTAAACTACATAGTAAACTACTCAACCTAACCTCCTCTTTTAACCTAACACAATGGACACAAACCACCACTCACTCCAACGGCAACACTCTCGACCTTGTATTCTCCCAGCGCTGCACTCCCTGCAATCTCTCTAACACACTCTTTCCTCTCTCTGATCACAACCTTATCCATTTCACACTCTCCTTGTCTCCCACATCCCATGCTGCCAACCCACAAACCGCTACACGCAGAAACTTTCGCAACCTCAACCCTTCCCCTCTTCACTCTGCTACTGATGGCCTTTATGACAAAATCACACCCCTGTCCTGCCCAGACCTAACCACTTCCATCTACAACACCACATTGTCATCCTCCCTAGACATACTCGCTCCTCTTTCTAGAAGCAGAACCAGGCCCCATCTGCCACAACCCGGGAAAACAGATGACACCAGAAGTCTCAAGAGACAGAGCCATGCTGTTGAGCGAGCATGGCGTAAATCTAAATCCCTGCAAGACTTTAACCTCTACAAATCTGCCCTTCTCAAATACAACTCCTGCCTCCACACTGCTAAACAAACCTATTACAACACTCTCATCAAAACCCTCTCATCCAAACCTCGTCAACTCTTTTCTACCCTTAATTCTTTACCTCACCCCCCACTGCCCCCACCCACCAACTTGCTTACCACTCAACAGATTGCCAACCATTTCGATAGCAAAATCGACACAATTCACAAGGAGATATCCAGCATTCAAATTCCTCCCCTACCCAACACATCGGGTCCAACACCACACTCAATACTCTCCTCCTTTTGCCCAGTTACCACAGATGAAGTTGATAAACTCCTCTCCATGGCCCACCTCACTACCTGTCCCCTGGACCCTGTTCCCTCTCGATTACTGCGACCACCTTCCCACTCTATCCTAAACTCCCTAACCCACATCTTCAACCTCTCCCTCTCCTCCAGCACCTTTCCTTCCCCACTCAAACATGCACTGGTTATCTCCATACTCAAAAAACCCTCACTAGAATCCACCTGATTGAATAACTTAAGACCCATCTCCCTGCTCCCGTTTGCCTCCAAGCTCATTGAACGCCTTGTCCATGACCGAATGAGTCACTACCTCACAGACAACAACCTTCTCGACCCCCTACAGTCTGGCTTTCGCCCACAACATTCTACTGAAACTGCCCTACTAAAACTCACCAATGACCTACTAACTGCCAAAACCAATGGGCATTACTCCATACTCATACTTTTAGACCTCTCCGCTGCCTTTGACACAGTTGACCACCTGCTCCTCCTCAGTATCTATGACTGCTGCTCCTCTCTGCCAATCCCTTCACTGGTTTCCCCTACCCCAAAGTGTAAAATTCAAAATGATAACATACAAGGTCATTCACAACATCGCCCCATCTACATTACCAACCTCACCTGCAGATATCGCCCAAATCATCCCCTCCTCTCCTCCCAGGACCTCCTGCTCCCTAGCTCCCTTGCTTCCTCCTCCCATGCTCGCCTTCAGGACTTCTCCAGAGCCTCTCCCATCCTCTGGAACTTCCTGCTCCAGTATGTCCGATCAGCCCTACCCTGTCCACCTTTAGGAGATCACTGAAAACTAATTTATTCAGGGAAGCCTATCCCACACCCACCTAACAACTGTCCTTGAGCCACCCCCATCAAATTATTCTCTGCAGCTATTACCTTTTATACCAGCACCCCCTCCCTTTAGAATGTAAGCTCTATGAGCAGGGCCCTCCTGTACCTTTTGTATTGAACTGCACTGTAATTGTGTTGTCCCCAGGGGCGTAACTAGAAATCACAGGGCCCCAAAATGTTGTATGCCCCCCCCCTGCAAATCGCCCCCCCCCCCCCACAAAAAAAAGAACTAATGCCATTGAACAACAGATTACCGCACCCATGCACAGTACCCAGACAACAGCTTATATGAATTTTGAACAACAAAGTATACAGTATACTGTATGCAGCCCCTGAAGGACACACATTGCTGACCTGCATACCTTCTAACCAATTTCTGTTCTGTTATATAAAATGAAATAGTTCAACTCACCATAATGCAGAATCAGTGGGAGCCCTAAGCGTGTCACTTGCCACATCAGCCGCCACATGTTGCGGATTGTCCACTTGCCACATCGCCTACCACCAGATGCAGATTGTCACTTGTCACAAATTGCAGAATGTCACCTGCCACATGTTTCCGATTGTCTACTTGCCACGTCCCGGATTGTCACTTGCCACATCACCTGCCACACATTACTGATTGTCACTTGCCACGTCCCAGATTGTCACTTGCCACGTCACCTGTCACACATTATGGATTGTCACTTGCCACGTCACCTGCCACACATTACGGATTGTCACTTGCCACGTCCCGGATTGTCACTTGCCACACATTACGGATTGTCACTTGCCACATCACCTGCCACACATTACGGATTGTCACTTGCCACGCCCCAGATTGTCACTTGCCACGTCACCTGCCACACATTACGGATTGTCACTTGCCACGTCCTGGATTGTCACTTGCCACACATTACGGATTGTCAATTGCCACTTCACCTGTCACAAATTATGGATTGTTACTTGCTACATCGCCTGTCACATGTTACGGATTGTCACTTGCCACGTCACCTGCCACACATTACGGATTGTCACTTGCCACGTCACCTGCCACACATTACGCATTGTCACTTGCCATGTCCTGGATTGTCACTTGCCACACATTACGGATTGTCACTCGCCATGTCGCCTGCCACATGTTACGAATTGTCACTTGCCACGTCACCTGCCACACATTACGGATTGTCACTTGCCACGTCACCTGCCACACATTATGGATTGTCACTTGCCACGCTGCCCCAGATTGTCACTTGCCACACATTACGGATTGTCACTTGCCACGTCCTGGATTGTCACTTGCCACACATTACAGATTGTCACTTGCCACTTCACCTGTCACACATTACGGATTGTCACTTGCCACGTCGCCTGCCACATGTTACGGATTGTCACTTGCCACGTCACCTGCCACACATTACGGATTGTCACTTGCCACGTCACCTGCCACACATTATGGATTGTCACTTGCCACGTCCTGGATTGTCACTTGCCACACATTACGGATTGTCACTTGCCACGTCACCTTCCACACATTACGGATTGTCACTTGCCACGTCCTGGATTGTCACTTGACACACATTACGGATTGTCACTTGCCATGTCACCTGCCACACATTACGGATTGTCACTTGCCACACATCCTGGATTGTCACTTGCTACTTCACCTGTCACACATTATGGATTGTCACTTTCCTGCTGTGTCCCAGAGTCAGGCAGCAGATTATCAGTCAGGCAGCAGAGAGATAATGTCTGCTTCCCGAGGCTGCCTGCACAGTGAGGGGGGAACTGCGCTGCAGGGATGCAGGGAGGGCGCCGGGCGGTGAGAGACAATGTCATCTCTATGCACCCCCGCCTGCCAGCTCTCTGATTGGCCAGCCCGCTCACACACGAGCCGCCCAGCTGTCTCACTGCCTGACAGCCCTCGGAGCCGCCTACGCTCTCACCACGGACCCGTGGAGCTGCCTGCAAAGCTGCCCGCTCTCACCCGCGGGCCCGCAAAGCCGCCCGCTCTCGCCCGCAGAGCCGCCTGCCTCACCGGGCCCTACTCGGCTGTGGTCTCCATAGCGCCCGCATGTGTCGCTATGGCAGTAGTTCCGCCACTGGTTGTCCCCCCTCTACATTGTAAAGCACTGCGTAAACTGTTGGCGCTATATAAATCGTGTATAATAATATAATAATAGTAGATTAAACTTGGAGAATCTACAGAGTTAAGCATAGCTTACCAAAGAAGGCCCTAGAAGCGCCACGCAGTACCACCCCGGGGGAATTACCCTTTACCGGGTGCTTCTCTTGGTACTGCGTGGCGCTTCCAGGGCCTTCTTTGGTAAGCTATGTTTAACTCTGTAAATTCTCCAAGTTTAATCTACTATGTATTGTTACTATATATGGTGATACTTGAGGCCAAAGGGGTGAGACTAGCCTTTGGGGACTTACTTGCAAGATAGTGAGACTTGTTTTTCTCTTTCAACAGCCCTGAGTGTCCTGATGAAGCTAGACAGCGAAACGCATTGACCCACAGGAGCTCACTACCACATATACTATAGACGTTCATCTTTGCTATGTACTGTGCATTTAATTCTTTATCTTTTTTGCTTTTTCTGTATCACGTATTGTTATGAATAAAATATACCTTTTTATAACCATTACTGTCCATTGTGCGTCTAAAGTCCGACCTTGAGCTATTTATATGCCCAATCTCTCTTTGTTTAACTTTCTCCGGAGGAATCCAGAGTCCCTCTCCACCCCAGCTCAATAAATTAATTAATGACAGCAAGAAGGTACTATGAGAAAATAGATATGCTCTAATTACATGTTACATTCAGAATCTGGGAGCATCAATAATCATATCGCTAATCAAATATATTTTCATTTTAATGCTTCACAGCTCACACCTAGAGGAGAAGAGCAAGTGATAAATATGTTTCTCTTATTTTAGATTCAAAGCAGATTTCTTTAGCAGAATCCTTGTGAGGCTCCTCACATTGACTGTGTGATCAATTATCGCCATGGAATTCCATTTGTAGTTCACCTTCATTCTCAGCAACATAAAGTGCTACTGTGAGAGAAGCACTGGGAGAAACAGTTTGGCTGTAAAAGGGTATATTTGCATTATTGGGTTTTCTGAAAAACGGGCCTAATTAGGGGTGAGTGCACTTTCACATAGATTGCACTGATTCCTACTACCTACCCTTCAAATCTAAATTATTCCATTCTCCCCCACCCCAACTTTGTATGTTCTTTAATTACACAGTGATAGTCAGCCAAAATCTTCCTTCTACTGGCCACGCCTATGCGGATGATCCCTATATATTCCTATGGGACTGTCTCCTGGCTATATACTGTGTCTGAGCAGTAGGTAGTGGAATAGTGAAAGATAGAAGATTCACAGTGTGAGGACAAGAAATAAGAGCAGATCTATAGGAGGTGAGTTCGGACAGCAAAGGAGTGTAAACACGGAAGTTGATGGCGATAGTCAAGAACAGCAAAGATAAAGGAACTGAGCTGCTACTTTTCCAACCATATCTCCTTCCTTGTACTTTTCTAAAATAGAATTGCATATATTAGATTTATTTTATAAAGCACAGCATTATATACCTACACTTACCTTAATGAACTGATGAGCGATTGTCACTGTCAGCTTAAATATGTTTTTGTTCATTTTGGTTAATAATGTACCAATTTTTATTGACCCTTTAACCACTTGCCGACAGCTGCATGCACATATACATCGGCAGAATGGCACAGGCAGGCAAATGGGCGTACCCGTACGTCCCTTTAAATTTGCCGCCTTTTGGGATCGTGCCCGTGGGTCCCGCAAATTCGATGTTCGCCGGCGGCCCGCGATTGCGGCGAGCAGAGGCAAAACGGGGAGATGTATTGCTGAAGGTTCTCGACTGAAGAGAGATAGAAATAACCTATTGCAGTCCCTAATGTCTGCTCTGGTAACTGCTGAGCGGAGACTTTTGGGTGGTCCCACAGTGCCAAAACTTCGCAAAGTAATTCAACTTAGAGAACGAATTAGATCAACAAAACTTAACAAAACAGCTAGATCCATGTTATGGACGAAGCAAAAATTTTATGAATTCTCCAATAAACCACACAGAATGCTAGTCAATAAGTTATGTCCTCGTCCGTTTAACTCCTTGCCCGATTTTCTTATACGACCAGATGGATCTAGAACTCATTGTCCTCGTGAGATGTCCAAAATTTTTGGCAACTTTTACAATAAACTGTACAATTGCCTGAACCCGGAGAATCAATTTGAATTCACCCAGGAAAATTTTGAGTCTTTTTTTTCCAATATAAAGCTACCGAAACTATCTACAACGGATTTAGAAAGTTTAAATGTAGCAGTTACAGCTGAAGAACTCTCTGCTATAATTAAAAATCTCCCATTACACAAAGCCCCTGGCCCGGACGGGTTGCCTTACTCATACTATAAATCTTTTATCGATATTTTATCTCCTCACATGCTAGCTTTATATGCCTCATTTCTCAAAGGTACTCCCCCTCATTCACAGTTCTCCCATTCTTTCATATCAGTTATTCCTAAACCTGGAAAGGATCCCTCTCTCCCAGATAACTATAGGCCCATAGCCCTTTTAAACTCGGACTACAAGATTTTTACTAAAATTCTTGCTACCAGACTTTCTGTATTCATCCCCAAACTGATACACAGAGATCAGGTAGGTTTCGTCCTTGGGAGACATGCGGGAGATAACACCCGGCGTACAATAGATCTGATAGATCTCTTGGACAGAACCTCCCGACCGGCACTGATCCTGAGTTTAGACGCACAAAAAGCTTTTGACAGGCTAAGCTGGCCCTACATGTTCGCCACCCTAAAGATATATGGTTTTGTTGGCCCTTTTTTAACAGCCCTAGAAGCCTTATATTCCAATGTCTCTGCGCAGGTACAAATGTCGTCTTTCCTGTCTCCTGGCTTTCCCATGACAAACGGAACTCGACAGGGCTGCCCCCTCTCGCCATTGCTTTTTATTCTATGCCTAGAACCCCTGGCTGAGTATATTCGAGTTCACCCGGATGTCAGTGGGGTGGTGATGAGGCAGGGGGAATATAAATTATCGTTATTTGCAGACGACATTTTGCTTACAATCACTAACCCGCTAATATCCCTTCCCTCACTACATAAAATACTGAACTCTTTTAGTGCTATCTCCGGGTACAAAATCAACACTTCTAAAACTGAAGCCCTTCCTATACACATCCCATCGCCATTAATATCTCAACTTAAAGAATCTTTCCCCTATAAATGGTGTAACACCTCTCTTAAATATTTAGGTGTATTACTTACCCCTTCTTATACCTCCCTATATGATACAAACTTCCCGCCCCTGATACTAGATATTAATAAATCTCTGTCGAACTGGACCAAATACCCCCTATCTCTATTAGGCAGAATTAATGTTTTGAAAATGTCTATACTGCCTAGATTACTTTATTATTTTGAAACCCTTCCAGTAGCTGTACCTGCCACACAATTAAAAGCATTACACAGAACTTTCCTGAAGTTTATATGGAATGGCGGAGCGCACCGTATAGCAAGCTCAGTGTTGTTTGCCATTAGATCCAGAGGAGGCTTAGGAGCTCCTGACATCACTAAATATTATTATGCTACACACCTGAGGGCCATTACCTCTTGGTCTTCCTTACATGCACCAAACCAATGGTCTGCTATTGAAAAGGGAGTACTTTACCCGGTCCACCCGGGATCCTTGGTATGGGGCGCTCCCCCTGCTCTGGATCCTATATATAAACGTCAGTGTACTGGACCAATGGTACTGACTCTAAATATATGGCGTAACTGCCTTAAACGCTTTTCCCTTATGTCTCCCTGCTCCCCTCTTATAAACGTATTATTTAACCCTCTCATTCCGGATAGTATGTCCTTGGGCAGGATATTCCCATGGGTAAACGTTCACCTCTTTCAACTCAGGAACCTTGTACATCCCATAACAAGGAAACTACATACTTTTAACATTTTAAGTGAGAAATTTGGCCTTACACCACATCTCTTCCACTTCTATATGCAAATTAGACATTTCTTTCATTCTAAAACACCATCCCTAATTCTAGATAAACCAACTACTTTTGAATATCTATGTGCCCAAGGCCCCCATCAATTACATTTAATTTCCTGTATATATAGTATCCTCCATGAGTCGTCTCCCGTCACAGAGACATTACATTTATATATGCGCAAGTGGTCTCATCTAGTGGGCCGTCCTGTTACAATACAGATGTGGGATAGAATCTGGTCCTCTACATTTAAATCTTCCAAATGTGTCACCCAGAGAGAGACAACCATTAAAATTCTCATGTTCTGGTACAGAACACCCGATGTAATTCATAAGTATGACCCTTCAGTCTCGCAACATTGTTGGCGATGTGGAACTGAAATAGGCTCGCTGTTCCACATTTTTTGGCAGTGCTCTTTGATTCAACCTTTTTGGTGTGATGTACATTCTCTTATTCAAAAGGTGACGGGGGTGTCCCTTCCGGTGGATCCCTTGACCTATCTATTGGGCCTACCTCCACCAGGGATATCTAAAAAGACAAACAAATTAATATCCTACATACTACTAGCCGCCAGAAGACTTATTCCGTTATTCTGGCTATCCAATGCTCCTCCCCCACGGTCCAGATTACTACTCTTGATAGCTGAGATTCGGACAATGGAGTTTTTGACAGCCTCGGTACACGATTGTGTTTCCAAGTTCACTGAAATTTGGGAACCATGGGATCTTTCGGAGTATGGGACCCCCGTGACACCAGGCTCACCCTAATCTTAAGTCAACCCTATACTACCTGTGTATATGGCCTGAACTGATTTCAAGGATCCAGACTCCCTCCAATATTACGTGTATTTTCACACCACAGGGAATTGACCTAATATATCTATGTGTTTTGTTACTGTGAACACTTTTTGTCACCTATATTTGTTACTTTATACTTTGTTTTTCTTTTTTTCTTCTATACTGATTGCTGTATAATGCACATGCATTGACAATGTAATGCTCGTTTTGCTAAAACTTTGTACTTAATTTTTGAAAATCAATAAAAATACAATTATAAAAAAAAAAAAAAAAAAAAAAAAACGGGGAGATGTAAACAAGGAATTTCCCTGTTCTGCCTAGAACATGACAGGGATCTACTGCTCCCTGTCATCGGGAGCAGTGATCTTTGTCATGTTGTAGTGAGCCCATCCCCCCCACAGTTAGAATCACTCCCTAGGACACACTTAACCCCTTGATCGCCCCTAGTGTTTAACCCCTTCCCTGCCAGTGTCATTTATACAGTAATCAGTGGCTATTTGTAGCTCTGATTGCTGTATAAATGACAATGGTCCCAAAATAGTGTCAAAAGTGTCCGATGTGTCCGCCATAATGTCACAGTCCCGATAAAAATCACAGATCGCCGCTATTACTAGTTAAAAAATAATTAATAAAAATGCCATAAATCTATCCCCTATTTTGTAGATGCTATAACTTTTGCACAAACCAATCAATATACACTTATTGCAATTTTTTTTACCAAAAATATGTAGAAGAATACATATCGGCCTAAACTGTGGAAGAAATTTGTTTTTTTTATATATTTTTGGGGATATTTATTATAGCAAAATTAAATAATATTGCTTTTTTTTCAAAATTGTTGCTCTTTTTTTGTTTTTAGCGCAAAAAATGAAACCGCAGAGGTCATCAAATACCACCAAAAGAAAGCTCTATTTGTGGAAAAAAAAGGACGTTAATTTTGTTTGGGTACAACGTCGCACGACCGCGCAATTGTCAGCTAAAGCGACACAGTACAAAATCACAAAAAATGCTCTGCCAGGAAGGGAGTAAATCCTTCCGGGGCTGAAGTGGTTAAGATACTAGGACAATTCAATGAGTGATTTTGTACAGTTTCGATCCCCTTTGGTTGCAATGATTTTTGGCAACACAGGAAGACCGATTTAGTTTTGTCATACACACATAGAAGTTTTTTTAAATGTACATTTTATAGAAATCATTGTCATCACTATATACAGTACTTCAGTGTATGCCCGGGTCTTTCCTAGGGGCAAGTGGCCACACAGATGCCCAGGATATCTGTTCCCCTAATGTGCACAACCAATTGCCCTTGGGGGGAGAGCGTCCTTCAAGTTTGTACAGCTGACATGCGACGGCTGCCATGACTATTTCAACCCATCTGATTGGAGTTTTTTCCTGCCCGCGGGCAGCTGGCCAATCGGCCACCTTTATGCGGACTGTTGGCAGGGATCTTCCAAATGGCGATGTTGCCATTGCGTTATTATGCATGATGTCACATCTGCTGCAAAGGGCCGGCGCATGCATGCCAGCATCAAATAGGCGTCCACGCCCCTTTGGTGATGTCAGACGCCATCAGGACAGGAGGGAGATAAAAAGTGGGGCTCAGCCACCATTCACTGACAGAGACCGTGGGAAGGAGGGTTTGCATCTCTTTATCTCACAATACACACTTTCATCATACATGAGAATTGAGAACCTTTAGACATATAGATATATATTTTTTAAACTCATGATTAGAGGTAGAGGATGTATGGGACTGGGGCCCGGCGTTCGCCCCTGCGAGGTATATCCAGCTGAGACAGGTCTTGGTTCATCTGCCCCACATCCGTGGGGGATGTGTACCTGCTCTCCCCCATTGGGGTGATCTTTGGGCTGTGTCTCGGTCTCTCTGCCACACTCATAGGATTTGGAATGTCAGATAGTGTAATATCTGCATATGCCTATTAATTTCCTTAGGATTCTCTGGTTGGATTCGGGTCGGAGGGTGGTTTTTGTAAGCATCCACGTTGGAAGGGATTCCTGCTGATTTTGAATCATTTGGGGTGCCTCATCCCTTTCCTTCTCCAATAGCTGAATACCCTTTTCAGATAAAAAGGTGAACCAATTGGTTACAGCTCAACACAATCAAGGTAAATGTTGTATACATAGACAATTCATTCCCTGTCTAGACAGTTTGAGTTACTCAATCACTATTTATATATTTTAGGTGTTTCTCACTTATCTTCCCTCTATGGTCACAAGCCTCAGCATTTATTGGAACTCTTGTACCTAATTGATTCGGCAAGTCCTGGTTTTTAAGCATCTGGTAGGCCTGTCCCCCTGATTTATTACATTAATTCATATAAGTTATTTGAAATGATAAAATGATTAAATGATAAATATTATGCAGTTTACATATTGATATGAAACATTTGTAAATGTTCATAATTGTTTGTTCTCTTTATCTATAGCATGGGGGCTCAACCTGTGGCCCTCCAGCTGCTGCAGAACTACAAGCCCCATGAGGCATTGCAAAATTGATAGTTACAAGCTTGACTCCCAAAGGCTGAGCCATGATGGGAATTGTAGTTCGGAAACATCTGGAGGACCACAGGTTGAGCACCCATGATCTATAGTATCAACTAGATGCAACACTCTTAAGACTCCTGAGGAAGCTCTTCAGGGCAAAATATGTAGAGCAGAAGTGGCTGCATTGTTGTATGAAACGCATATCTGTGTGATAAATTTAATTATCTTTTTAAATTTGTTATGAAATAAAATTATGGATATATTTTATCTTTTGTTATAAGTTGTTATTTCTTGGCACCTTAAAAGTCCCGCCTTTTTTGTCTCTACAATTGTACCTTAATAAACTGTTCAACTCTTTGTAAACCCCTGCCTACCCTGTCCTTATCTGGGAGATGGGTAACCTTGTGTCCCCTTGACCCTTCCCACCCCCTTGCTCTCCTTTCCCTCCCCTCTCTCTTCCTTGCCTACTTTGCCATGCACTCACACCCTGTCTACTCAAAGCACTTCCATCGTTACTCCCTATCCCTCCCCACCCCCTGTCCGCCCTTTCAAGTAACAACCGGTCGCGTACTTGCTAATCTACTATGCCCTTCCATGCTTTTTGGCCCCATGCTCACCAGCCCTATTCATTCCCATTATTGGTAGCATTGTTCTACTTTGCATTATGTTCTGAACGTATGTTGTTTTTTTTTTTTTTTTTTCATACCGCAGTGTATATTACCTCTTAGTTTAAACATTAATACTGTTTTTATTATCTGCAAGATAAGTCTACGTGACTGTCCTTGGTTATGTTTTGGTATTGGACTGATGTGTTGGTCTTTTTTTGTTATATGTTTTCTCTGATTACTGTTCTGGCAGTCATTGTACTACCCCTTTACCCACGTCTCCTCTCCACATACCTCTTCTACTACCTCTATACCCACCTCTCTGCTCCACATGCCCCTTCTATTACCCCTATACCCACCTCTCCTCTCCACATACCCTTTCTACTACCCCTAAACCCACCTCTCCTCTCCACATACCCCTTTTACTATTCCATATACCTACCCCCTCCTCTCCACATACCTCTTCTACTACCCCTATACCCATCTCTCCTCTCCATTTACCCCTTCTACTACACCTATACCCACCTCCCTATTCTTTCTCTCGCTCTCTCTCCTGCTGTCTCCAACACTGTGCAGTACACAGCACTTCAGTCTGGCCACTGTCCTCACTTCTGTACCCCTCCCCACTGGATTGGATGGGGAGCCTTTCAGCAGGTGGGCTGGCTACAACAATGCTCCCTTCAAGAAGCCCTTTTAGTAAACATTTGCATTTCAAGTATCACGTTGGTCGGTAAATGATGCGGGCTGACCGGTGGGCTGACACCAGAGAGGTGACACCATCGCAGTCAGATTTCACTTCCTACTTGATGGTGTCACCGTCTGGGGGGTGTCACCCGGGTGCGGTTTGTACCCCCATAGCGACACCACTATGTCTCTGTAATAAATGAAAAGAGAAAGCGCTTTACCCAAATGTGTGTCAAGGGAATCTATCCTAAAAAAAGTGTATATATAATATGATATATATATATATATATATATATATATATATATATATATATATACATATATATATATATATATATATATATATATATATATATATATATATATATATATATAATGAAATAATAATAATACTATTATATATACACTTCTTTAGGATACTTTGGCACACATTTGGGTAAAGCGCTGTCTCTTTTCATTTATTTCTTTCATGTTGAGATTTCTCAATTAGACATCATTAATTAGGTATTATCACCTCAGCATGGTCTAATTCTATTTTTTTATTACTGTGTCTCTGTGTCTCTCTCATTTCATGTCTGGTAATACCCTTACCAATAGAACACAAAGTCAGGAGTAATCTCTTTATTTTTGCCCTGCACATAACAAAAAACAGGTATGGGTTCTTTTCACACTCTACCCTCTTTGTGACGGTCTGTGACCTTGGTGCATGGTGTTTTAAATACACTGTATAAATTTTGTCTGGCTCCTGGGGAACCGAATGAAATTTGCCCAGCGGGTGGCCCTGTTGGCTGGCTTCTCCCCAACATCCCTTGATTGAAAAATAAAACAAGCTAAACAGACAATTGTCAGTGGAAAAGTGGCTACATCCAAATGGATGCATCTGCTGTTCAGGTATTTTGACAGCTGTTGGGGCCAGTTATTAAAATACAATAGGCACAGTGGGAGATTCCTCCTTTCGTGCAGTATAGCATAGACGGAGGAATCTGTTCAAGAACCAGATCAGTGTATGAACAAAATTAGTGCCGGTTCACACTACGACTCACGACTTGTCAGGTGACTTAGCCGCCTGACAAGTAGCATCCCTTTCTATACAATGGAACCGTTCTAATCGGAGCGACGCAAGTCGCTCCGACTTAAAAAAAGGTTCCTGTACGACTTTGGGGGGCGACTTGCATTGATTTCTATACAGAAGTCGTTTTGCAAGTCGCCGCTCCTGTTGTGTCCAGGTCGCCTGAGGCAGTCGCGCTGCAAGTCGTGCTGCCTCAGTGTGAACCGACACTTAGTTATCTTCAGTGTTTCAGCTTGGACTCCTGTATCTTCTTGCTTACCTTCAGGGCCCATTCTCAATGCAAGTGCATATAATGCAAGTGCATATAATGAACAAATGTTCTCTGTGTGTCCTGTTTACATCATGCATGTGCATTGGCATGCGTTGTGTAAAAATAAATCCTATTTGCTTATCATTGCAAAGCATTTCACCCAATCTAAACGTGCTGAAATGCATGAGGATCAATTAGGTGTTTATTTGTAATTTTAAATAAGTTAAAAAATAAAAATACCTAAACTGCGCCTCTATTCAGCAACAGCAGCAGGTATAACACAGACTAGTGTAAATGAGTCTTTACAATTTTGCAGTGCGTTTACATTCATTGCAGTAAGGCAGCCTCTTGACATGAATAGGCTGTCAGTGCACCAAAACAAAGCATTGCATGTTCATTGTCTTAGTGTAAAGGCCTCCAAACTATGATCCACGGGCCAAATCCAACCAGCTGCAAGATTTTTTTCTGGCCCTGTGAAGTAAAAGGGAATGCTGAGAAGGACCATGATGTAAGGGGCACTCTGATGTAAAGGGGACTCCAATATTAGGGGGTTTTGATGGTAACTCTGATGTTAAAGGGGACTCTGATGTAAGGGGGTCTGTCATGTAAGGCTCCTTTGATGGGCACTCTGATGGGGGCCCTGATGTGCAGGGGGGGGGGGGGGGCTGTGTTGGACTCAAGTTTATTTGAAACTGCTTTGTTTTACTGAAGTTTTTTTGAGATCTTGAGAGTTACAAAAAAACTCCAAGTAAAACATATTCATTCATTTAAATTAGATTTATAGGAAATTGATGTTTTTTTTTGGCCCACAATTATTTGCAAAATATCTGCCTTACCCCTGCCTTAGTGTATCTGTGTGCTATTCGAAATGAATGGTACTGCAATGCAGCAACACATGTAGTGTGAATTGCTGCATATTGTGGTAATACACAGGTCTGAATGGACCTTCAGAGTCCCCAGTGTAAAGCAGTACCTGGCATCCTGCAGTGGTAATGGCTTTGGTTTGTTTGCTGATTACATCTGTTATAGTCTGTGCAGGTTCACACTAACCTATAAGAGCCGTGATGGGACTGATAGGAGAATAGCCCGGCTGCTACACTTTATAGAAACTCATAAGGCTGCCATAAACAGACTCATCTTACAATGGTTATGACAGGAGATGAGTGATCTGCCCATCCTTATAGAAATGCTGCTGAACCCATCACACTTTTTCTCTGCTTAACATCAGCTTACGCACCATAAAATGATCATTACATTTTTTTATTGCAAATATTTCCTTCCATGTTGTAAATTCTATGTGAGCACTAATGAGCACTACCATCGCTTGCGCATACTTTTTATTGCTCACTTGCTAACACCTAAACAGCCTGATTTTTGCAAGTAATGGTCATGGAAATTCAGTCCATGGAAACCAATGACCTTATCACTTCATCACCCACTCCAAACACCTATTGAGTGGTCCCTGATTCTGAATGCATGTATTGAGTCAAATACTGTACATTTGTGTGCTTGTCTGTGAGTTCTTTACACTGTACATTAATGAACGCAGGCTTCAGTTTATGTCTGTATTCATGTTCTTGTTTTACCTACTCTACCCCTCAAGCTGGATTTTACCATCCGGGAGAGCAGTAAAACCAGACCAGAACTATAAGCTTAACCACTTCAGCCCCAGACCATTTGACTGGCCAAAGACCAGAGCACTTTTTGCGATTCGGCACTGCGTCACTTTAACTGACAATTGCGCAGTTGTGCGACGTGGCTCCCAAACAAAATTCACGTCCTTTTTTTCCCACAAATAGAGCTTTCTTTTGGTGGTATTTGATCACCTCTGCAGTTTTTATTTTTTGTGCTATAAACAAAAAAAGAGCGACAATTTTGAAAAAAAAAACGCAATATTTTTTACTTTTTGCTATAATAAATATCCCCAAAAAATATATAAATTTTTTTTTTCCTCAGTTTAGGCCGATACATATTCTTCTACACATTTTTGGTAAAAAAAAATGGCAATAAGCGTTCATTGATTGGTTTCCGCAAAAGTTATAGCGTCTACAAAATAGGGGATAGTTTTATGGCATTTTTATTAATAATTTTTTTTTTTGCTAGTAATGGCGGCAATCGTGACTTTTGGCGCTATTTTGGGACCATTCACATTTATACAGCGATCAGTGCGATTAAAAATGCATTGATTACTGTATAAATGTGACTGGTAGTGAAGGGGTTAACCAGGAGGGGGCGCTGAAGAGGTTAAGTGTGTCCTAGGGATGTGTTCTAACTGTGGGGGGAGGGGCTACGTGTGTCACGACTAGGGATGAGCTTCGTGTTCGAGTCGAACCCATGTTCGACTCGAACATCGTCTGTTCGACCGTTCGTCGAATTGCGAACGATATGGGCCGTTCGTGCCAAATTCGTGTGGCGTGTCATGGCCCATAATTCACTGCGGCATCGCAGTGCATTGCTGGCTGATGATTGGCCAAGCATGCACTATGATCCGCATGCTTGGCCATTCACAGCGCCGTCAGTAGAGAGAGCTGTAATTTGCCAAAGCCAGGGTGGGTTTAGCCAATTATGGCTCAGGGGGTTTAGAACATGCCCCACACTATATAAGGCCACCTGCACGGCGGCCCTGTGTAGTGTGTGTCGGCGTGCTGAGAGATAGAGAGAGAGAGAGACAGTGTCATTTCATTTGAGTTAGATAGATTAGGCAGGACAGTCAGTCAGTTAGCTGCACTTACAGTGTATTGTGTATATATATGCATCCCAGGTGTTGTATATATATATATATATATATATATATATATATATATATACACTGTATTCAGTTCAGCTAGATCCGTTCCTGTTATCTTCTTACTGACAGTCAGGCTTGTCTTGTTACAGTATTTACAGCTACCTGAAGAAAATTGCTGGTGTTCTTTTGATCCTATTAGTACCATTAGTCAGGCAGCTAGACTATTTACAGTTAGTGTAGTGCGTCCTCCTCACAGTGTTCAGCTAAAGCTACAGGTTAGTTTAGTGTGACCTCTGCACAGTGTTCAGCTAAAGCTACAAGTTAGTGTAGTGCGTCCTCCTCACAGTGTTCAGCTAAAGCTACAGGTTAGTTTAGTGTGACCTCTGAACAGTGTTCAGCTAAAGCTACAAGTTAGTGTAGTGCGTCCTCCTCACAGTGTTCAGCTAAAACTACAAGTTAGTGTAGTGCGACCTCTGCGCAGTGTTCAGCTAAAGCTACAAATTAGTGTAGTGCGTCCTCTGAACAGTGTTCAGCTAAAGCTACAAGTTAGTGTAGTGCATCCTCCTCACAGTGTTCAGCTAAAACTACAAGTTAGTGTAGTGCAACTTCTGCACAGTGTTCAGCTAAAGCTACAAGTTAGTTTAGTGCGACCTCTGCACAGTGTTCAGCTAAAGCTACAAGTTAGTGTAGTGCGTGCTTTGAACAGTGTTCAGCTAAAGCTACAAGTTAGTGTAGTGCGTCCTCCTCACAGTCTTCAGCTAAAGCTACAAGTTAGTGTAGTGCGACCTCTGCACAGTGTTCAGCTAAAGCTACAAGTTAGTGTAGTGCGTCCTCTGCAGAGTGTTCAGCTAAAGCTACAAGTTAGTGTAGTGCGACCTCTGCACAGTGTTCAGCTAAAGCTACCTGTAGAAGGTTGGTGGTGTTTACCTGATCCTATCACTACTGCAGGCAGCTAAAGTATTTACACGTTAGTGTAGTGCGACCTCTGCACAGTGTTCAGCTAAAGCTACAAGTTAGTGTAGTGTGTCCTCCTCACAGTGTTCAGCTAAAGCTACAAGTTAGTGTAGTGCGTCCTCCTCACAGTCTTCAGCTAAAACTACAAGTAAGTGTAGTGCGACCTCTGCACAGTGTTCAGCTAAAGCTACAAGTTAGTGTAGTGCGTGCTCCTCACAGTGTTCAGCTAAAGCTACAAGTTAGTGTAGTGCTTCCTCCTCACAGTGTTCAGCTAAAGGTACAAGTTAGTGTAGTGCGTCCTCCTCACAGTGTTCAGCTAAAACTACAAGTTATTGTAGTGCGACCTCTGCAAAGTGTTCAGCTAAAGCTACAAGTTAGTGTAGTGCGTCCTCTGAACAGTGTTCATCTAAAGCTACAAGTTAGTGTAGTGCGTCCTCTGCACAGTGTTCAGTTAAAGCTACAAGTTAGTGTAGTGCGTCTTCTGAACAGTGTTCAGCTAAAGCTACAAGTTAGTGTAATGCGACCTCTGCACAGTGTTCAGCTAAAGCTACAAGTTAGTTTAGTGCGACCTCTGCACAGTGTTCAGCTAAAGCTACAAGTTAGTGTAGTGCGTGCTTTGAACAGTGTTCAGCTAAAGCTACAAGTTAGTGTAGTGCGTCCTCCTCACAGTGTTCAGCTAAAGCTACAAGTTAGTGTAGTGCGACCTCTGCACAGTGTTCAGCTAAAGCTATAAGTTAGTGTAGTGCGTCCTCTGCAGAGTGTTCAGCTAAAGCTACAAGTTAGTGTAGTGCGACCTCTGCACAGTGTTCAGCTAAAGCTACCTGTAGAAGGTTGGTGGTGTTTACCTGATCCTATCACTACTGCAGGCAGCTAAAGTATTTACACGTTAGTGTAGTGCGACCTCTGCACAGTGTTCAGCTAAAGCTACAAGTTAGTGTAGTGTGTCCTCCTCACAGTGTTCAGCTAAAGCTACAAGTTAGTGTAGTGCGTCCTCCTCACAGTCTTCAGCTAAAACTACAAGTAAGTGTAGTGCGACCTCTGCACAGTGTTCAGCTAAAGCTACAAGTTAGTGTAGTGCGTGCTCCTCACAGTGTTCAGCTAAAGCTACAAGTTAGTGTAGTGCTTCCTCCTCACAGTGTTCAGCTAAAGGTACAAGTTAGTGTAGTGCGTCCTCCTCACAGTGTTCAGCTAAAACTACAAGTTATTGTAGTGCGACCTCTGCAAAGTGTTCAGCTAAAGCTACAAGTTAGTGTAGTGCGTCCTCTGAACAGTGTTCATCTAAAGCTACAAGTTAGTGTAGTGCGTCTTCTGAACAGTGTTCAGCTAAAGCTACAAGTTAGTGTAGTGCGACCTCTGCACAGTGTTCAGCTAAAGCTACCTGTAGATGGTTGGTTGTGTTTTCCTGATCCTATCACTACTGCAGGCAGCTAAAGTATTTACACGTTAGGCTCTGTGTCTAGAGGCAACGGTGCTGGTCGTGGAGACATTGCATCCTCATCAGCACGTGGCCGTGGGACACGCTTGGCCTTTTTTTGGCAGCTGGCCATGTTGAGCCGCAACATGCGTAAGACTTGGTCGAGTGGATGACCAAGCCGTCCTCATCCTCCCTCACCTATGCTCAGGGTACTTTGTCTGGCAAAGCAGCTGCCAACGCGGCCTCTTCCCTTGGCTCAATGGCATCAGTGACTCCTTTCCTAGCCCCACCATATCCTCCTGAGGAGTCCCTCAAACTGTTTGACCACAGTGTTGGGTACATGCTCCAGGAGGATGCCCAGCATTTAGAAGGCTCTGATGATGATACTGAGCTAGATGAAGGCAGTAACGTGAGCATGGACAGAGGGGTTGCCCAAGAAGGACCGCAATCTGGCAGTCATGCTCCCCCTGCTGCAGCATACTGCCAGGTTTGCTCCAGTGATGAGGAGGGAGGGGATGATGAGGTCACTGATTCAACGTGGGTGCCTGATAGGAGAGAGGAGGAGGAGGCACATCACCAACGAGGCAGGATGCCCTCCAGGGGCCAGCCTAAGGGCAGCACACTGACTGCATCACACCGCAAAGCTCCGCATGTGCAGGGCGCTGCTGTCTCTGCGCATTATTCCAAAAGTTCTTTGGTGTGGTCCTTTTTTGAGACGAGTGCATCAGATCGCACTGCTGCTATTTGCAACATATGTCTCAAGCGTATCTCACGTGGCCAAAACATCTCCCGCTTGGGCACCACATGCTTGACCAGACATATGTTGACCTGCCATGCAGTTCGTTGGCAAGCGTATCTAAAAGACCCACACCAAAGAACAAAGAGGACCTCTCCTTGCTCCTCATCAGCCGAGATCTCCAACCCCACTATACCTTCAGTCCTCTCTGAGACCTGCACTGAGAGGAATGAAGGTGTAGAATTAGGTGTGTCACAGCCAAGTACTTGTGGGCAATCTGCTTTCGGTAAACCGACGTCAGATTGTACCAGGCAAATTTCCCTGCCCCAGCTGCTGCACCGCCGAAAGAAGTTCGCTCCCAGCCATTCACATGCCCAGCGGTTGAATGCTAGCTTGGCAAAATTGCTAGCACTTCAACTGCTACCTTTTCAGTTGGTAGACTCTGCCCCCTTCCGTGAGTTTGTGGAATGTGCGGTTCCTCAGTGGCAGGTACCCAAATGACACTTTTTCTCACGGAAGGTGATTCCGGCTCTCTACCGGCATGTGGAAGGCAATGTCTTGGCCTCGCTGGACAGGGCGGTCAGCGGTAAGGTGCATATTACCGCTGACTCATGGTCCAGCAGGCATGGACAGGGACATTACCTAAGTTTCACGGCGCATTGGGTCACTCTGCTGGCAGCTGGGAAGGATGCAGGACAAGGTGCAGTAGTGTTGGAGGTTGTTCCGCCACCACGCCTCCAAAATGCCACTTCTGATTGTGACACACCTCTCTCCTCCACCCCCTTCTCTTCTTCTTCCTGCATGGCCTCTTCCTGTGCTTTGTCCTTGGAACCAGTGGTGCTCCGTAGCCGTTCAAGGGGCTACGCAAGTAAGCAGGCCAAAAGATGCCATGCGGTGCTTGAGCTGGTGTGCTTGGGGGACAGGAGCCACACTGGGGCAGAGGTTCTGTCAGCTCTGCAGGGGCAGGTTCAGAGGGGATTGACGCCATGCCAACTTAAGGCAGGAATGGTGGTTTGCGACAATGGCACCAACCTCCTCTCCGCCCTCCAACAGGGACAACTGACCCATGTGCCCTGTTTGGTTCATGTCCTTAACTTGGTGGTGCAGCGGTTTTTGGGCAGGTACCCGGGCTTACAGGATGTCCTGAGGCAGGCCAGGAAAGTCTGTGTGCATTTCCGCCGGTCATATAATGCCAGTGCTCGGCTGGCAGACCTCCAAAAGGAATTTAACCTGCCCAAGAACCGCCTAATCTGTGACAAGCCCACCAGGTGGAACTCAACATTGGCCATGCTGCAGCGGCTGCACATGCAGCAGAGGGCCATCAATGAGTACCTGTGTGACTATGGCACCAGGACAGGGTCAGGGGAGCTTGTTTTTTTTCCCCACGCCAGTGGGCCATGATCAGGGATGCATCAACTGCCCTGTCACCATTTGAGGAGGCCACGAGGATGGTGAGCAGTGACAGTGCATGCATCAGTGACACTGTCCCCCTTGTCCACCTGTTGGAGCACACGCTGCATGGAATAATGGACAGGGCACTTGAGGCAGAACAGAGGCAGGAAGAGGAGGACTTCCTTAGCTCTCAAGGCCCCCTTTATCCAGACAGAGTTCCTACGTGCCCACCGATCACACAGGAAGAGGA
Organism: Lithobates clamitans; assembly: GCA_037952925.1. Classification (NCBI taxonomy): domain Eukaryota; kingdom Metazoa; phylum Chordata; class Amphibia; order Anura; family Ranidae; genus Lithobates; species Lithobates clamitans. The sequence continues at coordinate 10,950,419 of JBBGZY010000004.1, read as the reverse complement.
GGAGGAGGATTGTGTCAGTATGGAGATGGAGCCTGGCACTCAGCATCAGCAGCAGTCTTTAAGAGATCATTTAGAGTCCCAAGAAACACATGGACTTGTACGTGGCTGGGAGAAGGTGGCTGCGGATCATGTCTTCCTTAGTGACCCAGAGGACTCTGGACCGAATACCTCAGCAAACCTACGCTGCATGGCCTCCCAGATCCTGCAAAGCCTGCGGAAGGATCCTCGTATTCGTGGTATCAAGGAGAAGGACCAATACTGGTTGGCAACCCTCCTTGATCCACGTTACAAGGGTAAGGTTGCGGACCTTATCTTGCCATCGCAGAGGGAGCAGAGGATGAAACATCTTCGGGAGGCCTTGCAGAAAGGTCTGTGCAAGGCGTTCCCAGAGACTGGGAGGTTACAAACTCCTGTTTCTGGACAACGTGTTGCTGAGGCTTCGGTCAGTCAAAGAAGGAGCGGTGGAGAAGGTGGCCGTCTGAACGATGCGTTCAGACAATTTTTTAGTCCGCAGCCCCAAGGTATGATCGGTTCCAGCAACAATCGCCAGCGTCTGTTTTACATGGTGCAGGAATACCTAGGGGCAAGATCTGATTTGGACACCTTTCCCACCGAAAATCCTCTGGGTTACTGGGTCTTGAGGATGGATCACTGGCCAGAGCTTGCACAGTATGCAATTGAGCTACTGGCCTGTCCTGCATCCAGCGTTTTCTTTCGGAACGCACATTCAGTGCTGCTGGAGGCTTTGTAACCGATCACAGGGTGCGTCTGTCCACCGACTCGGTCGATCGACTGACCTTCATAAAAATTAATCAGTCTTGGATCACCACCAGATACCAAGCACCTGATGCTGATGTAACCGAATAATTTTTTTTGGAAATGTCAGATCCCTTCAAAGACTGCCTATGCTGATGCTGAGTGACTATCCTGTTATGCTGAGTAACTGAGTATCCTCTTCCTCCTCAATGATCATGCTGATAGCTTGTAAGGACAATTTTGGTTCTGGGCGCCGCCACCAGTGCCTAAGGCCCAATTTTTAAGCCCCTGTTTAACAGGGGCATGTAATTACAATTTTTGATGCAATTCTTTGCAGCAGGGCTAGTTCCTGCGCTCCAACTAGAGTATCTGTGAGGGGTTGCAGTGTTGTGGCACCAGCACCAGTGCCTAATGCCCAATTTTTCAGCCCCTGTTTAACAGGGGCGTGTAATTACAATTTTTGATGCAATACTTTGCAGCAGGGCTCGTTCCTGCATTCCAACTAGAGTATCTGTGAGGGGTTGCAGTGTTGTGGCACCAGCACCCGTGCCTAAGGCCCAGTTTTTCAGACCCTGTTTAACAGGGGCGTGTAATTACAATTTTTGATGCAATACTTTGCAGCAGGGCTCGTTCCTGCGTTCCAACTAGAGTATCTGTGAGAGGTTGCAGTGTTGTGGCAACAGCACCAGTGCCTAAGGCCCAATTTTTCAGCCCCTGTTCAACAGGGACATGTAATTAGAATTCTTGATCTAATATTTCACAGCAGGGCCCGTTTCTGCGCCCACCAAGAGTAACTGTGAGGACTTACAGTGTTGTGCCACCAGCACCACCACCACCACCAAAGGCCCAATTTTTCTGGCCCTGTTCAACAGGGGCATGTAATTACAATTCTTGATCTAATATTTCACAACAGGGCCCGTTTCTGCGCCCACCAAGAGTAACTGTGAGGACTTACAGTGTTGTGCCACCAGCACCACCACCACCACCAAAGGGCCAATTTTTCTGGCCCTGTTCAACAGGAGCATGTAATTACAATTCTTGATCTAATATTTCACAGCAGGGCCCGTTACTGCGCCCACCAAGAGTAACTGTGAGGACTTACAGTGTTGTGCCACCAGCACCACCACCACCACCACCACCAAAGACCCAATTATTCTGGCCCTGTTCAACAGGGGCATGTAATTACAATTATTGATCTAATATTTCACAGCAGGGTCCATTTCTGCGCCCACCAAGTGTAACTGTGAGGATTTACAGTGTTGTGGCACCAACACCACCACCACCACCATCATCTCCAAAGGCCCAATTTTTCTGACCCTGTTGAACAGGGGCATGCCCCTGTTCAACAGGGGCATGTAATTACAATTCTTGATCTAATAAGCCCTGTGAGGGCTTACAGTGTTGTGGCCACAACAACACCTAAGGCCCAAATTTCTGCTGAGTATATAGGGCAGGCCCCTACTTTCAAACATCCAACTTTCAAATCACTCCTACTTGCAAACGGAAGGAGACAACAGGAAGTGAGATGAAATCTACCCCATAGGAAGGGAAATTCTCTCCTGTAATGCCCCGTACACACGGTTGGACTTTGTTTGGACATTCTGACAACAAAATCCTAGGATTTTTTCCGACGGATGTTGGCTCAAACTTGTCTTGCATACACACAAAGTTGTCAGAAAATCCGATCATTCTGAACGCGGTGATGTAAAACATGTACGTCGGGACTATAAACGGGGCAGTGGCCAATAGCTTTCATCTCTTTATTTATTCTGAGCATGCGTAGCACTTTGTCGGTCGGATTTGTGTACACACGATAGGAATTTCCGACAACGGATTTTGTTGTCGGAAAATTTTATATCCTGCTCTCAAACTTTGTGTGTCGGAAAATTCGATGGAAAATGTCCGATGGAGTCCACACACGGTCAGAATTTCCGACAACACGCTCCGATCGGACATTTTCCATCGGAAATCTGACCGTGTGTACGGGACATTAGAGTTAATATGGGAAAAACTTTTCTCCTTTAAACTGATGCTTTATCACCAATCCTTGTTTCACTAAAAAACCCAAATTTTCAAAAAAACATTTGTAATTGGGACAAAAAGTGAGGTGAAATCTTCTGAAGAGGAGCACAGACAGCAAATCAAATGTCACAGTGGTGATAACCCTTCCCTATGTTTTCCAAAAAGCTTAAAAATAGATTTTTTTGGCTGGAGCTACACTTTGAAAATGTACCAGTTCAAAATTACAAACAGATTCTACTTAACAACAAACCTACAGTCCCTGTCTTGTTTGCACTGCCTGTATACTGCTGTTCAGAGTATATAGGGCCTGGGGGCCCCACACCTTTCCTTTTTTAATTTGGGTGCGGGGTTCCCCTTAATATCCGTACAAGCCCCAAAGGGCCTGGTAATGGACTGGGGGGTACCCATGCCGTTTGTCTCACTTATTTTCATCCATATTGCCAGGAGCCGACATTACATTAAAGCCGCAAGCAGTTTTAAATGACTTTTTTTCCTTTAAAAATGTAGGGACTGTTATAAGCATGGGAAACACGCGCTACTTTACAGGCATACTATAGACACCCCCCAGGTACGATATTTAAAGGAATATTTCACTTTTTTTTTACTTTAACCACTTGCTTACAGGGCACTTAAACCCCCCTCCTATCCAGACCAATTTTCAGCTTTCAGCGCTGACGCACTTTGAATGACAATTGCGCAGTCATACAACACTGTACCCAAATGTAATTTTTATAATTTTTTCACCACAAATTGAGCTTTCTTTTGGTGGTATTTGATCACCTCTGCAGTTTTTACTTTTTGTTAAAAAAATGTAAAAAACTGAATTTAAAAAAAAAAAAAAATTTAATTTTTTTATATTTTGTTATAAAAAATTTAAAACGGGTCATTTTTCTCCTTCATTGATGTAGGCTGATGAGGCGGCAGTGATGGGCACTGATAGGCGGCAGTGATGGGCACTGATGGGTGGCAGTGATGGGCAGCACTGCCAGGTGGCACTGATTGTCACTACAGGTGGGCATTGATAGGTGGCACTTGTGGGCATTGATAGGTGGCACTTGTTGGCACTGTTAGGTGACACTGTGGGCACTGTTAGGTGGCACTGTGGGCACTATTAGGTAGCACTATTATGGTGGCACTGATGAGGCAGATGTGCCTCCTCCACTTGCTGACCGATGTCCCTGACATCCGAGCCGGTGATCGCCTTTTTTTGCTACTCGCGCTGTCAGCGTGAGTAAAAAAAAAAAGATTACTGATCTTTTGTTTACATCATGTGATCAGCTGTCATTGGCTGACAGCTGATCACATGGTAAGGGGCCGGGACCGGCCCCTTACTCCCGGCCCCTTACTCGGATCGGTGATCAGTCGAGTCTCAGTGACTCGGTGATCACAGCGCGCCCGGCGCGCGCTCTGTAGGGCGCGCGCAGGGAGCGTGCACTAGGGAGGCCGTCATATGACGGCCTCCCGGGAATTAAGGTCCACGCTGTGGCCATCATTCGGCCATAGCGCGGATGGCAGGTGGTTAAGCATCATTAAAATCACTGCTCCCGAAAAAAAGGTCAGTTTTTAAAAGGTTTTTTTGCATTGATACATGTCCCCTGGGGCAGGACCCGGGTCCCCAAACCCTTTTTAGGAAAATATCATGAAAATTAGCCTTTAAAATGAGCACTTTTGATTTTGAACGTTCGAGTCCCATAGACGTCAATGGGGTTCTAACGTTCGTGCGAATTTTCGGTCTGTTCGCAGGTTCTGGTGAGAACTGAACCGGTGGGGGGTGTTTGGCTCATCCCTTGTCATGACACTGATCACCGCTCCCGATCACAGGGAGCGGTGATCAGTGTCCTGTCACTAAGAAGAATGAGGAAATGCCTGTTCACATCTTCCTCTCCGTGAGACAATCGCAGGCATCCCCGTGGACATCACACTCACAGAGCTCCCGGGGGGGCGGTCGTGCGTCCACAATGCCGGGTCTTAAAGGGCAACGTGCAGGTACGTTAATATGCCTGTACGTGCCATTCTGCTGACGTACATATGCTGCAGCACTCTGTGCATGTGTGGACCACTTAAAGGGTGACTACACTTTTGTGGGGAAAAAAATATAGCTAAAATAAATAAATAAATATACAGTATATATATACATATATATATATATATATATATATATATATATATATATATATATATATATATATATATATATATCTCACAAAAGTGAGTACACTCTTCACATTTTTAATATTTAATTTTATCTTTTCATGTGACAACATTGAAGAAATGACACTTTGCTACAATGTAAAGTAGTGAGTGTACAGCTTGTATAACAGTGTAAATTTGCTGTCCCCTCAAAACAACTCAACACACAGCCATTAATGTCTAAACCGCTGGCAACAAAAGTGAGTACACCCCCAAGTGAAAATGTCCAAATTGGGCCCAAAGTGTTAATATTTTGTGTGGCCACTACTATTTTTCAGCACTGTCTTAACCCTCTTTGGCATGGAGTTCACCAGAGCTTCACAACTTGCCACTGGAGTCCTCTTCCACTCCTCCATGATGACATCACAGAGCTGGTGGATGTTAGAGACCTTGCGCTCCTCCACGTTCTATTTGAGGATGCCCCACAGACACTCAAAAGGGTTTAGGTCTGGAGACATGCTTGGCCAGTCCATCACCTTTACCCTCAGCTTCTGGAACAAGGCAGTGGTCGTCTTGGAGATGTGTTTGGGGTCGTTATCATGTTGGAATACTGCCCTGCAGCCCAGTATCATAAGGGAGGGGATCGTGCTCTGCTTCAGTATGTCACAGTACATGTTGCATTCATTGTTCCCTCAATGAACTGGAGCTCCCCAGTGTCTACAGCACTCATGCAGCCCCAGACCATGACACTCCCACTACCATGCTTGACTGTAGGCAAGACACGCTTGTCCTTGTACTCCTCACCTGGTTGCCGCCCCACACGCTTGACACCATCTGAACCAAATAAGTTTATCTTGGTCTCATTAGACCACAGGACATGGTTCCAGTAATCTATGTCCTTAGTCTGCTTGTCTTCTGCAAACTGTTTGCAGGCTTTCTTGTGCATCATCTTTAGAAGAGGCTTCCTTCTGGGATGACAGCCATGCAGACCAATTTGATGCAGTGCGCAGTGTATGGTCTGAGCACTGACAGAGCACTATGGTCTGAGTCTGAGCACTGACAGACTGACCCCCCAACCGTTCAACCTCTGCAGCAATGCTGGCAGCACTCATACATCTATTTTCCAAAGACAACCTCTGGATATGATGCTGTGCACTCAACTTCCTTGGTCGACCATGGTGAGTTCTAAGTGGAACCTGTTAAACCGCTGTATGGTCTTGGCCACCGTGCTGCAGCTCAATTTCAGGGTCTTGGCAACCTTCTTATAGCCTAAGCCATGTTTATGTAAAGCAACAATTATTTTTTTCAGATTCTCAGAGAGTACTTTGCCATGAGGTGCCATGTTGAATTTCCAGTGACCCATTCACGCCTGAAACCTTGTAACACTAATGAGTCATATGACACCAGGGAGGGAAAATGGCTAATTGGGCCCAATTTGGACATTTTTTACTTAAGGGTGTAATTACTTTTGTTGCTAGAGGTTTAGACATTAATGGCTATGTTGAATTATTTTGAGGGGACATCAAATTTACACTGTTATACAAGCTGTATACTCACTACTTTACATTGTAGCAAAGTGTAATTTCTTCAGTGTTGTCACATGAAAAGATATAATAAAATATTTACAAAAATGTGAGGGGTATACTCACTTTTGTGAGATACTGTGTATATATATATATATATATATATCTAGTGTGTATATAAATACTGTATATATATATATATATATATATATATATATATATATATATATATATATATACAGTATATCATATACAATTGCAATACAAGCCATATTTAATTGTATTAAAAAAAACACATTCCTTTTCAATCGACAGTGCTTTAATTATATGTAAAATTCAATGCAATATGGCAACCTGGAGCCATTCCGTACACAGTTGTATGGAACGCCCCCAGAGATGTAATTTGCTGCTTGTGTGATTGGCTCACTGATTTTCCCAGAAGTCTGCACTAACATACATGTCAGATTTAGGCATCCTCTGCAACAAAAGTTTTAGTTTTGGTGAGATTCTCCTAGAGTAATCTCTTATAAAGGGATACAGACCCTGAAACTCTCCTCATTAGAGCCTCGCAAGTGCATTAGCTGATCAAATCACTCCCATTTAGCATCAGCATCCAAAAGATGTAGAAGAACGTATGTAGAACATAGGATGTAGACGTTTTTTTCAGAGCAGAAAAAGATAGGACTCTGATACAAAGTTTGTTAAAATACCTGTAATGTACCTTGATCACCCAGAGGGGGTAGGTTTTTTTCGTAGCAAAAGTGGAGTTACACTTTAAAGCCCAACTTTAGGCTAAACGTTTTAGTATTTTGGGCAATAAAGGGATAAAACTATATTCACGATTTCCCTTTACTTCCTGCGTGGTTACCAAAACAGGAAGTAAAAGAAATCTCTTCTATGAAGTCAAAGACAACAATGAAAGCTCATTTGTTTAGTAGAACAAGTGTAGGTTAGATACTATGGGGTTGATTTTATGAAAACTGGAGAAGGAAAAATATGGTGCATCTGTGCATGGCAGCCAATCAGCTACTAAGTTTAGCTTGTTTTATCAAGCTTTGCCAAATAAAATTTGGAAGCTGATTGGTTTCTATGCAGAGCTGCACCAGGTTTTGCATGCTGCAATTTTAGTAAATGAACCCCTATGTCAGTTTTTATTTGCTGTTTGTGATCTCACCCTACTCCTCACAAGTTCACTAAAACCGGAAGCATACTTACCAACATATCCATCTCAGTCTCTGGGACCCCTGCCCACAGCCCTCGCTAGACATGCCCACCTCCCGGATGGTCTCGCTCAGATCATACCCCTTTCCAGGCAGTTCCACCCCTAAATATGTGGGAGCTGCCCACTCACAGCCACAATCCCCTCACTTAAAGAGTATGTAATCTCAACATTTCGAATTCCTGATATGTGCCTGCTGTAAAATGTACTTGTATGAAAAAATATCCTGTTCTCTTTGTATTGCTTCCTTTGTGTGAAATCCCTGGTGTTCCTGCCATGCTGCTTTCCTATTAAAAACTGATCACACTAAGCATGATAAGTTCTCTAGCTATGCTGGGAGCTCAGACTGAACAAAGTCTGACAAAGCTCAGACTTGTCCTGACACGCCCCCGATGCCTGCACAAGCCTGGATACAATCTCTGGAAAGCTCAGTGTGCTGCTGCTTCTCCTCCCCCAGCTCTTATGCCCCTGAAAAACATGGGCATGTGATCACTTCTAAAAAAGTCCAAGACAAATATTCCCCGCACACATGTTCCTGAAAATGGCTGTAGTAATGCTGGGTACTGTAATGAACACCTGCTGGAAACCGTAGAAAATGAGAGTGTAGAAATGTCATCAGCACACCAAGGATTCCTCTAAAGGGTCCAAAGCTTTATTCAGATGGTTACACGGTACACATACATAGATGTTTTGGAGCCACGCAGGGCCCCTTCATCAGCAAGCAGGCACCATAATGGGCTGGGAGGCTTGTGGCGTAGGTTAGGGGGCTAAAGAGAACCTGTCCTTCAATAACTGGTATAAGCACACCTCAGCATGCCATTGGGTTGTTCTTTCAAGAAAGAACAGTAAATCTTTTTTTTTCAATACTATTGCTATTGAATGGGTGAATATTGTACAGTGACATCAACAACATTATTGTAAGATGAATACCAATAGACTGGTTGATGTCCAATAAGTTTATGTTGCAGTTGGCCTTTGTAAACTTCCAATGTTTCATACACAATAGAGCTGAGGCAGTTTTATAAGCTTGCATGAATTGTTGGGTTTAACATTTATAGAGCTATTTTGTACAGATGGGCTGAGGACAATGAATTGCAGTACAGAAAAACAAGGAAAACACCATAACTCACATTAGCCCACAAAATGTTTATGGCCGTGTAATAGATGGCTTAGTCAGCTGCCTTGTATCACTCTGACAGGCTTTAAACCAACGGTGTTAATGTAATAAAGGACACAGACGCTGGGAAGGAAAGACCACAATGCTATTAGCTATAAAATGGGAAACATTTAAAATGCAACACAAACTATCTATATCCAGGTTCATTCAAATGCTTTACAACTACAGCTACTGTAATTTTAAAGAAGCTCTAAAGATGAGTCATTTTTATTCTGACTGAAGGGTGAAAGCTTAATGGGGCCACTCACCATACACTTCCTTTTAAGTAATTTATATTTAAAGTATATCACTCAGGGGTAAATATTTAATATGTAAATGTTTCTGGATATTAAGTGGTATATTGAAGAGCAACACTCCATCCAATGTAACTTTCAGGACCCACTGAGGGCCTATTTAGATCTATATGTGTGTGTGTGTGTGTGTGTGTGTGTGTGTGTGTGTGTGTGTGTGTGTGTGTGTGTGTGTGTGTGTGTGTGTGTGTGTGTGTGTGTGTGTGTGTGTGTGTGTGTGTGTGTGTGTAGAAGTGTGGTGCAATGATACACGTCAATATGCATTTTCTTTGTGTGTTCAAGCGGTAGAAAACCGCATCCAAAAAAAAAAATCTGGCCCTGAGCAGTTTAAGTCTCGCATACTAGCACATTATGACAGACTTACCTTAAAAGAAAGCCCTCCAGCAGCGTGCTGCCACCGCTGAAGGCGCTTCCATCTTCAGCCAGTCTTTAGTCCAGGTTTACGGGCTTTAGCTATCTAATTGTCCAAGCTGGCGATGACGCAGGAGTCACTGTTTGCGGCACGCCTCTGAAGGAACAGCACGGGTATGCCATTCCTCAGAGCGCATACACCGGTGAGGTCACCGGCTGCATCTAAAGTCACACAACTGAGTGAGCTCTGGGCACAGTACTCTGTGCCCCGTTCCCCCTTTTTTTAAGCCAATTAGAGCCTTAAGCTCTAATCATGTGCTTCCAAGCCCTGCATGGAGATTAAGGGCCTGATGCATGGATTATGGATGGGCCACCACTGGGTATTACACTCATGTGCTTCCAAAAAACAAACAAACATTAAAATCCATGCCTCCGGCACCCTGCATTGAGATTAGGGGCCTGGTGCATAGATTAGGGGGGCGGCGCCCCTTATGGATGGGCCGCCACTGGGTATTACACTATTTTTTTATATTTTTCATCCTTTTGAGGTTATATGTGTCTTTTTTTGGATGTAAGAGTGAGAAATTCTCATCAGGGAGGATCAATTGAGGAAGCATTATTAATCTCATAGATGTGCGCAGCCTATTGCATTAGGGTGTGCACCCCAAAGCTCATATGTGTGCATATACAGTATATATAGGGCAGTAGGGCAATGGAGAGTGTCGGTAGAGCAGTGGGCGGTGTCAGAAGGGCAAAGATTGGTGTCAGTAGTTTATTTTTTTATATATTTTTTTATTAATACTGTTTTACAATTTTATTATTTTTTACAAAAAAAATTTACAATTTTTTTTATTACTTTTTTTTAGAATTTTTTTAGGAGCCCTATTGGGTGACTTTGGAGAAATATCATGGGTCTAAACAGACCCTGATGTCTCACTTTTGAGACAGAGAAAGGGTCTAAGGACAGATATTCCCCAGTCCCTTTCTCTGCAGCCAAGCAGCAGGGGGAATCTGCCCAGCACAGGGTGATTAGGGTGTGCTCAGGCAGCCCAGCACAGGGTGATTAGGGTGTGCTCAGGCACACCTGGCACACCCTGTGCGCACGCCTATGATTAATCTTAATATTTGGTAAGTTATATTGCGTGATTGATGCTCATATATTTGCACAGCAGAGCTGACACTGAGTTTTAAAGGGATACACACATATATAAAAGCACTTTTGTGAGTAATATGGTTTTTGATTTGTGGTGATCAATTTATGTTAAGTATTACACTGTGTGATTTCACTTCAGTTTTCAGAGCTTTCAAACACCGATTTGAGGAGAGGGGATGAGGAATCCCACTGGAGGGGTGATAGAGGTACAGAGTGACAGCCACATTGGAACAATATTGAAGGCTCTATTTGAGATATATGAAGGTAAGGGTACATATATAAGAACACATTTGTGGATTCAGTGGAGATATTTTATGATTTTGATGTAAGCACAATATAAACGCATTATCTTTCACAATAACTAGTCTAGATTAGACATACTACACTATATGGCATTTTTTTTTCTTTCAAGATTTTTTCCTCTGTCATGAGGGAAACACTACAAAGGAGAGGATATTACTGAAGTTGCCTTGTCTACATTGGACTTAGAAAAGTTTGAGAGAAGGATTCTTTGGAAGGACACTTTTTTGGATTAGGACGCTTATTTTTATGACTTATATATAAGTCATGGGCAAATTACTTTAAACCAGGCAGATTGGCTAATTGCAAATTTTTAAATTCTCCTGAATATATGCACACAGGTTTGTCCAAAGGATCACACAAACTATAAATTATGGTTGATCAGATTCATACATTGTTTTATTCTTAGTAGATCAATGTTAGATCAATCTCTTTCTAATCCTATCACTGGCAGCAACCCGATAGTGACAGAAATGCTAGAAGAAGGCCTACTCATATGATGTCGCTCCTTCTCCCACGTTGCTCTTCTTCCACTGGGAAGTGAGATTCTGCAGTTTGTCAGTTTCTGAGGGAACAACACTGTAGGAAAAGGTGAGCGCTGTCTTTAGCAATCATTTTGCTGCCAGCAGCAGGATCGCTAATGTGACATGGCCCTTAGTCTGAATCTCCAACTAACACCGGCTGTAGGGCATAATTAAGGGGATGCTATTATTAAAAAAAAGGAAAATATATGGCAGATATCATTTTAAAATGTACGGTACATGTAAATGGTTTAGAGATAGTAAACATTGCTTTACTATATTGTACATTTGTTTTAATAATACAAAAAAATCACTGACTAGTTTTTGTGTGAAATAAATTAAAACTTTTACTCAAAACATTGTCTGTTGCTGTTCCTATGACGAGCCACCATGAAATCATATAACCACCCTGCTGTTAATATAATTGGATTAGATTCAATGCATCAGTCACATCCAAAAAGAACTAAACTTGTCTTTTTCATTTTTTAACTTTTATTTTTTTTAAAAGATGAATGTGTTTAAAAACAGTTAAAAAAGCCACAGTGGGGCTGATTTGTTATAATACTAAGAATAGGAAATTGGAACAAAAGTGAAATCGTTGCAAATACTCAAAATTCAGGCCTTTTCATTATATGGAAACTCGAATTCCAGGCCTAATTGTTCTCTATTGGAAACAACTAAATTTTTGGTCCCCCATATTTGCATGTGCCTTTTTCGGCCATCCTCCATTTTCTCCCCACATGGTCACTGAAAGATATATATAGACAAGAATACATAAAGAATAAATAATGCATAATTATTGTCAGGTATCTTATACAGTCAGGTCCATAAATATTGGGACATCGACACAATTCTAATTTTTTTTGGCTCTTTACATCACCACAATGGATTTGAAATGAAACGAACAAGATGTGCTTTAACTGCAGACTTTCAGATTTAATTTGAGGGTATTTACATCCAAATCAGGTGAACGGTGTAGGAATTACAACAGTTTGTATATGTGCCTCCCACTTTTTAAGGGACCAAAAAAAATGGGACAGATTAACAATCATCCATTAAACTTTCACTTTTTAATACTTGGTTGCAAATCCTTTGCAGTCAATTACAGCCTGAAGTCTGGAAGGCATAGACATCATCAGACGCTGGGGTTCATCCCTGGTGATGCTCTGCCAGGCCTCTACTGCAACTGTCTTCAGTTCTTGCTAGTTCTTGGGGCATTTTCCCTTCAGTTTTGTCTTCAGCAAGTGAAATGCATGCTCAATCGGATTCAGGTCAGGTGATTGACTTGGCCATTGCATAACATTCCACTTCTTTCCCTTAAAAAAGTCTTTGGTTGCTTTCACAGTATGCTTCAGGTCATTGTCCATCTGCACTGTGAAGCGCCGTCCAATGAGTTCTGAAGCATTTTGCGGAATATGAGCAGATAATATTGCCCGAAATACTTCAGAATTCATCCTGCTGTTTTTGTCAGCAATCACATCATCAATAAATACAAGAGAACCAGTTCCATTGGCAGCCATACATGCCCACGCCATGACACTACCACCACCATGCTTCACTGATGAGTTGGTATGCTTTGGATCATGAGCAGTTCCTTTCCTTCTCCATACTCTTCTCTTCCCATCACTCTGGTACAAGTTGATCTTGGACTCATCTGTCCATAGGATGTTGTTCCAGAACTGTGAAGGCTTTTTTAGATGTTGTTTGGCAAACTCTAATCTGGTCTTCCTGTTTTTGAGGCTCACCAATGGTTTACATCTTGTGGTGAACCCTCTGAATTCACTCTGGTGAAGTCTTCTCTTGATTATTGACTTTGACACACATACACCTACCTCCTGCAGAGTGTTCTTGATCCGACCAACTGTTGTGAAGGTTGTTTTCTTCACCAGGGAAAGAAATCTTCGGTCATCCACCACAGTTGTTTTCCGTGGTCTTCCAGGGTCTTTTGGTGTTGCTGAGCTCACCGGTGCCTTCTTTCTTTTTAAGGATGTTCCAAACAGTTGATTTGGCCACACCTAATGTTTTTGCTATCTCTCTGATGGGTTTGTTTTGTTTTTTCAGCCTAATGATGGCTTACTTCACTGATAGTGACAGCTCTTTGGATCTTATATTGAGAGTTGACAGCAACAGATTCCAAATTCAAATAGCACACTTTAAATGAGCTCTGAACCTTTTATCTGCTCCTTGTAAATGGGATAATGAGGGAATAACACACACCTGGCCATGGAACAGCTGAGCAGCCAATTGTCCCATTACTTTTGGTCCCTTAAAAAGTGGGAGGCACATATACAAACTGTTGTAATCCCTACACCGTTCACCTGATTTGGATGTAAATACCCTCAAATTAAAGATAAAAATCTGCAGTTAATGCACATCTTGTTTGTTTCATTTCAAATCCATTGTGGTGGTATATAGAGCCAAAAAGATTAGAATTGTGTCAATGTCCCAATATTTATGGACCTGACTGTATAATGTATGTATATATATATATATATATATATATATATATATATATATATATATATATATATATATATATATATATATCAAATTTTTACAGTCCTTTACATTATATGCTGACTACAACTTTTATTGGAGAGGTTGCCGTAAGGACTTACAACATTTCGCTGACATGCATGTAATTGGTTAGGCTGGCAATAAATGGACAGATTTTGTCCGTATTTGCCCAGGACTAGTTTTGCATTTTTTTCTCTTCCCTAGACTGGCTACCTTGTGCTTCCACCTCACTTTACTGCTTTGGATGCACCCCAACACACACACACACACACATTGCAAGAACTGTGCCACATAAAAATATGAAAATATTCACTTACACACAGTGATTGAAACATAAGTTAACTGTATTGAAAAATGGAATTGGGTGACGTAAAAACACAATTAGCTTCAAACTCACACAACCATAAATGTCCTTAGAGATGCAATTAGAACTGCACTAATATAAACAGAAACATATCAGCAGAGACATAATCAGTATGGCAATGACACAACCACAAACTTGTCTGCAGAGAAACAATCAGTATGGTAATGACACATCCAGAGACATGTCTGTAGAGACACAATCAGTACTGTATTAACACAGCCAGAAACATCCTCAGAGACACAATCAGTACTACCCCAATAAAAAAAAGAACACTTCTGTTTTTGCATTTTTAACCCCTTCGCGCCGGCTGCCGCCATCCCTTTAAGAGGTTTGGTATGCCGGGAGGCTTGGCGGGGCTTATGGCCACATGACCACCGTAATTGGCTGTCATAGTGGTTACATGATTGGAAAAGTCCCGATCGCAAACGGCTATTCGGAACTTTGCGTGAGCTGCCGGTCCCTGTGACACAGCACTGTCGGCGCTAATGCACACAAATATGCGGCCCCACAGCACCATAGCCCTGCCGCCGAGAAGCTGCATATTTGCATGCGAGCGGCGCAAAGTGGTTAAAGTATAACATAAGGCAACATTTTTTATACGTTTTGGATAGAGTGGAGAGGGATTAGAACACCTATACCTTTTTATTGCAGTCTATGCCTCCGTTAGGGAGATTTACTCTCTCTATTTGCCGTGTTTACCATTATCATTGAAAGTGAAAGTAAAAGAATATCCCAAATTTTAGGTTGTCCCTGGAAAAGCAATAGAGGGGAAATCTTACAATGGGCACACTAGTTCTGGTGACCTGGGGTCCCCAAGAAATTCCCTTAATTTGCAGAGATTTCCTCTCACTTCCTGTTTAGCTACTGGACAGGAAGTGAATGGAAATCTCCGCAAAGGGAAAAAATATGATAGGGGTTATACCCTTCCCTTGCTCCAAAATAAAAAACACGTTTTGCCTATAGTTCTATTTTAAAACAGTATTGCCATCAGAAGTCTTTCATCATTCTGAAAACTGTTTTTCCATCTGCGAATTAGGTTAGAGATTAGAGAGTGAGCACAGAGGGGACGCATCTTACTATCTTTATTACACTGTCCTTTTCCTAGACACACTCCTTTTCACAGACACATGTCTTGAATTTGACACTGCTCAAAGGTGTCAGCTTTTAGAAATTACATTTATTAATACTTGCATTTAATAATAGGTGTGCCCTGCAAATCAGAATACAGCGAAATACACATCACCCCACATTTTAAGTTTACACTCATGGAAGGATTATGAAATCTGCTTGTACAGCTGTTTACTCTAACATTAGCATTGATGAGCAGCTGGTAATTTTCGTACCGTGGTTATTAATATCAACGTCCATACACTCTAAGGCAGTGGTCTTTCCCAGGTCTTCGTACTCCTCCTATGTGGGCCGCCAGGTGAGATCACACTTTACAAGACTGCACTCACCTGTTAGATGCAGCAGACTCCTGCTTGGGACCAGCAATACAGCAGTGGCAACCAGTTATGTCCCTCAGTCCTGCAGTCACATTGTGGTGCATGCATAGCATGTCTACCCTACGCACCACACCAATGTCACAGTTAGAAATGAAAAATTTAGCAAACCGGGGATGGAGGTGGAACTTGGGAAGGAGCAACGGCTTCAGGCAAAGCAAAAAGATCAGGAGCAAGGGAAGGACGGTGGTGCTGCAAGTGTTAGGATTCAAAAGGTATCTCCTCTGGATGCTGTGGTGTCCTAGGCCATAGTCTATGTATGTGACAGCCTAGTGTCAACCTCTATCAAAAACTGTGCTGTTTAGGGGAACCCCAAGAAGACTACAAGAGGACTACAGGACACAGTAGTGATGTAGGGAATAGTTAAGGAATTAAAGCATGCAGGAGGGGAGGTTGGCATTCTGACACCCAAAAGTATCACATGTGAAAATTTTCCTGGGAACCCTAGTGCATGGCCAGAGCAAAGATCGGAGGAGCAGATGGCAGGATAGGTAAATATAAAAAAAGTCTTCTTTTGCAGATTTTTTACAAATTTTAAAAAGGAAACAGGCTGTTTGAGCCATACTGAAATTACATACCATAACAATGGTTGAGAGGCACTATTAGCACTTTATAAAGTATATGTAAAGCCAGAATGTGGCAGGATTAGAACCTCTGTCATGCATCCCCACTGTGGAGATTCACCATCTCTGTAAGTCCTGGAGATCATTGTCCCTGGTACAAAAATTCAAGGGAAAACCTACAATTTTTGAGTTGTCACAAAAACATGAAGTAAGAGGAAATGTTCCAGTGGATGGTCTAGGATTTAAAATGTATATGTAGCCAGGTGCCAGCACAGGAGTCTTTTAAGGAGATAAGGCCACGAAGAATGCCACAGAACTCTTATGGTGGGACAACAAGTACATGCACCCATACACCCATTATGTTTTCACTGCTTCATTATGTCCAAATCTGATGGGTCAACTTCAGACTGGGGATAGAAGATGTTATTTAGAAAAGGACTGTGGGAGGTTTGGGTTTATTATTTACAGGGGGGCACTGCATTACAGTGGCAAGGAGACTACAATTCCCAGGGGGCTATGCAGTCTGGGAGGAGAAGCGGCGGTGGACTGTGAGAGCAGCTAAGGAAGGTTCAGAGCACTTTGTGTTATACCGGGAAAGAAATCAGACATCCAGGCTAGAGTGCTGAGCCCTCAGGCACTCACTTCTCAGCATGGCCTGAGCATCAGCATCTCAAGCAGTATTGAGAGAGGGTTCGCAGGCCTTCTTCTGCATCTCCAGCTGTACAGAGCGGGTTCCCTGGCCTTCTGCACTCCAGCAGTACAGAAAGGGTTCGCCAGAGCTCAAGCCATCGATACATACGAAGGAAACTAGTTCAGAGTGCCCTTTAAACTAGCAGCTCCTGCGCTAATTATATTTTGAGGTATGGCTAAATTAATAATAAATAACCACTGCGCTCTTAGGAATACTTCAATACAATACTATTATTCTCTTTAATGCTGCTACTTAGTATTAACAATATATAAAAGGTGAAATAATCATCAGTGATAAACGTATCATACGTCACAGTATCGCAAATCATTCAACAAACCAATAAAAAAGGAAGAATCTATGTAATAAAGTCCTTAAAATAAACATCCATATAGGTGTCTCACACACACAAGTGTTGAATGATCTTGCTGAAAACTGTTGCACCTTGAATCCACCAGCAAAGTGACACAAAACACGTGTCCCGCTCCCTTTAGAGTAAAACTCACAAGACCTAATTTCCATTCATTCTCATGAGTGATAATTGCACTTTTAAAAGTTGTTAAACTCCAACCTTTGTCATATACGACTTCATAACAGGGTGTCAACCCCATCAAAACAAGTCGGGATGTGTGACATCAGGAGGACAAGCAACGATAACCTAGCAGCCATCAGTACCAGCGTGGAGGTGGTGAGATCGCTGCAGAATCATTACCTGACACCATTTTATGATTGATGCTTGTTATTTTGATTATAATGTGAGTGGAAATTTAAAAAACAAAGTAAGCTTGTGGTTGGAAGTAATACACTATTGGGAGTAATTATTATTCTTTCTTCTGCATATGCTTTGGAATGAAGAATATGGCGATTTGGTTCCTGAGTTTGCGGAATGGGGTTTAACAACTTTTAAAAGCACAATTGACACTTCTGAGAAAGAATGGCAATTAGGTCTGGTAAGCGTTACTCTAAAGAGAGCAGGACATGTGTTTTGTGTCACTTTGGTGGTAAATTCAAGGTATAATAGCTTTCAGCAAGATTCAAGGTGTAATAGCTTATGAATGTCCATTTTAAGGACTTTTTACACCGATTTTTAGTTTTTATTGGTTTGTTTTGCGCTAATGTGTGAAGTATGATTATTTAATCCACCCCTGGATTGCTCTCGTTCACTGTTTCTCCTGCATCCCGCGGGGGGGCGCGGCTCTGCCCCCTCTTGGGATGGGCGGAGTTAGCGCTGCTGGTGCTTGTACGGACGCCCGGGGCAGTACATATCCTGTCTGCCTCAGGTGTCCGCGCACTGCTCACACTTCCTGGCCTCCCACACTCCATCGGCGGATGGGCGTTGACGGTGCCTTGGGACCGCCTGCTCCACGGCGATCCGTCCTCCCATTGGCCATGTGGCGGCCGCTGTGTTTGAGCCTGTGCACGCCGGAGCTTGTAGGCTCCGGGGTGTTGCTCATTGCGCATGCGCGGACACCTCTATCTCGCGTCCGCACACCTGATCACTATCTGATCAGGTGTGGGGGGTACATAAGTAACCGGCCTGTTCCTGGTTAACATGCTGGACGAGGGACATGCCTGTCTTTACTCTACACACATCAGCTAGGTAATCTTGGATGGCCATTCTATTTATCACTTCTAACTACCGTATTTATCGGCGTATAACACGCGCCGGTGTATAACACGCACCCCAAGTTTAGGAGGGAATTTTAAGGAAAAAAACTTTTAGGAGGGAAGTTTAAGGAAAAAAAGTTTAATTTAAATGCCCATCAATGCAGCCTCATCAGTGTTCATCTGCAGCCTTTCCCCAGTGTCCAGTGCAGCCTTGTCAGTGCAGTTTTGCCCCAGTGCAGCCTTGTCAGTGCAGCTTTGCCCCAGTGCAGCTTTGCCCCAGTGCAGCTTTGTCCCCAGTGCAGTCTTGTCCCAGTGCAGCCTTGTCCCCAGTGCAGCCTTGTCCCAGTGCAGCCTTGTCCCCAGTGCAGCCTTGTCCCAGTGCAGCCTTGTCCCCAGTGCAGCCTTGTCCCAGTGCAGCCTTGTCCCCAGTGCAGCTTTGCCCCAGTGCAGCTTTGCCCCAGTGCAGCTTTGCCCCAGTGCAGCCTTGTCCCCAGTGCAGCCTTGTCCCCAGTGCAGCTTTGCCCCAGTGCAGCCTTGCCCCCAGTGCAGCTTTGCCCCAGTGCAGCTTTGCCCCAGTGCAGCCTTGTCCCCAGTGCAGCCTTGCCCCAGTGCAGCCTTGTCGCCGCCGACATACAAACGTTTAGTTTGTATTTTTAAACATGGCGCCGCGGAGTTCGGAGGGACTCGGCGGCACTCGTTCAGCTGAACGAGCGCCGCCGAGGACACAGTGACTGGGCGGAGCCGAGATACACATAGCCGAGGGTTCTCGGCTATTCTCGGCGCCGTTCACAGTCACGCCCAGTCCCTATGAAGGACATAACACAGGTCCAATGGCGGGACTGGGCGTGACTGTGAACGGCGCCGAGAAAAGCCGAGAACCCTCGGCTATGTGTATCTCGGCTCCGCCCAGTCACTGTGTCCTCGGCGGCGCTCGTTCAGCTGAACGAGCGCCGCCGAGTCCCTCCGAACTCCGCGGCGCCATGTTTAAAAATACAAGCTATGTGAATGTCAACCTAAAGCATAATGTGTTCAAAATACAGCTGAGCTTGATCTCATATTCATATCTGAGTGGCTGATGGAGGATCTTCTCTAATCGTTTCCCAGACCAACGGTCCTCTTCTTCAGGAAAATTGCAGAGGTAGCTATCTGCAATGTAAATCATAGATGAGAAACAATTTTTTACACGTATTAATTTCAATGTTTGCATCTTCAGCTTAATCTTCAATCTAGATTTCGCCCTCAACACTCCACAAAAACGGCTCTTTTAAAACTCACAAATGACCTACTAACTGCAAAAACTAACGCCCATTATTCTGTACTCCTACTTCCGGACCTTTCAGCTGCCTTTGACACGGTTAACCACCCCCTCCTCCTCAAAAAACTTTACTCCCTCGGTCTCCGTGACTGTGTTCTTCAGTGGCTCTCATACTACCTATCCCAACGCACCTTCAGTGTCACTTACAATTCTACTTCCTCCACTCCTCTTCCCTTCTCCGTCGGGGTCCCCCAAGGTTTTGTTCTTGGACCTTTTTTATTTTCAATCTACACCTCTTCCCTGGGTCAGCTGATAGCCTCTCATGACTTTCAATATAATTTCTACGCTGACGACACCCAAATCTATCTCTCCACCCCTCAACACACTCTATCAGTCTCCTCATGCATCATGAACTTACTAACAGACATATCTATATGGATGTCACACCACTTCCTCAAACTCAACTTGTCCAAAACCAAGCTTTATAATATTTCCTCCCCCACGTGCTACTTCCCCTGACTTCTCTGTCAAGAGCAATGGCACAACCATCCACCCACCCCCACATGTCAGGGTGCTAGGTGTTATCCTGGACTCTGAACTCTCCTTTTGGCCACACATCCAATCACTTTCCAAAGCTTGCCACCTCAACCTCCGCAACATCTCTAAACTACGTCCCTTTCTAACCAAGGAAACCACAAAGCTCCTGATTCACTCCCTGGTTATCTCTAGCCTTGACTACTGCAACTCACTCCTCATTGGCTTACCTTTAAATAGACTATCCCCCCTTCAATCCATCATGAATGCTACTGCCAGACTTATCCACCTTACAAACCATTCAGTGTCTGCTACTCCTCTCTGCCAATCCCTCCATTGGCTGCCACTCGCCCAACGAATTAAATTCAAAATACTAACAATAAGTTACAAAGCCATCCACAACTCTGCCCCCAGCTACATCACTAGCCTACTCTCAAAATACCAACCTAATCGCTCTCTTCGTTCCTCCTAAGACCTCCTGCTCTCTAGCTCCCCTCATCACCTCCTCCCATATCTGCTTCCAGGACTTCTCCCGAGCCTCGCCCATCCTCTGGAATTCCCTACACTAGCCTGTTAGATCTCCAAATGTATCCACTTTTAGGCGATCCCTGAAAACTTTCCTCTTCAGAGAAGCCTATCCTGCCTCCACGTAACAACTGCACTATTTTCTCCATTAGCTCATCCCCCACAGCTATTACCCTTTTGTATGACTTGACCCTCCCTCCTAGATTGTAAGCTCTAACGAGCAGGGCTCTCTGATTCCTACTGTATTGAATTGTATTGTAATTGTACTGTCTGCCCTAATGTTGTAAAGAGCTGCGCAAACTGTCGGCGCAATATAAATCCTGTAAAATAATAATAATAATCTTTAAAACATTTAGAACAGCAATAGAGATGATATAACGATGGTTAAAAACTCAGTTGGCATTCAGATTGGCTACAGGGCCAGCATCCCTTAACTTCACGCCAAAGGAAGAATAATGCTGCACACACAAATGTTTGATGCAAGCTTGTTATTGGAAATGCTGACCGTGTGTAGGCACCATCGGACATTTGTTGTCGGACTTTCAGAGCTGGTTCTCAAATTTTCCAACAACAAAATCCGTTGACGGAAATTCCGATCGTGCGTACACAATTCCAACGCACAAAATTCCACGCATGCTCAGAATCAAGCAGAAGAGCTGCACTGGCTATTGAACTTCATTTTTCTCGGCTTTTCGTACGTGTTGTACGTCACCACGTTCTTGACGTTCGGAATTTCCAACAACATTTGTGCGACCGTGTGTATGCAAGACAAGTTTGAGCCAACATACGTCGGAAATAAATCCGGGATTTTGTTGTCGGAATGTCCGATCGTTTATACACAGCATTACACTTAAATAGTCACTCATCTACATTAATATTACATAGAATAAATATCTAGACCCTATGAGCTCAAAACCTTGTTTCATGTATCCTCCTTGAAATAATATATATATGCACCTCCCCCTGAGTAATGTTATTGCACATATCATTTGTGAAGCTATACAGAAGGACATCTATGTGTACTTGCAAGATATTAGATTGGGTCAATAAGCAATACGGCATTTGTCTCCCAGTTATTTGGTACTGCAGTAAATTCAGAGTCAGTATTGTTGTTGATACTCACTTTCCCTATATATAGTGCTTTAATACAATTATATGATTATGTGACTCACCACATAGGGGCTCATCCCTTTACGGTTTTCTTTTTGGTCTCTTTTAGAGCCCTTTCACACTGGGGCCGGGGGCGGCGTCGGCGGTAAAACGCTGCTATTATTAGCGGCGTTTTACCGCCGGTTTGCGACCGCTAGCGGGGCGGTTTTACCCCCCGCTAGCGGCCGAGAAAGGATTAAATACCACCGCACAGCGCCTCTGCAGAGGTGCTTTGCCGGCGTATAGCCGCGCCGCCCCATTGATTTCAATGGGCAGGAGCAGTAAAGGAGCGGTATACACACCGCTCCTTCACCGCTCCGAAGATGCTGCTGGCAGGACTTTTTTTACCATCCTGTCAGCGCATCGCTCCAGTGTGAAAGCCCTCAGGGCTTTCACACTGGATACACAGCAGCGGCACTTTCGGGTCAGTTTGCAGGCGCTATTATTAGCGCAATAGCGCCTGCAAACCGCCCCAGTGTGAAAGGGCTCTTACTGTATCTACAAGAGATGTCACAAAAATAACAATTTCTAAAGGTTAGTCTGTTACCAGATCCAATCCATATACCTATCCTATATTTTATGTCTACCCTGGTGCTCCAGGTCTGGGTGTAGGTGATGCAGGACAGAGAACCCAAATACAGGTAACCAAAGTACTGTAAATCATACATGTCTAATAGGGGTGTGTCATTTTATGCTTGAGCTTCTAATTCTAAGATGAAAAAACACTGATTAATTTAACAGAAAGAGATTCTTGCAGTATTTTAGTACTTGAAAGAAGGACGTGTGAGGATTTCTGTTACCATAGCATTGCCAAGCTTGGCATATAAACATGTAAATACAGGAATATGTGATGTGATAAACTTTACCCTTTACTGTGAGTTTCTGTGAATTATATACTATGTGATGAACAAAGTGTGTCATTATCTAATCACACCTGAGTCTTCTCTGAATACAATATTACACACTAGATGACACTGCAACTGCAGAGATTGCTAAAGTAAACTGACAAATAAAACGTGAAAAATGTAAAACTGATAACGTAGCCCTCTTTTGGAGAAGGTTATGACAAATGGCCCTCCCCAAACAGGATATTGCACTAAACCTGTAGATAAATAAGAGAAACAGAACCTTTGCTAAGTGAGAGATTGGGTTTTGATAATAAAGATGGCAGTGCCCCCACCCAGGATATTGCCCTCTATGAACAGAGGGGGATTCCCTACATGGAAAAAAAAACAGCAATCTAATCCGAGTAATTGGAAGCAGAAGAACTACTGTAACCAGCATATAACATTAACCAAGATTATACAGATGCACACCAGTATGCATTTAATTCAAGCTTTATATAATAAAAGAATAATAATGGTACATACATCCAATGTACTGTAGCGCTACCCCGGAAAGAGATGCTGGCCTTTCCTCCACACACAGCACCTTCAGCCAGGCAACAGGAATTTTTCACACTCTCCAAATGGCTCCAGAAAACAGTCTAGGGGTTTCGGTTTAGGTTGTTTATTTTTAAATATGAACTTGGATAGGGGTTTGGGTACATGGGATACCCAGAACTTGAAGAACTGTACATTCCAAACAGCAAATAAGGATCTGCTAATGTTTCTGGCTACTCTAATCCGAACTGTAGAACTGAGCTGCAATAGCAAAGCAACAAAGTTCCAAAAACAAAAGTAAATTGAAGAGACAGCACCTGGCTGTTTTGCACGGCACTGGCTGCTCTAAGCCTAAACCACAGATATAGTTGGGTGCTCCTGGCTGACTTGCTCTGCGCTTTAGCTGTACCTTAGGCTCCAGACATGTGAGGTATTGTATTTTACTGTCCTCTCTTGTCTTTGGGTGTAAGGATGGATTGTTCTCACTCAGTCCCTCTTGTAGGCCTCACAAGATCTAGAATAGCTGCTGTCTTGGACCCTCTGCTAAACAGGCTGCACTGGCTTTACTTGGGGGTCTACAGCTAAGCCTAGCTGTGGCTATGATTGTGTGATGTCCTGAGGCTTCTTCTCCCTCTCTTGTTCCTCTTCCTTCTGCCCCAGAAGCAGAGCCCCCAACCCAGGGGTCTCCTCCAGATGAATAGACCCCAGACTCTGCTCCCAGACTGCCAGGCTCCTGAGAATTTATGGATTGTTTCCCCACTTTCTGGGTCCTGCCTCCCTAGGGATTGGTGGAAACTTCAGAAATATACAGGCTGCAGCCTCTGTCCCTCAACCTACTAATTTCTAGTACTCTTCAGGAAATTCCCGAAGACAGGGGGGAGGTAACAGAGTCACAGCATTTGACACACTGCACAGCCCCTAAACAAAATTAATCCATGCCCCTCTGCTTACAGGGGAGCCAAACTGAATTTACCTACTCTAGCAATAGTAAGGATGCTACAGTACAAACAGGTATTATCGGGGCCAAAGAGAGTCTTGGTGGAATTGTACACATTTTGGTGTATATGCAGGTGTGAAAAAATGCTGTAAATTAAGAATTCTTTAAGAAAAAGAAGTGTTAATAGTTTATTTTTTATCAATTAGCAAAATGGAAAGTAAATGAACAGAAGAGAAATCCAAATGAAATCAATATTTGGTGTGACCACACTTTGCCTTCAAAACCAGCATCAATTCTTCAAGGTACACTTATACACAGTTTTTGAAGGAACTCAGCAGGAAGATCTTAGAGAACTAATTACAGATCTTCTGTGCATGTAGGCTGCCTCAAATCCTTCTGTCTCTTCATGTAATCCCAGAAAGACCCGATGATGTTGAGATCAGGGCTCAGTGGGGGCCATCCCATCACTTTCAGGACTCCTTGTCCTTCTTTACACTGAAGATAGTTCTTAATGACATTGGCTGTATGTCTGAGGTCATTGTCCTGCTGCAGAATACATTTGGGTCCAATCAAACACCTCTCTGATGGTATGGCATGATGGATATCTCCAACTCCATTTGCAGAAATGTAGCCCCAAACGTGCAAGGAGCCTCCACCATGCTTCACTGTTGCCTGCAGACACTAATTATTGTTCCCTTCTCCTGCCCTTTACCAACAAACTGCCTCCTGCTACAGTCAAATATTTCAAATTTTGATCCATCAGTTCAGAGCACCTGCTCCCATTTTTCTGCACACCAGTTCCTATGTTTTCATGTATAGTTGAGTCGCTTAGCCTTGTTTCCACATCAGAGTCATGGCTTTTTGACCGCAAGTCTTCCATGAAGACCACTTCTAGCCAGACTTCTCTGGACAGTAGATGGTGTACCTAGGCCCTACTGGTTTCTGCCAGTTCTGTGCTAATGGAACTTCTGGACATCTTCCAATGTTGAAGGGAAGTAAGCACAATATGTGTTTCATCTGCTGCATCAAGCTTCCATGGCCAACTACTGCATCTACGGTCCTGACCGTTGCCCGTTTCTTTGTGCTTCTTCAAAAGAGCTTGAACAGCACACCGTGAAAGTCTGCTTTGAAATTTTCGCCCAGGAAAGACCTTGCTAATAACTACCTTGAATGCTTAATCTTGCTTTGGTGTTTGACCTGTGACGTGATAATGTGATAATGTCTTCCGCAATCTCACTTTAGTAACAGAGGTTGGCTGTTCTTCATCCAGATTTAAGCTTTCTTCACAGATGTTTCTGTTTCAGTTAATGATGGTGTTTCAACCTACAGTGTACATATGAAATTGATGATCCTTAGTTCCTGCTTGGTATAATCAGTTAATCATACACCTGAATGCTACAACATTCCTGACTTTGTGCAAGTATAAGAATTGATGCTGGGTTGAAGCCAAAAGGTAGTCACACCAAATATTAATTTGTTTTAGATTTTCCTTCTGTTCCTTCACTTTGCATTTTGTAAATGGATAAAAACAAACAATTAAAATATATATTTTTGAAAGCATTTTTTTCACTTTACA
The DNA here is from genome assembly GCA_037952925.1 of Lithobates clamitans. Classification (NCBI taxonomy): domain Eukaryota; kingdom Metazoa; phylum Chordata; class Amphibia; order Anura; family Ranidae; genus Lithobates; species Lithobates clamitans. The sequence goes on along the minus strand of JBBGZY010000004.1, from coordinate 10,924,377 downwards.
TGATTTCTTCACACCTGCCTAAACCTTTTGTACAGGACTGTATGGGTATTAATAGAGATGCCTCCAGGTGAATGTTGCAGCAAAGTTCAGTTGCACGGGCCCCTGAGGATGATCACAATGTTTTGTTTGTCTTGGTGACAGTAACCTAAAGACAGACCAGCAGTGATGAGGAGACCCTCCAGTCATTCTCCAATCAGCCCAGATCGCAGCTTTTTGCCAGCAGAAACCAATGTGTGACACTAGAATTCAGAGTCCGCCTATCTACTCTGCACTTAGTTCCTAGCAGTGTCTAACCTGTCATGCAACCAGACCTCTAACTACTAGAAGTGTCTGTCAGATGCCAAACCTGGCTCTGGCCTATGCTGGCTATTGATCTCTGAGTTAAAACTAGCTATAAAATCCCAGACAAGAATGGACAGGGTTAACTAGACTAACTGGAGCTGCATATAAATTATATTTCAATAAACAGGTTCACCTACTAATATTCATCTATTTGACCACTACACAAGCACGCTGTATCACAGACAAAACTATCTGCTATAGTGCATGCAAGGTAACAATAAGGGAACAGATAATATTCTGTCACCAGTCATTAAAGTGGTTTTACACCCTGTACAACCACTTTTACCTACAGGTAATCCTATATTAAGGCTTACCTGTAGGTGTTGGAAATATCTCCTAAACCTCTACGGTTTAGGAGATACTTACAATAAAGCCGTGTGCCAATGTCTACAGCACATGCGCACATTAGAAAGGGCAGATTGTGCCGTTTCTAAAGGGGTAATGCCGTGACTGGCGGCTCCCGCACGCATGCGCGGGAGTGACGCCACGCGACTCCGGCCAGTCACAGAGCCAGAGTTCGCAGCCCCGAAGGAAGAGGGGTGAAGATGGACGCTCGCTGCTAGTGGGGACAGCGGTGACATTGCAGGCTTTGGTTTCAGGTAAGTGACACATAATGGGCTACTATGCGATGCATAGTAGCCCATTATGCTTTACCTTTGCAGGGAAATAAACAGGGAAGTAAAACCCATCAGGGTTTACTTCCTCTTTAAATATAAACATGTATGTATACAGAGGCTATGAGCAATAATAGTAAACTAATGACAAAGGAACAATTACCTACTAACCTCTGCTTCTGCTCTGCAATAGCAACTGTTCTTCCATGGAGACATGTCTTAGTTCCTCTCTCTCTCTCCACCACCTACTTCTGGGGTTTCCAAGACAGCTTCCCAGAGACAGAAACTACTGATACATAATTATACATAACTCTGTGATAGCTAGGCTATTCATAAATACAAACAGCAGAGGGCAGTGGATCCCTACAGTAACATTGTCCTGTGAAGAATGTGAAGAAATAATAGGTATTTATAGATGTGAAAGCACCATAGGTATCCTTATGCCACGTACACACAGTTGGACTTTTCGTCTACAAAAGTCAGAAGGACGCCGACGGACCAAAGCCGGCTGACAATCCGATCGTGTGTGGGCTTCCCCGGACTTTCGACTGACTTTTCCAGCCACAAATCTGATGGACTTTAGATTTGGAACATGCTTCAAATCTTTACGTCGTAACTCCGCCGGACCCAGAAATCCGCTCGTCTGTATGCTAGTCCGACGGACAAAAACCCACACTAGGGCAGCTATTGGCTACTGGCTATCAACTTCCTTATTTTAGTCCGGTGTACGTCATCACGTACAAATCCATCGGACTTTTGTGTGATCGTATGTAGGCAAGTCCGTTCGTTAGAAAGTCCGCCGCAAGTCCGCTGCAAGTCCGCCAAAAGTCCGTCGAAAGTCTGTCGGACGGGCTGTCGGACTTTTGTAGCCGAAAAGTCCGAGCGTGTGTACGTGGCATTAGACATGACATCTAGCCTAGTTTTTTAGATTGAGTAAAGATCAAAATCTCTATGGGTAGTGGCAGCCTACAACAGACACACATCTCCAGATGACCAATCTCTTGGTAACTATCTGTGATTGATGCTTTTGTCTAGTCACAACTCTTTAATCTGAGATGAGTCAGTGCCAGAGGTGTCTGGTCCAACCATGCAGACAATATGTTGGTTTTCAATGAAAGCCATTTCACCTTGGTGGCCTAACGTATTTTTAAAGTCAGCAATGCCTTTGCTTTCTATCAACCTGTTTCCAAAGCATGCTGCTATGACACTTGAAAGGTCAGTAAATTTTATTTTCTGATAGATCTATTGCAATGTGTGATGCATTAAGCTCATCACTTAATTAACATATTAAAATAGAACACCGGGGAAATATAAAAAAAAAAATCCTTTAATATGTTTTTTTATTTATGAAGAACAAATTAAATTTATGTTAAACAGCTGGTATAAATAGCAACACCTGTCTTTACATTAGCTTCCTTTCATCTTCTGTGCAAAGACACTCAGTAGAATAGGTAGGGGCAACAGCGTGAGCCACTCAGGATTCTACAGAATTGCACAGCACTGATAAACACTGTGAACATGTCTACAGTAAGGGGAATGAAAGAATTATGTTATAAATGTGCTGCTGCTCCTTTATTGCTGGGGTAGAAAAAAGTTACTAAAGAAGCTGCGCTTTGGAAGCCATTTTTCTCATAGTCTCTCATCAGATAGGTGATTATCATTACCATATGGAAGGGGTAGAAAGCTAGGTGAAGACCATCTCCATGATGTCAGGGGTGAAGAGATAGGCGAGTACCATTACCATGATGTTGGGGTAAAAAGATAGTTGAGTACCATTACCATAATGCCAGGGGTAGAGAGATGGGTAAGTATAACTGCCATGATGTCAGGGTTGGAAAGGTAGTTGAGTATGATTACCATGATGTCAGGAGTAGAGAGATAGGCAAGTACCATTACTTTGATGTCAGTGGTAATAAGATATACCATTTCCATGATGTCAGGAGTAGAGGGGTAGAGAGATAGGTGAGTACCATTACCATGATGCTAGGATTAGAAAGATATGTGACTACCATTACCATGATACTAGGGGTAGAGGGATAGGTGACTATTGCTACTATGATGCCAGGTGTATAGGGATAGGTGTCTACCACTCCCATAATGTCAATGGTAGAAGGGTATTGATATGTCCACAAAGAGATTCCTTGCTACAATGACATCAAGGTAAAACATATAGGTGGGTCATGGCATTGAGATCCTGAGATTATGATTTTTGCCTGGAGTTCCACTTTACATTAACTGAGGCTCCTATTCTTTTTTGATGTGTTTCTGTTTTTTGGCATGTTGTCAAGAGTAGAATGGTGTTGATATGTGCATAAAGAGAATCCTTGCAACAATAGCATCAAGGTAGGACATAAAGATGAGTCACGTCATTGAAATCATGAGATTATGAAATTTGTTAGGAGTTCCACTTTACTCTAGCAGCAGCACCCATCCTATTTTCATGTATTTCTATTCTTTGGCACAATAGCCACGGGCTGTGAAATTGTAATGCAATCTGAAAGGCGTTAACATTTTTGGCAGCCAGCATTCCAACTGCTCATTTATACCAAATGCATTATGTGCAGGAACAATTTTGAAGCATTTGGCCGCTTTTCCAATGAATTTTGCCATCTTGGTATTTTAGAAAGCAGAGTATATAGATGGTATAAAACAAATATTTATTTAGCAGTTGCAGGCTGGATGAAAAAAATGTATATATATTCAGCACACACTGTATAAGATCACAGTTAAGGAGCCGGACTGCCAAGATTCAGCTGTTGAAATGCCAATGGCTGGCACAGTCATGAAAACCCAGATGTGAAAATATAACAAGCCACAAACGGATGGATCAGGGACTCAGCAGTGATAGACAGAAGGTAAAATGATTTTCCAAACAGGCATATTTAGTAAAGCAAAGTAAAGCAAAGCAGGGAGCAACAACAATGTGCAAATAGTAAGAACTTACAGTGGGGAAAATAATTATTTGATCCCCTGCAGATTTTGTAAGTTTGCCCACTTATGCCGCGTACACACGATTAGAAATTCGGCCAGCAAAAGACTGATGAGAACTTTTGGTTGGAAAATGCGACCGTGTGTATGCTCCACCAGCAAAAGATTGAGAGCAGGTTCTCAATTGTTCTGTCAGAAAAAGTTCCTATCCGAAAATGTGTTCGTGTGTATGCAATTCCGACGTGCAAAAACTCACACATGCTCAGATTCAAGTACGAGACAGAAGCGCTCGGTCTGGTAAAACTACCGTTCGTAATGGAGATGGCACATTCGTCATGCTGAAATTTTTTCAATAGTTTAATGCAGCGCATTCTCTTCTTTATAATGCTAGAAGAATGAAGTTGTTTTGCTGCTCATAATCACACAGAGTTCTCACAAACTTCTTTCTTTATTATTTCTTGTGATCTCATGAATAATATTTTTTTTTTTTAAAGCCAGATCTCCATAATAATGTTTGGAATTATTTTTTATTGTCATTTTTTTTTAATAAAGAACTCATTTTTTTTAGAATATTTTGAAATTATTTTCTAGTCATCTCCATAATATTTTTTTTTTTTGTGTGTCGTTTACACAGCAACATTATTATCTTGTATTTTTAAAGCTCAAGGAGGTTGGTGTCCCTTGTTAATTTGACATTATATTTTTAAAATGTATTTGCCCACTCACACACCTATTTGTCCTATTTGAAGAAAAACACATAGGCAAGTATTTTCAGAAAAAAAAATCTCCATTTATTCTGGCTGATAACATAATAAAGAGGAAGGCAACGCTGGAGACATTGCTGGAATTTGCGAAGCCTTTCTACCCCAGGACACACATCAACAATTTTGAAAATAAAATTGGTAGCTTGAGAAGTACATATAATGGGGAGCACAATCTGGTCCTGGACTCCCCGAGATCATGAACAGCAGCAGATGACATATATGTCCCCAGGCTTTGGTACTACAACAGCCTGTGTCTTCTGTCAGACCAGACTGAACCCAGGCCATCACTTTCTTGTCTTCCCTGCAGCCTTCCCTCCACGCTTCAATTCAGCAGCCTTCCCTGCAGCCTTTCTTGGAGGCTATGGCTCTGAAGGTGGACTTGTGGCAGGAGGAGGAGGAGGAGGATGGGCGAGCACACATAAGTGCATGTTATCACTTATTTGGCCACTCAACCCCTTCTGAATGGCCTCAAAAATAAATTTCTCACACCTGAAGCGTTGGCCCTCCTCCATTTGCTGCAATTTAGCAGCTACATAGCAGCCATAGGCCTCTTCAGCGTCGGGGGGGCTTTTCAGGGCCGCATTAGCGTCCTTAATGAGGCCCAGTGCTGCCTCCTCTACGTTACTCCCCTTCCTGGCCCTTTTTTGTTGTAAGGCAGAGGGGAGGCACCTGGGTTTGGGTGAGGCTACTGGTCGTGGCCACCTCCTGGCTGACACCTACCCCCGTCTCCTCCTGGCTGACACATTCCAGAGCCTTGTCCTGGCTGAGGTCTTCCTGTGTATGAAAAAGGGACATAGTTTTAGTTTTTGGTTCATCAATCACACACAATTTTCAGCTCATGACTGTTGCAAATTGAATGTTAATACACTGTGCATGCATGAAACTCCACCCATGTCGCCCGCCCCTGACATTCTTTCTAGAATATTTCCCGCCCCTTCTCTTTCGGCACAGTGAGAGATGACATGGCGGAGACACAGCAGGTGCATAATAGCAGTAACGAGGAGGAGGAAAGCCGTACCTAAACCCAAATGTGAGAAAGGCCAAGATCATGACTAAAGTTATGAAGAGTCTGCACCGGAATTTTGGGGTACAACGATCCAAGGAGCAATTGAGGAAACGCTGGTCAGACCTGAAATTGAGGGAGCAGGATCAGTACAGAAGGATCAAGAAAGTGCTTCTAAAAAGTAAGTAGTTGTCGTGTGTTCCGATTATTATTATTACTTGCATGCTGCTCCATGTGCTTTTCTTTACTGTTGTAAAGTTTAAAATGGCTACTTTCAAGTTCATGGGCACAGTAATTGGTCGTAAGAAACATTGTTTGTTTGCCAACTAAATACGATGTTTTGGGCAGATACAGGGTTAACTACATTTGTTCATGCTAATTTGTATTAAAAGAAGTTTAGGACATTGTTGTCTAGATGTGTTTGTAACTAGAAGGAATTGCAAACTTGATTCAGTGTAATGTAAGGAGAGGACACTCAGCAGCTGTTTACACATCTGGACTAGGAGCACTAGTGTGGGACACAAGAACAAACTTTTTAGGGTGTCCCACACAGGTACTCCAGTGGATACTTGGGGTGTCTACATGTGTGAAACTTGTCCAAAAAAGGAAAATATTCAAGCTTGGTTAAGGGAATTAATCATGTCTTCAACTTGGAACTCTGCCCAAACAGACAATTGTACCCCACTTCCAAGCAATGTTTCACATTCATATTTCTGGCCACAAATATCTGTGTGCTAAGTATACCTTTTGTTTCATTCTCATAGGGGAGAAAAAACTCGGGATGTCGGAGGACAACAGGAAACCCCCACCTCTGAAAGAAGGGGAACAGAGGACGCCACAATCTGAGGATGTGGAGGAAGGAGAGGTGGGAGAAGTGATTGAAATTGTCACCACAACAGGTCAGTGTCTGACACCACAGATTCAGGTAATAGATGTATGCCTGCATATTTATAATACATGGTGTACATTTTTATTTTAGTTGATGTGCAGGTTGTGAAAGAACAATCTACTCATTTCACCAGTGACAGTGCACAATGGCTTATCCAGGACATAATGTGGTGTAGTCAGGATTTAGACCTTATCAACGAAAAAAACCAAGGAGATCGAACAAAGACTGAAGAACATGATTGTTGTACTAGGGAGAATCTGAATCCAAACAAGATTACACTTTTTTTTTTTTAAATTTTTAGTTTTAATACAGTTTAAAAGCCAAATTTTGAAGATGCACACAGTGTGTCAACATGTGCTATCTCCCATCAGGGGATTTCAATGTACGCGTTTTGTGGGTGCAACCCTTTCCTCCCAACTCTAGTAGGTGAGAGGAAGTGGTTGCACCCACATGATGGGAGATAGCACATGTTGACATTAGGTATGGGATCAGAAAGGAAGTCCCCATTTTGACTCCCAATTTGTGTGCATCTTCATCTTTGGCTTTTACAGGGGTGACTTCACCTCATCTGATGAAGGCAAAATCAAGACATTTTTCACACTATAATATCTGATATTGCCTTGATTTTTGCAATGTTGAACTTTGTAAGTCCCAGAGTTGTGTATGTTATGTTTGGAAACATGCCTGTTTCTGTACTTTTTAAAAAATTTCAAGGTAAAACTTTAAAAAATAAGATGTGTTTTTTTTACCACAAAATGTTTTAGAACGCACATGTGAATGTGCACGGAGTAAAAGGCTTTCTACTCAACAATGTGTGGCTTCTTCTTTCAATGCTCAATAACACTTTTTGTATTAAGTTGGTGTCAGAGAGCTCACCTTGCTGGTCATGGTATTGGCTGCCTTGGGATGCGCCTGTGAGCGTCGGCGTGCAAGTGGGCGCCGTTTGGCGCCAAGCCGGCCTATTTAGGTTTGTCAGGCACTCTGTTCAGTGCTGCCTGATCATCAGCTTCCTGTGCCATAGTTCCTGTTTCCTGTCTTGTCTTCCTGTTTACCTGATCTCCTGATGACCCGGATTGCCCTTGGATTCTCCTGTTTGCTGCCTGTATCTGACCTTGGCCTGTTTGACTCCGCTTCTGCCTGTTCCTATAGTACCTTGCTGCCAGTCTGTTGCCGAACCCTGCTTGTGTCCCAATCTGCCTGTCTTGCTCCTGCTCAGCACCTGTTACCAGTGTTACGGACTACTGACCTGTTGTCTGAAGATCATCTCTCATCCTGTACCTGGATCTCTTCAGCAGGCTCTCATACCATTCTGCACTCTCGTGCCTCCTGTCTGCTCTACCAGGGGCCGTGAGTCGATAAGTAAGGGAGTCTACCCTCTGCCCAAGCGGACTCATCAGTCTGGTAAGTAAAAGTCTGACAGTTGGTGTTTACAGTGATAATGGGTGTTATTTAAATAATGTTAAAACCACTTGGCACTACAAGTGCACTAGGAGAACCTAGGAGTCAGATAAAAGAAACACAAGCAGTAAATCCAAATCAAGATTTTATTATATCAATTTTTTCTTTATTTTGAAAATATTTAAAAATTAGCTGGCATAGCAATGGCCCCCCTACCCGTAAAATATTCACATATTTTTCACGTACTTCACGGGTGCTTTGGGGGAGCAAGCCAGGATGGCCGTCATTGGATTCTCATGCAGTCTCAGGGCCAACTGTGGCAACATAACCAGGTGCATTTTGCTTTAAAAAAGTGTACAGTATGCAGCAGGATAAAACAATGTGGTTAAGTTTGTACTCTGCCATGTTAATTGATGTTAGAAATAAGCAGAACCGGCTGGCCATTATCCCGAAGGCATTCTCCACGACTCTTCTGACTCTGGCCAGCTGGTAATTAAAAACCCTCTTCTCTGGGGTGAGGGTCCTCTGGGGGAGTGGCCTCATCATGTGATCACTCAGACCAAATGCTTCATCAGCTATAAAAACAAATTGGAGTCCTTCCACGTTCTCTTCAGCAGGTAGCAATCCCAAGCCACCACTCTGGAGACATCCGTAGAACTTGGTCTGGGCAAAGACTCCACCATCCAACATCCGGCCATTCTTCCCCATGTCCACAAAGAAAAACTCATATGTCGCTGACACCACCGCCATCAACACAATACTATGAAACCTCTTATAGTTAAAATAGTATGATGCCGAATGGGGTGGTGGGACGATGTGGACGTGTTTCCCATCGATTGCCCCTCCGCAGTTGGGAAAGTCCCAACGATGAGCAAAATGGGAGGCCACAGTCTGCCATTCCTGTGGCATTGAAGGAAACTGTGGAGTCAAACCAAAAAAAAAATTGTAATTTTGCACATAAACATTGCAAGCAGATTAGACACAAATATTCTTGGCCAACATCAGTATAACATTTATTTTAAGGAGTATTTAAAGACAAAAATATAAGGTCCACTTTTGAGATTCCTCTCCCCCTCTGATGGCCCATTGTTAAAAATTTTGGGGGGGGGGGGTTCTAAATGAGTTTGGGAGCCAACAAAAAGCCTCTGGCACTTTAAGGACAACAATAACATTTGGACACATTTTAGGGGGCATTTAGGGTAAAGCACTACAATGGAGCTGACAAAATACATTGTTACGTGACTAGGCTAGGTGTATATGGGCCCAGGATAGCATGCTGGGGAGGTTAGTAAAGGCAAATATGCATGAAGGACAAAAGAAGCATTAAAGATTACAGCATGCATGAGGATAAAGAGGACATTCACAGCATATTACAATCAAGGTAATTATGGAATGATGAAAGAAATACAATACATTAGCAAACATTAAATACATATAATGTGATGTTAAAGGAGAAAACTTACCCTAACATAGTCCTTCTGCAGGACCTGAATGATGGCAGAACAGGTCTCTGGAATAATGATCCCCAGAGCCTGGGGGGAGATGCCTGTAGAGAACTTGAGGTCCTGTAGACTTCTCCCCGTCGCCAAGTACCGCAACGTGGCGACTAGCCTGCTCAGGAGTGATGACTTGCCGCATGCAGGTGTCCTGCTTCATAATATAAGGGGTGAGCAAAGCCAACAAATGGTGAAAAACGGGGTCCGTCATCCGGAGAAAATTCCTGAAATCATCAGGGTTATTGTCCTGGATCTCCCGCAGCAAAGGCATATGAGAGAATTGGTCACGCTGGAATAACCAATTCTTGGTCCATGAACTCCTCCCCATCCTGTTCATGGACTGGGCTTGGGTCAAAGCAAGAACCCCAACACCAAGCCCCTGCACAGCATGAACTCTACGACGAGTATGTAACCGCAACATGGCTTCAAATCGGTCGACTGGTCAGAACAAACTAAACAGAATGCACTGAAGAACAGCAAGGCCTGCGAAGAGCGAGCTGAAAATCAGTAACGAGCGGACAAGAACGCACTGAAAAACAGATACGAACTGACTACACGCACTGAAAAAACAGATACAAACCCACAAGCACAAACTGAACAGCAGTAAAACGATCTGAAAAAGCACGAGTCTGAAAAGCACGAATCGTCTCTCACCAAACTTCTACTAACACGAGATAAACACGAGATCAGCAGAAAGAGCCCAAAGGGTGGTGCACTGGGTATTGAACTTTCTTTTTCTAGTCCCGTCGTACGTGTTGTACGTCACCGCGTTCCTGACGGTCGGAATTTGGTGTGACCGTGTGTATGCAAGACAAGCTTGAGCGGAATCCCGTCGGAAAAAACATCATAGCTTTTTCCGACCAAAATTTCGGTCGTGCGTATGCGGCATTACAAAAAAATGAAGGGTCTATAATTGTTATCATAGGTATATTTTAAATAATAGAGACAGAACATCAACCAAAAATCCAGAAAAAACACATGATACAAAAATATTATAAATTGAGTTGCAGTTCGGTAAGTAAAATAAGTATTTGTTTCCCAAGCAAAACATGACAAGGGAGAAACCCTTGTTGGCAAGCACAGAGGTAAGACGTTTCTTGCAATTAGTGACCAGGTTTGCACACATCTCAGGAGGGATGTTGGTCCACTCTTCTTTTCAGATCTTCTCTAAATCCTTAACCACTTAAGGACCCGCCTCATTTTGGATTTTAGGTGATTACTTGTTTAAAACATTTTTTTTTGCTAGAAAATTACTTAGAACCCCCAAACATTATATATGTTTTTTTTTCTAACACCCTAGAGAATAAAATGGCCATCGTTGCAATACTTTTTTTTGTACCATATTTGGGCAGCGGTCTTATAAGGTACTGAACTGAACTGCAACTTATTTTTTTGCATTTATTTTATGTTTTTTCTGGATTTTTGGTTGATATTCTGTCCCTATCATTTAAAATACACCTATGATAACAATTATAGACCCTTCATTTCTTTGTAAGTGGGCAAATTTACAAAATCTGCAGGGGATCAAATACTTATTCTCCCCACTGTATATTACCAATCAGATTGTTTTGTAGTGAGGTCCGATCAATATAAAGGGACATTTTGATTGGTAGCCATGGCTTGCTGTAATTACATAAGCCTGCATACATTTGCATTTGTTATTCAGCATTGTGGAGACCTACGCTGTACACTGCTGTGTCTTTCAGGAAATTCCAGTCATCAGAAAATGAGTTCCACAGATAAATGTAAAAGGCGGTGGAGAAGTAAGCATATGAAAATCATGGTTCTTTGTATCTTAGTATACACTTCTTTTTCTGGTGAAACCCTTGTCACCATAGCAATTAGTAAGGGGAAATCCAGCGGAGCCCTGGATAGCAGGCAGAAAAGAAAATTATTTGCTGCAGTCAGTGCTGCAGCAACTTTACTTGTTTATTTTGCAGGGGTATGGATCACTTGGATAGGCATAAGAACCCGCTGTATCTAAAACAAAAAAGATTTAAATGGATGAACTTACACTTTTACACTAAACACTCAGTGTTTTTGTAGCTTAACACATTGAGCACAATAATATGAACATTGTTTGTTAGCTTGGAAAAGCAAGAAGGAGGGGGAGGAAGGAGCAGGGGGTGCCTTGCCATCCTAGGCTACAGGGCTGTATGATTCTATTGATACACACAGTGTAGGGAGACAGAACTCTAGTCCCTGCATGTAGGGGACCGATCAACTTCCGTACAACCGCCCTGTCGGATTTTCCCATCTTAATCTGCACTGCTGGCTCTCGCCAGGAGCTCTGATTAGTGTATTCTACCCGTGGGGCAGTCTCCCCGCTGTGGGAATACAAAGACTCAGCGGGGAAGATTCCCCTATCCACCTTGAAGGTGTGAATGGAGGAATTGAGTCATTGATTGCTGTTCAAACTGCTAGTTGAAAGAAAAAACGTGACTCATCTATGGCCTGCTTCTGCCCTAAAGGTACATTAGTCCAAAAAAACAGTGAACCTTCCATTATGTTTTTAGATTCCGGGAAGAGCATCATGCAAAAATAGAGTGACTTTAACCACTTGCCAACCAGAGGCAGGATGGCTCGTTCCCGTGAATCGCCGTAGCTGTACTTCGGCTCTTTTAAGAGCTATAGCAGGCGCACGCGTGATGTCCGCCTACGCGCCCCCCCGATCGCTCCACAGAGAGCCAGAACGGGGATCTATCAATGTAAACAAACAGATCTCCATTCCGACAGGGAAGTAGAGAGTGATCATCTGTTCCTAGTGATCAAGAACAGCGATCTCTCTCCTCCTCCAGTCAGTCCCATCCCCCCACAGTTAAAAACACCTCCCAGGGAACACATTTAACCCCTTGATCACCACTAGTGTTAACCCCTTCCCTGCCAGTGTCATTTATACAGTAATCAGCACATTTTTATAGCACTGATCGCTGTATAAATGTCAGTGGTCCCAAAAAAGTGTCAAAAGTGTCCGATCTGTCCGCCGCAATGTCGCAGTCCCGCTAAAAAAAAATGGCTGATCACCACCATTACTAGTAAAAAAAAAAAAAAATAATAAAACGGCCATAAATCTATCCCCTATTTTGTATATGCTTTAACGTTTGCTCAAACCAATCGTTATATATGCTTGTTGTGATTTTTTTTTTTACCAAAAATATGTAGAAGTACACATATTGGTCTAAACCAATGAAGAAATTAGTTTTTTTTTTTTTTTTTTTAAATTGGGATATTTATTATAGCAAAAAGTAAAAAATATTGTTTTTTTTTCAAATTGTTGGTCTTTTTTGTTTATATCGCAAAAAGTAAAAACCGCAAAGGTGATCAAATATCACCAAAAGAGAGCTCTATTTGTGGGGAAAAAGGATGTCAATTTTGTTTGGGTACAGCATCACTGTGTCGCTTTAACTGACAGCATTGTCAGTTAAAGCGACACCGTGCCGTATCGCAAAAAATGGCCTGGTCATTAAGGGGAAAAATCTTCCAGTCCTTAAGTGGTTAAAGACCAGGTTTGGTTTATGTGTCCCTAGTCTGTTATCACTCCGCTACACCCTGTTACCATCCTCAATTAAAATATTGGAAAATGCAACACATGCGGTATTGGTTAAAAATACTATCTATTAGAAACAATCTATTGGAGATGATCATTGAATTGATCCATGTTACAAAAGAATGCCTATTGTGCCATTTCCGACCTTGCAGTCAGAAGGGAGGAGGAGCGCCATTTCGGACCTTGTGGACAGAAGGGAGGAGGAGAGCATTTCCGACCCTGCAGTCAGAAGGGAGGAGGGGTGTCATTTCTGACCTTGCAGACAGAAGGGAGGAGGGGAGCCATTTCCGACCTTGCAGACAGAAGGGAGGAGGGGAGCCATTTCCGACCTTGCAGTCAGAAGGGAGGAGGGGTGCTATTTGCGATCTTGCAGTCAGAAGGGAGGAGGGGTGTCATTTCTGACCTTGCAGACAGAAGGGAGGAGGGGAGCCATTTCCAACCCTGCAGACAGAAGGGAGGAGGGGTGCTATTTGCGATCTTGCAGTCAGAAGGGAGGAGGGGCACCATTTTTGACCTTGCAGACAGAAGGGAGGAGGGGAGCCATTTCTGATCTTGCAGTCAGAAGGGAGGAGGGGCACCATTTCTGACCTTGCAGTCAGAAGGGAGGAGGGGAGCATTTCCGACCCTGCAGACAGAAGGGAGGAGGGGAGCCATTTCCGACCTTGCAGTCAGAAGGGAGGAGGGGTGCCATTTCTGACCTTGCAATCAGAAGGGAGGAGGGGAGCATTTCCGACCCTGCAGACAGAAGGGAGGAGGGGCGCCATTTCCGACCCTGCAGACAGTAGGGAGGAGGGGCGCTATTTCTGATCTTGCAGTCAGAAGGGAGGAGGGGCACCATTTCCGACCTTGCAGACAGAAGGGAGGAGGGGCACCATTTCCGACCTTGCAGACAGAAGGGAGGAGGGGTGCCATTTCTGACCTTGCAGACAGAAGGGAGGAGGGGTGCCATTTCCGACCCTGCAGACAGAAAGGAGGAGGGGCGCTATTTCCGATCTTGCAGTCAGAAGGGAGGAGGGGGACCATTTCCGACCTTGCGGACAGAAGGGAGGAGGGGAGCCATTTCCGACCTTGCAGTCAGAAGGGAGGAGGGGCGCTATTTCTGACCTTGCAGACAGAAGGAAGGAGAGGCACCATTTCCGACCTTACAGACAGAAGGGAGGAGGGGCGCCATTTCCGACCTTACAGACAGAAGGGAGGAGGGGCGCCATTTCCAACCTTGCAGACAGAAGGGAGGATAATGGGACTACATTTGCTTTGTCCCCTGAGGAGCAGAACACATTCATTATTCTACGAATAGTGCGTATGTAACCTGTGTGTATCTGGCTCTGATACTAGCCAGTGCCTCAACAGCCACTGACCTCACTGCACGTCTCTGCTGTACAGCAAGGCTGGCGTGAGAGAGAAAACAGCAGCACAAGGTGACATAGTGACAGAGAGATGAGGCCACCATTGTACTGCCTCTCCTTTCACTGTCCAGTCACAGGCTAGGGAAGGGGAGGGTCGAGGAAGACCTGAGCTGAGGAGAAGTGGGTCGAATGATGCTGATCATCAGACTGAGGACATCTAGTGGCAGAAAAATTCTGTAAGTGATCTCTGAATTAAAGGTAAACATTGTAGAAAATCTGGTTTTGTGATTTTATCATTTAATGAGCTAGTCTTTTTTTTTTTTTTTTTTGTACAGCAGTTCTGCATTGAATGCAACATAATGTGGAGCATATGCATATGTGTAGGACTACACAGTTACCATATCCTAGGTTAGTCAATGATATAAGAAAGGCATTTATATTGACTTCAGTATGAATGGGGCTATATAACTGAAATGTGCTGATATTGTCTCACTCTAATTTTGCAGGAGATCTCCCATATCTTCTGTTTTATAAATATATGTACAGATATCATATTGTGTATTCCTGTCACATCTATGCTGTTCCAAAGCTAAAAAAAAAAAAAACCTCATGAAAAATCCATATATCACAGCTGCTTTCAACCTCTACTGTTCCGCTGTTCAAAAGATCCCCCTGGAATGTGTTCTTAATACAGCCTAGCTTTAACTCTCACTGGGCAGGAGAGGAGAACGCTCACCGCCATACATTGTTTTACCTGCACGCCAATATTGTTTACTGCCTACATCCTCCAATCATTCACCTTTAGAAACCATTAGCCTGCTGAAAAACACATGGGAGCAGGGAGGGCGTGCGCAGATTTGCAGCATCAAAACCGATAGCATTATCACTGCTAGAAGGTTAATAGCAAAACCAGTCACAGAAACAGAACAATTGAACAAAAGGATCACAGTGCAGGTCTGTGGTAACATCTAATTGATTTTTTCATCTAATTGATCGCTACCACCACCTCATTTCCTAGGAGAAACACAAGAGAGTTACAATATGCTACTGTCATTATCACTTAATTTCTTCTGTATGTTATGTATATATATATATATATATATATATATATATATATAATATTAGTATGTCTATATACAGTATATATATATAATATTTATATACAGTATGTCTATATACAGTATATATATATATATATATATATATATATATATATATATATATACATATATATATGTATGCTGCGCAAACGGTTGGTGCTATATAAATCCTGCATAATAATAATAATAAAAATAGTATATATAGTGTATATTTCTTTAGTTTAGATATGTGTATTACTAGTGTATATCTATTTAAAACTTAAAGCCCAGGAATACGGGAAACTTAAAGCCCAGGAATAAACCAGAAACTCTGGTTTACCAAATAAAATGTATTCCAGTATGTATTCTTAACTCAAAAAGTCCCTTTTATTGCTCTCAGTCTCCTCCATATCTTCAAACCCCTTTTTTGCTGCTGTGATCCGACTTCTTATTAGAGGGTGGCAGCCTTTGTACTCCATGGGCCCACTGTATGTAGGAGCATAACCACCCTTTCTGGCTTGCTTTTGACATGGACTAGGGACTATGGGGTTTATTTTGTACACCTGACCACAACTAATGTGCCCTGCTCATTCCAAACAAATGAAAATGGGTGGGGGGAGGAGGAGGGGTTCAGGAGCTCACAAAGGACGTTACAAGGAGGCAGAAAAACACAATAAGAAACAATTTCAATTCAATAAGAAACAATTTATTGAAAAACAGATTAAAGGGCCATTAACATTAATTTCATGTGAATCACAAGAGGAAAAGTCGGCACTTGGGGTGGAATCAAACAACAATCTTCCTTTATTAAAAAAAGCATATACAACAGCGGTACAACGCATTCCGGCTTTCCAATCATGACTAAGGCCTGACGCCCGAAACGCGTTGGCTGTTTTGTAGCTGTTATACATGTTTTCAATAAAGGAAGACTGTTGTTTGATGCCATCCCAAGTGCCGACTCCTGTGATTCATATTACACAGAGGCATCGGCAGCTTGATAGTCTGAGCACCGGGTGGAGCTGGAATGTGGAAAGGTAGAAGCGCTAGCACACCTGTTTCCAAACATTTGATATGTATAAATTGTTTTTAGAGAATAGGGATAATATTTAGTGCCACTTAAAGAAAAAAATAAATCCTTAAAGTGTTTGTATAACCATTTTTTCTATAGGGAAGGGTTACAACCCCTGACAGTTTTGTTTTCTGGGGAGGTGTTTACTACCTGAAAATTCGACATTAGACGGATGCCACCTTAACAGATGTCCCCATGGGGAGATTTTCCTTCATCTCCTTCTCTGGAGGCAGCTGTAATTTTGGATTTCTCATCACTTTCTGCCTCAGTGGGAATGTTTACAATGACAGTGTCATGTGCCTGGTTGGAGGCTGAAGTGCTGAGAGGGCTTCCCATGCGGCTAAGTGCAGAGCTCCCCTGAAGGTGATAACAGGGAGTGCTTTGCTCATAGAAGCAGGGGTTGCCAGCTGCGATAGGCTGAGGTGATGAAGAGATGCCTGCTGGATGGCAGCTGATGAGCAGGATACACTGCTGGGCACGAGTCCCTCAGGAGTACTGGGTGAGACCTGGCAGCAGAGAGAGCCAGTAGCAGAGTCAGGGGCCAGGCCAGCAGTCATGGACTGAAGTTCAGCCAGGAGTAAGCAGCAAGCAGGGTCAGGAGTCAGTCGGGGTCATTCACTGGTAATCAGGCAGTAGCAGAGTCAGAGGACCAAGCCAGGGATCAAGCATTGATCAGCAGGCAGAAGCAGGGTCACTGGAACAAGCCAAGGGTTTAAAGCTGGGGATAAGGACAAGACGGGTCAAAGGCAAGCCGGGTTGGTAACAGGAAATCCAATAGTAACAAGAACAGGAACACAGGAGCCAACAGGGGGAGCTGAAGATCATCCAGCAACTAATGGCTCATACTGCTGGCTTTAAATAGTCCACTGGGCACCAGAAACCGTCACGCATTGCGTGCGTTTTGGCGTACATACCTGCGCACTGGCACATGGATCCCCGCGGGTGTTTGTGCCCGTGCACGCATGCAGGTTCGCATTGGCGATTTTCTATCTGTCATTGGCAAATGTGCCAATCTTCGATTCTGCTGGGTATTTGCAGGTGTACCAATTCTTCTAAGAACCGTTCTCTGACAGACAGAGTGGGGTAATCTACCCATCTACCCGAATTGTGATTCCAACACATCCCCACTATATCCAGAACAAGAGGTTTTGGCTGTGCATACATGTTTACTGTTTTACATGTCAATTGCTCTGTAACTCTGCACAGATGGCTTTGTGATTTACACTCATCTACCACACTGTACAGCCAGGCAGGAGACATCCTTTCTTTCCTGGTTGCAGTAATGCAGCGTCAATTGTTTGTCTCCATTTTATTGATTGGGTCAAATTAGCATCTCCACTGTAAAATTAGCAGTAAGGTGATTCATGAAGCAGAAAGATCCATGTCATACTTCTGTCCCCCCAGACAGCTCCCCAGTGACAGACTTGTTAATATTTGACTTGATCTCTCCTGTGGTCTCTCCCTTATCTGGCTGGACAAGTAAAAGAATCATGTAATGCATTTTTAAATGCATTTCGTATACTGGACACATATGTGATGAAAAGGAACATAGAGACAGCAGAGGAATAAGCTTGTAAGGGGGCTTGTCATTGGTCGATGTTGATGCCAACTGGTACAAGTCCCTGCCCTGCTTCTTCTTGCTAGAATAACCCACCTGCTTGGGGCCCTGAAACTCCACCATATTGTGCCCACCAGGGTTGCCAACTTTTAGTTTATAAATTTTGCATCTGTCCGTGAATGTCCGTTACAGACATGCAGACTATTCGTAAATTTACTGAAAGCTGGCAACCCTGATGCCCACTCCTTGCCATAAGACTTCCCATGTCATCCCCAGCCATTAGCCTTTACATTTTTGAAGAAAGGAATGTCCACACAAAAGAAGTATAATTGCTGCACTTTACTAGGGTTACTTCAGAAGATGACAATTTACAGTCACATCACATAAATATACTATACGGGGTCACTTGACAGTACTTTTGGCAATCAGCAGCCACATATAGTGGGTGATCCACAGCAGTCACATGTGAAAGCAGCATACAACACTCCACCCTTAAGCCATTTTCCCTTTTACAGTCTCTTTCCTTCCCAGGGTCATTAGTACTCATTTAGAGGGTTCTTGCTTGCCTTGGGTTATCTGTGTCCAGCTCACGACTCCCTGCTTATCGCTCCAGAGACAGGATCACTACAGATGCATCTCTAGCTCCAGTATATTTTTCCCAGACTCACTTCAGAGAATGCTTAGCCTGGCCTGAAAGGCCTTTAGTAACTCGCTCTAGCCTCCACCACCATTAGGGACTGGATGACTAAACCTAGTTATCGGGGTGCAGAATTATCTCACTCTGCCTTCAGCCCTGTCCAGAGCCCTTGCACTAGGTGACTACATCTGTAACACATGGGGTAGCTTTCTCCCATGCCCTAACTGCACTCAGGCTCCTTTCACCCTGGCTTATATATGGGCACTGACTCACTCATGACATCAGTACAGGAAGTCACTAGCTAAAAGGCACCTAGCACCTGATTACTCTATTCCTTGTTACCACACACTATTTTGGGACAGAACCACCTAGTGCCAGACTAGATAACTGCATCTGCCTCATCATTCTGCCACAGCTCCTTCAATGACCAATCCAGAGAATGGGTGATGACCAAACTGTGTTGTTTGACTGCAGCACAGAAACATCTTGCAAGGCTAGAAATCTCAGGAATGGAGGGATAGAGTTACAAATCTTTTGGCAGATAAAACAGCTTCCACGTATGACTTTCAACTGTGCGTTTCAAGTTAGTCTGGGGTTCAGCTTTAATAAAACAAAGAGCCAGCATCCTTCATTGTTCTGACTGCCAGGGATTAATGGAAGGTGAAATCTCTTGCCTCTTATGGGTTATTGCAGAGCATCCTTGTCCATTTCAGTGCTTTATTATAGTCAGGGAAAACCATGCACACACAGCTCCAAGGACGAGTCTGAATTGCCTTTAATGTCTGTTACATTGGGCCTGTTTATTTCACATGTAGTCATTTTCCTGTCCATTTTTTGTTACCAAAATCTTGCAAATTAACCTCAAAAAAGGTCAGACAAGATTCAGCCCTCATGGACTTCAGTGGGCTTCAGGCTCTATGTTTGGGATTTGTAAAAAAAAAATTTAAATTCTGTTGGCAAAAACTACTCGCCCTTTAGACGGGGACTACGCCAGGTTGTGAGGCTGAGGCCAAACCACCCCTCTGATGGGGAACCACAGATGTACTCACTACTGCCAGGGACCAGGTGGGGCCATGGTCATGCGTAGATCAGCATTAAGGTGGGACGCTATACTTAAAAGTGAGCCATCTACCTTGCACAATAACACATAAACTTGAGGCTCTTCACTCTGAGACACTCTTCTCCCACTCTTCTTATCTTCCAAATGCAGCATTTTGAGGGGGACACCATGGAGTCTGTATCCTGCTCCACCAGTCCAGCTACTCTGCTACCTCACTCCTATTGGCAGACCACAGATCCCACCATGCACTGAGTGCAGATCTCTACTTGTGTACAACTTAACTCTTGTACCTGCAGCTAAGTCCATGGAGTCTCTGTGCCATGGATTTGGTCCTTAATGCTATGGGGCACCATCACTCATGCCGGGTACCTCCTTCCTACTGGCTGGCTGCTATAGCATTCCCATCGGTCCTGGTTACCCATAGCAACTGCATGCTAAACATGACTTCCTGACGAATCATCTATATGGTTAACCCATTCGTTGATTGCTCTCTAGCTTCTCCTCATTATCCCCATTGATGTAACAGGCCATGTTCTTTTGATACGCCATGTACCCTAATGCACCCCTTTCTATGACATGAAAGGCATGTTTCAGGCATGAAACAGTTAATAAACTTTACTGAACAATTCAGCAGTACAGTCCATCACACAGCACACCAAAACACAATTCATCCCTAACTACCTAATGCAGGCTGCCCAGTTCATACCTTGCCCAAGGTAGTAATTCCTTGGTGTAAGTCCATTGCTGGTGGTTACCTGGCTCCAGGTGGGATCCCATGTGGGTGACCAAGTGGTGGGGGACTCCACGCTCTGACAGTACCACATGTGGAAATCTCTCCCTCCCGAGCCCAACCCTCCTAAATATTTTGACCCACTCCACGAGGGCAAGACCCAAGAAAAACCCGGGAAAGAGTCCAAATAGAATTAACCCTTTCCCATCCTGGGCAGCAAAGACAAGCTACATAGCTACAAAGTGCAACTAATACAACACAACTACATTCAGGGTTCCCCATAAGCACCTGCTTACAAGTGTTTGGTGAACTTCCGGTGAACTGAAATTTGCTCAGTTCGCTCATATTGACACAGCCAGGCAGATTATATGTACTGAAACGTTTTGCACTGCTGTCTACTAATAAAAAATGTACTCTACCAACTGTGCAAATGATACATATTATACATGGAAATAATGCCACCACAGAACTCTCACCTTTATTTAATGACCCACATAAAATGCAAGGTCTAAAATGATTGTATAAATAGCCACCAGAGTCCTTATGGGGGGAGTACCACATGACCTCCTGTCCACTGGGTCCCTGTTGGTACACTCACATACACATCCAGGAAACACAGGGGCAACGGTCCCTTTAAGGCTGTTTACCTATTCATGTGACCATATACTGTGACTTATGTTAAATGTAAAAAAAAAGGGCCAATTTTATTAACCCCCCTCCCGCCAAGAGTACGCACATATGTGATCTCACTGGACTGGGCTTTTGAGGACGCATATATGCATATCTGACTTTGAGCTGGGAGGAGGTCAGGACTCTGTGCAGGCCAGTCAAGTTCCTCTATCCCCAAACTGTTCTCACAAAATTGTCCAAAATGTCTTGGTATGCTGACCTCTTAAGAGTTCCCTTCACTGGAACTAAGGGGCCAAACCCAACCCCTGAAAAACATCCCCACACCATAATCTCCCCTCCACCAAATGATGTGGAGGAGTGGCCCAATACTTTTGGCAATATAGTGTGGATGAGCGAGTTTGAGGTTGAGGAACTTGACTGACCTCAACCTGATAGAACACGCTTTGGGATGAATTAGAGCTGAGACTGCGAGCCAGAACTTCTCATCCAACATCAGTGCTTGACCTTACAAATGCGCTCCTGGAAGAATGGTCCAACATTCCCATAGATACACTCCTAAACCTTGTGGACAACCTTCTCAGAAGAGTTGAAGCTGTTATAGCTGCAAAGGGTGAGCCAACTCAATATTGAACCCTACGGACTAAGACTGGGATGCTATTAAAGTTCATGTGGGTGTAAAGGCAGGTGTCCCAATACTTTTGGTAATATAGTGTATATCCGGGTTATAGAGCAGCATATGTTCCCATTCCGATGACGTGTTGTCAGGGAAGGTCCAGCGGACAAGACTAAACCTCCATCTATGAGAACACCATGGCTTTGTAGTAGGACCCCCTTACCTCCTACTCTACCTAAATACCACACCGCTATGCTGTTTTGCAGTGACTCCATTTGTTGGAATGGGTCATGTTGGGCGGGTGGTTCTGCCCGCTGAATGTGACGAGGGCGGGAAGGAAAGATGTGTAAATCCTATTCGGTTTCCTTTTCAGCTCTACATCGTGTTCTTACCGCCTCCCAACCACAAGTGTGAATGAGCCCCAATGCAACATGTTTAGCCCTTGCAGTGTGTGTGTAGTGTGATCCCTGGAGGTGTCCTTGTTCTCCTCTGTGTGTAGTGTGATCCCTGGAGGTGTCCTCGTCCTCCTCTGTGTGTAGTGTGATCCCTGGAGGTGTCCTCGTTCTCCTCTGTGTGTCGTGTGATCCC
Organism: Lithobates clamitans; assembly: GCA_037952925.1. NCBI lineage: Eukaryota > Metazoa > Chordata > Amphibia > Anura > Ranidae > Lithobates > Lithobates clamitans. The sequence continues at coordinate 10,902,086 of JBBGZY010000004.1, read as the reverse complement.
TGGAGGTGTCCTCGTCCTACTCTGTGTGTAGTGTGATCCCTGGAGGTGTCCTTGTTCTCCTCTGTGTGTAGTGTGATCCCTGGAGGTGTCCTCGTCCTCCTATGTGCGTAGTGTGATCCCTGGAGGTGTCCTCGTCCTACTCTGTGTGTAGTGTGATCCCTGGAGGTGTCCTCGTCCTCCTCTGTGTGTAGTGTGATCCCAGGAGGTGTCCTCGTCCTACTCTGTGTGTAGTGTGATCCATGGAGGTGTCCTCGTCCTCCTCTGTGTGTAGTGTGATCCCTGGAGGTGTCCTCGTCCTCCTCTGTGTGTAGTGTGATCCCTGGAGGTGTCCTCGTCCTCCTGTGTGTAGTGTGATCCCTGGAGGTGTCCTCGTCCTCCTCTGTGTGTAGTGTGATCCCTGGAGGTGTCTTTGTCCTACTCTGTGTGTAGTGTGATCCCTGGAGGTGTCCTCGTCCTCCTATGTGTGTAGTGTGATCCCTGGAGGTTTTCTCGTCCTCCTATGTGTGTAGTGTGATCCCTGGAGGTGTCCTCGTCCTCCTATGTGTGTACTGTGATCCCTGGAGGTGTCCTCGTCCTCCTATGTGTGTAGTGTGATCCCTGGAGGTGTTCTCGTCCTCCTATGTGTGTAGTGTGATCCCTGGAGGTGTCCTCGTCCTACTCTGTGTGTAGTGTGATCCCTGGAGGTGTCCTCGTCCTCCTCTGTGTGTAGTGTGATCCCTGGAGGTGTCCTCGTCCTCCTCTGTGTGTAGTGTGATCCCTGGAGGTGTCCTCGTCCTCCTATGTGTGTAGTGTGATCCCTGGAGGTGTCCTCGTCCTCCTCTGTGTGTAGTGTGTTCCCTGGAGGTGTCCTCGTCCTCCTCTGTGTGTAGTGTGATCCCTGGAGGTGTCCTCATCCTCCTTTGTGTGTAGTGTGATCCCTTAAGGTGTCCTTGTCCTCCTCTGTGTGTAGTGTGATCCCCGGAGGTGTCCTCGTCCTCCTCTGTGTGTAGTGTGATCCCTGGAGGTGTCCTCATCCTCCTATGTGTGTAGTGTGATCCCTTGAGGTGTCCTCGTCCTCCTATGTGTGTAGTGTGATCCCTGGAGGTGTCCTCATCCCACTCTGTGTGTAGTGTGATCCCTGGAGGTGTCCTCTTCCTCCTCTGTGTGTAGTGTGATCCCTGGGGGTGTCCTCGTCCTACTCTGTGTGTAGTGTGATCCCTGGAGGTGTCCTCGTCCTCCTCTGTGTGTAGTGTGATCCCTGGAGGTGTCCTCGTCCTCCTATGTGTGTAGTGTGATCCCTTGAGGTGTCCTCGTCCTCCTATGTGTGTAGTGTGATCCCTGGAGGTGTCCTCGTCCCACTCTGTGTGTAGTGTGATCCCTGGAGGTGTCCTCTTCCTCCTCTGTGTGTAGTGTGATCCCTGGGGGTGTCCTCATCCTCCTATGTGTGTAGTGTGATCCCTTGAGGTGTCCTCGTCCTTCTATGTGTGTAGTGTGATCCCTGGAGGTGTCCTCGTCCTACTCTGTGTGTAGTGTGATCCCTGGAGGTGTCCTCTTCCTCCTCTGTGTGTAGTGTGATCCCTGGGGGTGTCCTCGTCCTACTCTGTGTGTAGTGTGATCCATGGAGGTGTCCTCGTCCTACTCTGTGTGTAGTGTGATCCCTTGAGGTGTCCTCGTCCTCCTCTGTGTGTAGTGTGATCCCTGGAGGTGTCCTCGTCCTACTCTGTGTGTAGTGTGATCCCTGGAGGTGTCCTCTTCCTCCTCTGTGTGTAGTGTGATCCCTGGGGGTGTCCTCGTCCTACTCTGTGTGTAGTGTGATCCATGGAGGTGTCCTCGTCCTACTCTGTGTGTAGTGTGATCCCTTGAGGTGTCCTTGTCCTCCTATGTGTGTAGTGTGATCCATGGAGGTGTCCTCGTCCTCCTCTGTGTGTAGTGTGATCCCTGTTGGTGTCCTTGTCCTCCTCTGTGTGTAGTGGGATCCCTGGAGGTGTCCTCGTCCTCCTATGTGTGTAGTGTGATCCATGGAGGTGTCCTCGTCCTACTCTGTGTGTAGTGTGATCCCTGTTGGTGTCCTTGTCCTCCTCTGTGTGTAGTGGGATCCCTGGAGGTGTCCTCGTCCTCCTATGTGTGTAGTGTGATCCCTGGAGGTGTCCTCTTCCTCCTCTGTGTGTAGTGTGATCCCTGGGGGTGTCCTCGTCCTACTCTGTGTGTAGTGTGATCCATGGAGGTGTCCTCGTCCTACTCTGTGTGTAGTGTGATCCCTTGAGGTGTCCTTGTCCTCCTATGTGTGTAGTGTGATCCATGGAGGTGTCCTTGTCCTCCTCTGTGTGTAGTGTGATCCCTGTTGGTGTCCTTGTCCTCCTCTGTGTGTAGTGGGATCCCTGGAGGTGTCCTCGTCCTCCTATGTGTGTAGTGTGATCCATGGAGGTGTCCTCGTCCTACTCTGTGTGTAGTGTGATCCCTGTTGGTGTCCTTGTCCTCCTCTGTGTGTAGTGGGATCCCTGGAGGTGTCCTCGTCCTCCTATGTGTGTAGTGTGATCCATGGAGGTGTCCTCGTCCTCCTATGTGTGTAGTGTGATTCCTGGGGGTGTCCTCGTCCTCCTATGTGTGTAGTGTGATCCATGGAGGTGATCTCGTCCTCCTATGTGTGTAGTGTGATCCCTGGAGGTGTCCTCATCCTCCTATGTGTGTAGTGTGATCCCTGGAGGTGTCCTCGTCCTCCTATGTGTGTACTGTGATCCCTGGAGGTGTCCTCGTCCTCCTATGTGTGTAGTGTGATCCCTGGAGGTGTTCTCGTCCTCCTCTGTGTGTAGTGTGATCCCTGGAGGTGTCCTCATCCTCCTATGTGTGTAGTGTGATCCCTTGAGGTGTCCTCGTCCTCCTATGTGTGTAGTGTGATCCCTGGAGGTGTCCTCATCCCACTCTGTGTGTAGTGTGATCCCTGGAGGTGTCCTCTTCCTCCTCTGTGTGTAGTGTGATCCCTGGGGGTGTCCTCGTCCTACTCTGTGTGTAGTGTGATCAATGGAGGTGTCCTCGTCCTCCTCTGTGTGTAGTGTGATCCCTGGAGGTGTCCTCGTCCTCCTATGTGTGTAGTGTGATCCCTTGAGGTGTCCTCGTCCTCCTATGTGTGTAGTGTGATCCCTGGAGGTGTCCTCGTCCCACTCTGTGTGTAGTGTGATCCCTGGAGGTGTCCTCTTCCTCCTCTGTGTGTAGTGTGATCCCTGGGGGTGTCCTCATCCTCCTATGTGTGTAGTGTGATCCCTTGAGGTGTCCTCGTCCTTCTATGTGTGTAGTGTGATCCCTGGAGGTGTCCTCGTCCTACTCTGTGTGTAGTGTGATCCCTGGAGGTGTCCTCTTCCTCCTCTGTGTGTAGTGTGATCCCTGGGGGTGTCCTCATCCTACTCTGTGTGTAGTGTGATCCATGGAGGTGTCCTCGTCCTACTCTGTGTGTAGTGTGATCCCTTGAGGTGTCCTCGTCCTCCTCTGTGTGTAGTGTGATCCCTGGAGGTGTCCTCGTCCTACTCTGTGTGTAGTGTGATCCCTGGAGGTGTCCTCTTCCTCCTCTGTGTGTAGTGTGATCCCTGGGGGTGTCCTCGTCCTACTCTGTGTGTAGTGTGATCCATGGAGGTGTCCTCGTCCTACTCTGTGTGTAGTGTGATCCCTTGAGGTGTCCTTGTCCTCCTATGTGTGTAGTGTGATCCATGGAGGTGTCCTCGTCCTCCTCTGTGTGTAGTGTGATCCCTGTTGGTGTCCTTGTCCTCCTCTGTGTGTAGTGGGATCCCTGGAGGTGTCCTCGTCCTCCTATGTGTGTAGTGTGATCCATGGAGGTGTCCTCGTCCTACTCTGTGTGTAGTGTGATCCCTGTTGGTGTCCTTGTCCTCCTCTGTGTGTAGTGGGATCCCTGGAGGTGTCCTCGTCCTCCTATGTGTGTAGTGTGATCCCTGGAGGTGTCCTCTTCCTCCTCTGTGTGTAGTGTGATCCCTGGGGGTGTCCTCGTCCTACTCTGTGTGTAGTGTGATCCATGGAGGTGTCCTCGTCCTACTCTGTGTGTAGTGTGATCCCTTGAGGTGTCCTTGTCCTCCTATGTGTGTAGTGTGATCCATGGAGGTGTCCTCGTCCTCCTCTGTGTGTAGTGTGATCCCTGTTGGTGTCCTTGTCCTCCTCTGTGTGTAGTGGGATCCCTGGAGGTGTCCTCGTCCTCCTCTGTGTGTAGTGTGATCCCTGGAGGTGTCCTCGTCCTACTCTGTGTGTAGTGTGATCCCTGTTGGTGTCCTTGTCCTCCTCTGTGTGTAGTGGGATCCCTGGAGGTGTCCTCGTCCTCCTATGTGTGTAGTGTGATCCCTGGAGGTGTCCTCGTCCTCCTATGTGTGTAGTGTGATCCCTGGGGGTGTCCTTGTCCTCCTATGTGTGTAGTGTGATCCCTGGGGGTGTCCTCGTCCTCCTATGTGTGTAGTGTGATCCCTGGAGGTGTCCTCGTCCTCCTATGTGTGTAGTGTGATCCATGGAGGTGTCCTCGTCCTCCTATGTGTGTAGTGTGATCCCTGGAGAAGTCCTCGTCTTCCTATGTGTGTAGTGTGATCCCTGGAGGTGTCCTCATCCTCCTCTGTGTGTGGCAGTCCCCGGAGGGTCTCCCCTCCTAACAGAAGACAGACATGAAGGAATTCTCCAAGGTGCTGAATCAGGACTCCTCAGTACTAATGAGCCGCCTGACAGAGGAGGGGAGCCGCGCTCAGCCTGCCTCCCTGTGATTGGCTGAGAGTCCCCTGCACGTGACCCGCCTTGGTCCAGGCTCGGAGGATGAGATGAATAGTAGATGTGAGGAGGAGCCCGGATGCAGATTTGGCATCAGAAGTAATCTCACATACATAGAGCGGAGCGGAGACATGTACTGAGGAGCCCCACCGACAACTACACAGCATCTCCTCTCCACTCCTCTCCCCTCACCTTCCCACACAAAGTCAGAGATGAGAGCAAGCTCCCCGCTCCGGGCTGTGCTGGCGGCATTGCTGCTCATACAGTACATCGCCTCGACCCACTCCGCTCTCCTCACCCAACAATACTTGGTGGACTTACAACCAGGAGGAGAGCCGACAGACGCCGCACAACTCGCCCAACAGTATGGATTCACTGGGGCCAGGAAGGTAAAGTCCTCCCTCCATCCATCCATCCATCCATCCATCCATCCATCCATCCAGCCATGTACATTCTATATTACCTGATAGTCATGTCTGTGGTCCCTACACATCCCTACTGATCCCCACACATCTCTACATATCTCTACTGATCCCTACACATCTATACACAACCTACTGATCTCTATACATCTCTACTGATCCCTACACATCTCTACACAACCTACTGATCCCTATACATCCCTACTGATCCCTACACATCCCTACTGATCTCCACACATCTCTACATATCTCTACTGATCCCTACACATCTATACACAACCTACTGATCTCTATACATCTCTACTGATCCCTACACATTTCTACACAACCTACTGATCCCTACACATCCCTACTGATCCCCACACATCTCTACTGATCCCCACACATCTCTACTGATCCCCACACATCTCTACTGATCCCCACACATCTCTACACAACCTACTGATCCCTATACATCCCTGCTGATCCCTACACATCCCTACTGATCCCCACACATCTCTACATATCTCTACTGATCCCTACACATCTATACACAACCTACTGATCCCTACACATCTCTACTGATCCCTACACATTTCTACACAACCTACTGATCCCTACACATCCCTACTGATCCCCACACATCTCTACTGATCCCCACACATCTCTACTGATCCCCACACATCTCTACTGATCCCCACACATCTCTACACAACCTACTGATCTCTATACATCCCTACTGATCCCTACATATCCCTACTGATCCCTACACATCTCTACACAATCTACTGATCCCTATACATCCCTACTGATCCCTACACATCCCTACTGATCCCCACACATCTCTACACATCTCTACACAACCTACTGATCCCAATACATCCCTACCGATCTCTACACATCTCTACTGATCCCTACACATCTCTAAACATCCCTACTGATCACTATACATCCCTACTGATCTCTACACATCTCTACTGATCCCTACACATCTCTACTGATCCCTACAGATCTCTACACATCCTACTCATCTCTACACATCCTAATGATCCCTACACATCCCTACTGATCCCTACACATCTCTACTGATCCCTACACATCTCTACACATCCTACTGATCCCTACACATCCCTACTGATCCCTATACATCCCTACTGATCTCTACACATCTCTACTGATCCCTACAGATCTCTACACATCCTACTCATCTCTACACATCCTAATGATCCCTACACATCCCTACTGATCCCTACACATCTCTACTGATCCCTACACATCTCTACACATCCTACTGATCCCTACACATCCCTACTGATCCCTATACATCCCTACTGATCTCTACACATCTCTACTGATCCCTACAGATCTCTACACATCCTACTCATCTCTACACATCCCTACTGATCCCTACATATCTCTACACATCCTACTCATCTCTACACATCCCTACCGATCCCTACACATCTCTACTGATCCCTACACATCTCTACACATCCTACTGATCCCTACACATCTTTACTCATCCCTACACATCCCTACTGATCTCTACACATCTCTACTGATCCCTACACATCCCTACTGATCTCTACACATCTCTACTGATCCCTACACATCCCTACTGATCCCTACACATCCCTACTGATCCCTTACACATTTCTACTTATCCCTACACATCCTACAGATCCCTAAACATCCTACACATCTCTACACATCCTACTGATTTCTACTCATCCCTACACATCCCTACTGATCCCTACTGATCTCTACACATCTCTACTAATCCCTACACATCCCTACTGATCCCTACACATCTCTACTGATCCCTACACATCTTTACTGATCCCTACAGATCCTACTGATCCCTACACATCCCTACACATCTCTACTGATCCCTACACATCTCTACTGATCCCTACACATCCCTACACATCTCTACTGATCCCTACACATCTCTGACACATCCAAAAGATCCTCGCCTACCTGAGTGTGGATCTGGGGGAAGTAGGCTTTGTGTATTATGTATGGAGGCAATAAGAACATCTCATATCTGAGCTCTATTACCATCCACACTGTGCAATGTACAGAGATCACAAACTTACTTCATATCATCTCTATAGAGAGAGAGCCGTCTCCTGATTATTATCATTATTATTATTATTATTATATTATTATTATTAGGGGGTATAGAGGCCAGGCACAGCTCTCCCATCATCTTCTACAAGAGCCAGAAATCTGATCCATGATCTCTCCATACAATCTATTCTATTATAGATCTATCTGTCTAATTGTAATACATGGCCTTATAAATCAAATCTATCTATCTATCTATCTATCTATCTATCTATCTATCTATCTATCTATCTATCTATCTATCTATCTATCTATCTATTATCAGTAAACTAATCTAATTTGTATAATAACTGCCAGCTTCATTTAGTAATGTTTTTATTTAATATAAGTAGAAGTGATCCCATTTATATAATACTTACCAGTAGAAATGAGTAATGAGCAAAACCAATTAGATGGTTCTGGTTCCAAGTTTTCAGACCACTGGATCAGCATACACTGATATCGGTGTCTAGATTTCTATCTTTTCTTTCTTTCTTTCTTTCTTTCTTTCTTTCTTTCTTTCTTTCTTTCGTTCGTTCGTTCGTTCGTTCGTTCGTTCGTTCGTTCTTTCTTTCTTTCGTTCTTTCTTTCATATTAAATGGCCGGTATGACTTAGTGTAAAGCAAACCTAATTACATGATTCTGGTTTCAAGTCCTCAGAACACACTGGATCAGCATATACTGATATTGGCATTTAGATTTCTAATCTATCTATTTATCTATTATAAATCTATGTATGTATGTGCCTGTTATTGATCTATTTAGGTATGTATCTTTGTGTCTGTTTATCTATGTGGTTCTGGTTTCAAGTTCTCAGACCATTGGACTAGCATGCATGAAATTGGGCATATCTATCTATCTATCTATCTATCTATCTATCTATCTATCTATCTATCTATCTATCTATCTATCTATCTATCTATCTATCTATCTATCTATCTATCTATCTATCTATCTATCTATCTATCTATCTATCTATCTATCTATCTATCTATCTATCTAGTATAATAACTGCCAGCTTCATTTAGTAATGAGCAAAAACAATTGGATGGTTCTGGTTCCAAGTCCTCAGCCCATTGGACCAGCATACACTGATACTGGTATTTGGAAAGTTCTCTCTCTGCCTGTTAATAATCAGTAATCACTCTCAATCATTATAATGTTATAGGGATGCGGCTATCACTCATAATTTTAATCGCACTGTTTATCAGCTGATGGAGCATCTAGATAATTAACCATATTCGTATATTAAAATAGATCAAGCAATTTGTGTCGGAGTGCTGGAATCTGCATAGTGTACAGCAATAAAGGGCACTTTGCTGGGAATGGGAGTGTGATGGGCCTGGTTACAGCTCTAATTTCTTCATTAGAAAACAGCCACGTGTAATGAGGGCATCACATGTAAGCAATCGCACTGATAGAGCAGCTGCATGGTGCTGTAATGGGGATAACCACTCTTGTGTAGTAAACAGAACAGAGCATTATGTTTGGAATATTTCTTGTCGGATATAAACACGAGCTGCAGGACTTTGATGGCTGACTTACAACCTTTATCTTCTCCTGTATAAACTCCATTCCAGGGACATGCTGCTGTAAACAAGTGTGCCCAAAGCTAATATATCATAGATCACAGAGTTGTAGATCAGACTTAAGCAATGTAAAAATCACCATTGCTTTTTAAATTCATGTTTACTATGTCAAGTAACCAGCAGGGGAAAAGAAATAATTTTGCAACCTTTGACTTTAATCCTCAAATCTAAAGCTGTGTACAGTTTAAAACTCCCAAAAAAAATCTCTTTATTCGAATTAACAGTGCAGATAATTATCCAAAATGGCTGCTACCAGAGAGCCATGCGTATTCCATTCTAATAATATTCAAGATGGACATATGGGTGACACAATACTTTATCTAATAACTAAATCGCTGCATGTCTGTGCTGTCATAGTCCCTTTGTTTGTTTTGTTGTTTTGTTTTGTTTTTTAATACCATCTCAGAGGACCAGGTGTATGATATTGTTTTTAATGCCACAATTTCTAAAATGATCAGTGTTATTATTTATATAATAAATATTAAAGAATAATAAATAGTAATATCAAAAATAGTCTTTTACATTACATTGAATATTTATTTAAAAATGATAGTAATAATTATTGTAATAATAATAAGAAGAAGAAGATTAAAAACAGTAATAATAATAATAATAAGAAGAAGAAGAGTAAAAACAATAATAATAATAATAACACTATGAATATAAATAACAGTACTACTAATAATAACAATAAAAAATAATATTACTAATAATAGTGGTAGCAGTATTTATACATATATTTATACATATTTTTATATATATATAGTCATTTTAAGAGACAAAATTACCAGGGACTGTTTTTTGAAAACTGGTACTATTCCTGGAAAACAAGATCGGTGGGCAGCTTAGGTTTTGTAGGCAATTGATGCTGAATTACCACTACCACCCCCCATGTTTGGCCAGTATCATCTAAAATGAGACTTCTCATGATGATCTGTGGACTGGTCATGATCGGGGGAGTCGTAGGTCACTCTCGGCTGATCCAAGGTCTGCTCTGCTTAAGTACTTAGACAATCCACCGTCTTTCTATGTACTGGCATTGCAGTCTATTAGGTCTACTGACATGACCTTCAGTAAGCCTCACTCAATTATAACCTGAATGGGATTAGAAGGTGTGTGAATTGTTGCTGGACGGACACATATTTTTCTGTAATAGCTGGCCCCCACACCAGTTTTAATGAAAAATCGAGGTCTCAAAGGGCCAGGATAATTCACAGATGGAAATCAAAATGTCAAAATTTGAGGAGCATTGGTGGAGGATCATGGATGACATTTATTTTATTAGCATGCATTTAATAGAATACATTCAAAGGGTTGTGGTTTGTATGATGACTGTTTTTATTATGAATAAAATATATATATAAATATCTAGCTTATCTGACTACACATCATTTTTTTTAGCTACTAAATGAAGCTCATTGGGTAGCAGTAGGGACACGAGGACACAAGAGGAGCTGCTTATGACGTAAAAACTGCAATTTGAAGACTAAAACTAAATGCAAACCAATTATATAAAAAAGAAATACAGCAAATATATTTTAGATCAGAATAAATCAATTTATAGGGCTACATAATCTGAAATGGTCATTGTGCCTTTACTGCACTTTGCAGATCACTGCTCTTTGAACTGTCTTATTAAATAAGCCTGAAACTGTAATTGTATTCAAAAAGGATTCTTCCTGGAGCCTTTCTATTCATACTCTAATCTACAGGACTAAAAAGAGAGAGAGAGAGAGAGAGTTCCCTTAATGGTTGGTTCCCTTACTAATATGCCCTGGAAAATTGTTCTACGTAATGGATTATAAACACAACCGGTTTCTAAAGGTTGCAGGTTACTTATCATAGTTTATTTTTAATTTGCTGTTCTAGTGTACAGCAGAAAAATATGTCAGTGAGAACAAATGGTTAGCTTGAAATTTAATATTCAACAATAAACTCCATATTCTGTTTTCAGAGGGAACAGTTTTGAAGTAGATGTAAATCTAATCATAAAAAGTATACTTTTGTATAATATACTTTTGATATCATTTCAAATGTATTTTTTTTCTACATCTGCAGCTTTTATAAAATATTACTGGCAAATCCCACCATGAGGGTTCTTGCACACACACTTTGGGGTCAATTTCCTAAAACTGGAGATTCTGCAAAATCTGGTGCAGCTCTGCATAGAAACCAATCAGCTTCCAGATTTTTATTGGAAAAGCTTAATTGAACAAGGTGAAGTTAGAAGCTGATTGGCTACCATGTACAGCTGCACAAGATTTTGCACTCTCCAGTTTTAGTAAATTAACCCCTTCCTGTTAAGAGATGACAACGCTCACCTAATTGCGTTCCTTTAATGTCATTCTGTCACATGCACTTCTGGTTTAAATTATAATTGGCTATGTCGAAGCTCAATGTACAGCCATGTTTAGCCGTTGTCACCAACAGGAAGCTTACCCAGAGCAACGACATGCTTAAGAAGCTGGTATATGTTGACAGGAATTACCTGTAAAGCGGCTGGGTGAGATAATGAGTGTTGAGATGCAAAATAAATGAAAACAATTTTTTCAAAAAGAAAATGAAAAATTGGAATTGTTTAGGACATATGGGGGAGATTTACTAAAACTGGTGCACCTGTGCATTGCAATCAATCAGCTTCTAACTTCAGCTTGTTTGATTAAGCTTTGACTTAAAGTGGTTGTAAACCTTCGGGGTTTTTTTCAATAAAAATAACAAACATGCTATTCTTACCTGCTCTGTGGAATAGTTTTGTACAGAGCAGCCCTGATCTTCTTCTTCTGGGGTCCCTCACCGGCGCTCCAATCCCCTCCTCTTTATTGGGTGCCCCCAGGAAACTCGTGCAGGCTCGTTTCATGATTGATTGACAGCAGCGGGAGCCCAATGAGGAGAGACACAGCGGCTGAAGTCGGTGCGCTCGTGCATATCGCTGGATCGTATTGGGCTCAGGTAAGAAAAAGGGGGGGGGGGGGTCTGGGGGTTTGCTGCAGCACAGAAGTTTTTTCATCTTAACGCATATAATGCATTAAGGTGAAAAACCTTAGTGCTTTAGAACCACTTTAACCTAAAAGCTGATTGGTTACTATGCACAGCTGCACCAGATTTTGTAAATTCACCCCCCCCCCCCCACATGGTGGTTTATAAAGATACATTCTGTCCAATTATGGTTTATAGCTTCTTTTTCCAAAAAGGTTTTCTAGTTACCTGTAGATCTTTTCAACCCCCAATTTGAATCTATGGATAATTTAAATATTTAGTTTGCCTACCTTGTAGAATGGAGCTTATATCTTCACAGTAAGCGCCCCCCCCCCCATGTTTATATTCTTGCTGCATGGGAGGTGGCAAGCAATTCAAGCATAACACTGTATCTTCTGTAAAGAGCCTCACTTCTTCATCATGTTAACTCTCACCAAAAGCAATATATTAGTCTGTCTGCCCATGAGTGGCTTTTATAGGTTTAGGAGGGTTCAAACTGAGGACCAAACTGGCTATTAGTCAATAAATAGCCCCCAGTGTGTAACGCATCCTGAATCCCTTTAGAGCCTATTTTCAACATATAAATTACTTGGTGGACAGTTTTACAATCTTGCAGTTAGTAGATCTTAAATAAAATTGTATATAAGCTTCAACATGTTAATGTCATTTCAAAATGTGTTTCCAATCTTTTTAAAATTTCGACTGATTAAAATAACCCTTAATTATCTGACAATGATGTTCCTTGTTCAGGCGCTTTCTGTTATGGGGTGACAACTGTTTCCAGATTGTACTGCTGCCTTGTCACCTCGTCACATAAGCCATCAGTGGCATTGCTGACACGTGGCATTGCCATGGTCCAGCATTATCACTATCAGAAAGCCAGTCCTGGGCAAGGATATGCATCCATTGCTGGAGTCCGTGCATTTGGACAGGAGGTGGCTGAAACAGACTGAAGAAGATCAGAAGCAAAAATAAGATGAAAAAAATAAAATTGTGTTTTATGAAAACTTAAAACCATGGCAGTTGTTACTGTGATGCATAGTGCTCTAGCAAATCAAATGTCAACCAGTTAGGATTTGGATCCACTAAAAACATCAATTGAATAAGGTTCAATTTCCCTTTAAAAAGATGTACACACACTTTTTAAAATCACACGAATTATATTTTTAATCAACCTAAATGAATAAAAAAAAAAAATTCAATTCTCCAAAGCCGACAGCACATATTTGCACAATGGTATCCAGACTCTAAAAGCCGCTAGATTGTAGTTCTTTAATAAATAAGTCAGTATGATTGATTGATACCAGAGCTGCGCAGAGAGTCATTAAAGAGGGTTTGAGCGCTAGTTTATTCCAGTCACTAGCAGTGTTAGTACAGGATATCTGATACAAATCCTATCAGTTTCTAAATTACATTAAAGTGAGCCTGTGTTTTGCTGATTCTTAGGTTAGGTTTTTAGGTTCCATCCAGATTGATCATTGTGGTTATGCACAGTTATGCCCCGTACACACGATAGGATTTTCAGACGGAAAATGTTTGATAGGAGCTTGTTGTCGGAAATTCTGATCGTGTGTAGGCTCCATCACACAATTACCATTGGAATTTCCGTCACACAAAATTTGAGAGCTGGTTCTCAAATTTTCCAACAAAATTCGTTGTCGGAAATTCCGATCGCGTGTACACAATTCCGGTGCACAAAGTTCCACGCATGCTCGGCATCAAGCAGAAGAGCAGCACTGGCTATTGAACTTCATTTTTCTCGGCTCGTCGTACGTGTTGTATGTCACCGAGTTCTTGACCTTCGGAATTTTCCGACCAACTTTGTGTGACCGTGTGTATGCAAGACAAGTTTGAGCCAACATCCATCGGAAAAAAAAAACATGGATTTTGTTGTCTGAAAATCCTATCGTGTGTACAGGGCATAACTGTGTGTTTCCACAAAGCATGGTGGCACATATACTGTGTTGTGATGCATTGTGGTGCCACTCATTTTGAATACAGTAGCAGATAATGCACCCACATGGGAAATAAAAAGGGTAATTATTCTAGGCTTTATTAATCACTTGCTTACTGGGCACTTAAACCCCCCTCCTGTCCAGACCAATTTTCAGCTTTTAGCGCTGTTGCACTTTGAATGACAATTGCCCGGTCATACAACACTGTACTCAAATGAATTTTTTATCATTTTTTTCCAACAAATAAAGCTTTCTTTTGGTGGTATTTGATCACCTCTGCGGTTTTTAGTTTTTGTTAAAAAAATTGAAAAAGACAGAATTTAAAAAAAAAAAGTTATATTTTTTTAATATTTTGTTATAAAATTTTGCAAACAGGTAATTTTTCTCCTTCGTTGATGTACGCTGATGAGGCGACACTGATGGGCACTGATAGGTGGCAGTGATGGGCACTGATGGGTGGCGGTGATGGGCACTGATGGGTGGCAGTGATGGGCACTGATTGGGCACTGATTGATGGCAGCATTGCTAGGTGGCACTGATTGGCACCACTGGTGGGCATTGATAGGTGGCACTTGTGGGCATTGATAGGTGGCACTTGTGGGCATTGATAGGTGGCACTTGTGGGCACTGTGGGCACTGGCAGGTGGCAATGACAGATGGCACTTGTTGGCACAGATGAGGCATATGTGCCTCCTTCCTCTTCGGGACCGATGTCCCTTTGACATAAGCCGGTGATCGTCTTTTTTTTCCTCCTCACGCTGTCAGCGTGAGGAGAAAACGAAACCGATCACCGAGGTTTTGTTTACATCATGTGATCAGCTGTCATTGGCTGACAGCTGATCACATCGTAAGGGGCCGGGCCCCTTACTCGGATCTGTGATCATCCGAGTCTCTGTGACTCGGTGATCACAGCGCGCACACTGCGCGCCCTGCAGGGTGCGCGTGCACAGGGGAGGACGTCCCATGACGGCCTCCCGGAAATTGAGGTCCGCGCTGTAGCCGTCATTCGGCTATGGCCCGGACCTCAAGTGGTTAAGGTGCATTGTATTCATTAATGCAATGCTAAAATGTAAATGGGCCCTCAAGCTGAGCTAAATGAACAGGATCAAGGGGGTCCTGGTTCCCTTATATAGATTATTAGTTAAAAGTTTTTTTAGACTACTTTGTCCAGTTCTGAAGACCTCACTTACAAAAATATATTGATTAGATAGAACAAGTCCAGAGACAGGCAACAAAAATGATGAAAGGTCTGAGGGAATATGTACAGTCTGGAGGAAACAAGGGAAAGGGGGGACACAACTAAAACCTTTAAATATATCAAGGGCGTGAATATGGTTCCAGAGGGAAGTATTTTCAATATGAAGCTAAGATCAAGATCAGGGGGATATGACCTCAAACTAGCCGGAGCAAACTTCAAAACCTCCAGGTACTCCAGTTTCCTCCCACACTCCAAAGATATGCTGGTAGGTTAACTGGATCCTGTCCAAATTGGCCCTAGTATGATGTGATTTAGGGACCTCACAATATGAGTTAGGGACCTTTGATTGTAAGCTCCTTAAGGGCAGGGACTGATGTGATTGTACAATGTACTGTATGTGTAATGCGCTGCGTAATTTGACGGCGCTATATAAGTACTATGAAAAATAGAACGGCCACCTCTCTCCCGAGAGCCTGTGATTGGATAGTGATAACTAGAGCAGTTCATCTCCTCTCCTACTAGCATGTTCTGAATATTTATATACAGCACACCTGGTTTTCTGCTAGTGGTGCCCCTACCTAGTACTGCAATATAGACAATTGCAGGAGGCTGATATCAAGACAAATTCAGGCTTACTCACACCAGTTACATTTAAAAATGTAATCATTTTTAAGAAATACATATTTGCATGAATTGGTATTGTTTGTATATTTGCCTGAAACTCAGTCACCAGTTGTTTCCTGATTCTGGCCCTTATAAGCATTACCTGCTCAAAAAAAGGCCATGTAAAGCCTTTCTAAGGGGTAATGAGCACTTACATTACAGGATATAAAAATGTGTGTAGTGATAGAGGTCAGCAATAGTTAGGTGTACAATATATGCAGTGTTAAATGAATTCGGAGGTCAGAGTGGAGTTGAAAAATGTAAATCCTTAAAAGAGTATGGGATTTCGAAAAAAAAGGCATTTATACTCACCTCGGATCGATCCTGCATCTGTATCCCGCCACCTCTGCACTGAGAACTGAGCGATCATAGACAGCCGATCGCTCAGTTGTCAACATTCTGTGAGCAGAGAGCCAGGGATTGTCTGTCAGCAGCTCTCTGCTCTGCCCCTCCAGCGCTCACTGGAGCACTGGACTGTGGAGAGGTGGGAAGTGCTGGCTCAGCCTCTCAGCACATTACTGAGAGACTGAACCAGCTTTTTGTCCAGGATTTTGGGCAGATCCCGACCATATGGTCAAGATCTTTTTAGTTTAGAGTCTGGACCAACTCAGTGGCATCAGTCAACAGCGGGCTTCAGCCCGCTGTTGGCTGAAAATGGACCACTGCAGAAAAAACTGCACTCCTGTGATCCAAAGGAGAAGTACAGCCAAAAGAGCTTTGGCTATACTTCTCCTTTAAAGCAATGTTGAACCTAAAAATCAAAAATGTATTAGATTGAAGCTTACCAATTCTTAGATGTGATGACTGTATTAGTTTCCTTTTCATGCTCTTTTTATCTGGCGATCCAGCCAGCAAGCCTGTTGTTAGCTGTAGCGGCTTATAAAGTGTGAGCTGGAGTTTGGCTTCAACTTGTTTGTGTTTTTAAATCTGCTAATACATTTAACACTGACCCCTCCCTAGACTGACAGTGCTGTTGTCTGCTGTGCCTCCTATGCTTATTCCTCCAGAGTTGTGTCTCACTAATAGGGAGGTGTGTTACTGGGCAGATCACCAGGTGAAAACAGAGGGAAAAAGCCAAAGAAAAGCAAACTGGTGCAGCCACCACATCTAATGATTGGTAAGCTGCAATATAATACATTTTTGGTTTTGAGTGCAATACCGCTTTCATTTTTAAAATAAAGAATAAGTACAGTACACTTGCTGTATCATATAAATCCCACTGCCACATTTAATATACTATGTATATCACACTTAGTACCAAATGACGTACAAAACAAGGATCGTTTGTCAAAATTGATGCTATATTAAAAATTAGACAGCCATGTGCAGCTTTATGTTCCTAGTAACCTTGTCACTCATAATAATACACAAAGGGTATACTACTAATAAAACATAATTCACTGCAGTATAAAAACAGGTTGAATAATATAAGACATGAAATATATTCAGCAGGATCAATTGGATGTGTCTGACAAGATGCCCTAATGTCCCTCAGACATCAGTTGAGGGTCATAATGGCATTTTCCTCAGTCCCGAGGGTTTTTGAACTGTTGTATTATTTGGATGTTGCCGATGTTTCCTATTACGCCTTCACTTGATGCCGGGAGGAGGCTGTGGGTGGAGGAGTTATATGGAGGAATGCTGGAAGTGAAGAAGAGTCAAAGTATAGGGAGGGTGAAGTTCGGGAGCCTGGAGGCAGATGAGATGATCAATACAAGGGTGCATTGAAGGCTGACAAGAGGAGCATGGTTATACAAATGTACAATATATATTTGATAAAAATGAATATGCATAAAGAAAAAGAAATAAGGCATTACCTGCTAAATAAGGCCACGCAGGGCCTCCCTAGGAGGATAATAACACTTAAATTCGTGATGGTTATTGCCTCTTGTGACCTTCTTTGTTCTAGTCCTACTTGTCTTGAGGAGGTTCCATGCCCATTGATCTCAGTAAGACAATCACCTCCCTTAAAATAAAAATGTATAGCCATTGTTATGTCTATATAATAATAATAATAATAACAGTAATGATAACATTATCATATAGCTTTGGCAGAGCAAGAGGACTGGCTTAATGCATTTTAAATAAAGAAGTATTACCTCTGAGCCCATTCTGCTTTCTCTGAGTTAATATTTGTTTACTACAAGTGACTCACTTAAATAAGCCGGCTAGCAGAGAGACAGTGGAGAAGGGAATAATGGGCCTGCTTATTTTCTGTAGTCTAACAATGCGTCGGGGCGTACAGAAAGGATGTATAGCAAAAAGTAAACAAATCTATATAGAAAACTCTTTTTATTTTGTTTCTCCTATGTCATGAGCACACAGACCTATTATTTCTTTGATAATTTCTTAGGCTTCATTTAGGCTTGTTTAGTGACTGCAAAGAGCAATGGTGTGCAGTTAAATTAACCTATCAGATTTTAATTCTCATCTGTGAAGAGCAGGGAAAAGCAATGAGATATAATATGTTCTTGATGGCTTTGGGCAATCTGTTGGACCTTTGAAAAGGTGAACTTCCATAAAACTAGAAAATATATTAATGTTACAAATGTTAATGTATAGGCATTTCAACACCTAAGACTGGCCATACATTTTACAATCTTCTTTTACAACCTTCCTTTAGATTTACCAAAACCATATAATATGAGGTCAAACCTAAACACTTTCCATTTCTATGCAATCAGGCAAGCCCTTGCACTACATAGTTGAAGGTAAATCTAAAGAAAATTTAATAAGAAAATTGTATGGTGAATGGCCAGCTTAACCACTTCCCGACCGGCGCACGCCGTTGTACGTCGGCAGAATGGCACGGCTGGGCAAATGGGCGCACCTGTAAGTCCCATTGAATTCCCCGCCGTGCCATTGCGTGCGCGCGCTGGCTGGGAGCTCCGTGAGTCGGGTCGCGGGTCCCGCGGACTCGATCGCCGTAGGGATACCCGCGATCGCCTCATGGAGAGGACGAACGGGGAGATGCTGATGTAAACAAGCATCTCCCCGTTCTGCCTAGTGACAGTGTCACTGGTCTCTGCTCCCTGTCATCGGGAGCAGAGATCAGTGATGTGTCACAGCTAGCCCATCCCCCCTACAGTTAGAAAACACTCCCTAGTACTGACTAACCCCTCCCCGCCCCCTAGTGGTTAACCCCTTCACTGCCAGTGTCATTTACAAAGGAATCAGTGCATTTTTATAGCACTGATTGCTGTATAAATGACAATGGTCCCAAATATGTGTCAAAAATATCCAATGTTTCCGCAATCATGTCGCAGTCACAATAAAAATCGCTGATCGCTGCCATTACTAGTAAAAAAAAAAAATTATTAATAAAAATGCCATAAAACTATCCCCTATTTTGTAAACGCTACAACTTTTGCGCAAACCAATCAATAAACGCTTATTGCGATTTTTTTTTTTACCAAACATATGTAGAAGAATACATATCGGCCTAAACTGAGGAAAAAAAATGTTTTTTTAATTATTTTTTGGGGATATTTATTATAGCAAAAAGTAAAAAATAATGCGTTTTTTTCAAAATTGTCGCTATTTTTTTGTTTATAGCGCAAAAAATAAAAATCGCAGAGGTGATCAGATACCACCAAAAGAAAGCTCTGTTTGTGGGAAAAAAAGGACGTCAATTTTGTTTGGGAGCCACGACCGTGCAATTGTCAGTTAAAGCGTCGCAGTGCCGAATCGCAAAAAGTGCTCTGGTCAGGAAGGGGGTAAATTCTTCCGGGGCTGAAGTGGTTTTTAATACAGTTGACAAGATGTAGCAGTCAAAAGACATCTATTTAGGAGTGAAGTTGAGTGTCAAATTCCTCATTGTTTAGTCAACTCAAAAATATATAGCATGCAAACATGTATAGAGGGTCATGCCTATCTCTAGTGGTTGTAAAGGCAGGGCATTTTTTGGCATTCCTTGCATTAAAGTAGAACTATAGGCAAACCTTTTTTTTTTTTGCACTTTGGTTAGAGCAAGGGAAGGTTATAACCCCTGTCAGATTTTTTTCACCATCTGTGTTCCATTGCAGAGATTTCTCTTCGCTTCCTGTCCCATAGCCAAACAAGAAGTGAGAGGAAATCCCTGCAAATTAAGAGAATTCCTTGGGGACCGCCAAGTCACCAGAACTAGTGTCCCCATTGCAAGATTTCCTTCCTATCACTTTTCTGGGGATAACCCAAAATTTGGGATTTTCTTTCACTTTCACTTTCGTTGATAATGGTAAACAGGACAACTAGAGAGAGTGACTCTCCTTTATGGGGGCGCAGACAGCAGAACAAACTGACAAGCATTCTAATCCCTCTTCACTATCCAAAACAAAAAAAAAAAGTTCTGCCTTTAGTTATACTTTAGATTAAAAAAAAGTCCTGGGAGGGAGGGGCCGAGCTGGGCTGTGTGTGGTTATTGAGCTTGGGAGCGAGCCTGAAGGTGTGCCACCATAGAAAGCAGCTTCCTATGGTGGCACATAGAGAAGAGGAGCTGAGAGAGCTGGTGGGGGACCCCAGAAAAGGATGTTCAGGGCCACTCTATGCAATACCATTGCACAGTGCAGGTGAGTATAACATGTTAATTTTAAAAAGTGTAACCTTTACAACTGCTTTAATTAAATAAAAGAATTAATATGCAAAAAACAAAACTACTGTTTTTTTAACCACTACTTCTACTGTGTATTCCTTTTTAGCAAAATAACAGATGCAGTGATTTAGAGGTTGGATGGAAGGCTTAGTGCAATTAGTAGGACCAAAATGAGGGACAGCTAAAGAGGAAAGAGGGCAAGTCCCTCGAAATGAAACAGTTAGGAGCTGCGAGGATATCTCCTCCTAGACAGTCTGTGGGAACAAGTGCCCCCATTGGAAGATTTCTTCTTCACTCTTGTGCTGGGTTGATCTCCCCTAACAGGAACAGGGATAGCAGCAAAATCTTTCACCACTCTATCCAAAAATGTGGGCTTTTAAATGTGTTAGTGACTGCACTATTTCAGCTTCCAGTGCACTGCATTGTGACCCTTTCTTTTGCCCACGCAGGGCAACATAAATCGTTGTTTAACCAACACCCAGCAGCTGCTGGAAGGTAGGTGAATACCTGACACTTCAGGGTATGGTTCAGCATGTGACTTATGATTGGAGCCTGCACTGTCACATGGGAGTTGGGAGGGATGCTGTAGCCCTGTGTAAGCTCTCAAAAGTAATTGTGGGGCTTGCATTTGGCTTTTTGTCCCCAGTGGTCAAAAGGAGTGGCACAGGGGCAAATAAAGGAGCGTATATAATGATATAAATGGGTGAGTTAGGTGACCCTTTTATACTTTGCCCTTCATGGATAAAGGAAAAGGTTTCTTTATAATGGAATAGCTCACCTGTAGCAGTCAGGGAGCATAACCTGGCCCTTTGTACCCTTGAAGCTGCAAGTGAGAGTGCTTTTTGGTGGTTTCTCAGTTGCACTTTGCACTGCCAGTACAGTCTCCCTTGGCAGTGGGTTCTCCATCAAAAGGCTACCACCATGTCTACTGCAATACCTTGTAGTTACTGCAGTGATACATGCTAAGATTAGGGATGGTTGCCTATAAGACTCCCAGATGAATTGGGAAGAGGAAGCAAGAGAGCAATGCTTTAGATATTGAAGAACCACTTTAATACCCACCTAAAGATCAGATCTCTACAGATAAAGGAGCATTCTTGTCTTTCATAGGGGTAATAAACTGTGCCAGCCTCTGCGGGGGGGGGGGGGGGGTCACATATCTATATATTTTATATATAAAGGTTCTCAAGGGTTGGACAATACTGGTGTTTCTTTCATACATGTAAAGATACTGTATATTTGTGATAAAAGGTATATTTTAATCATTTTCAGGAGGTGAAAACAGTAGAAGGAACACAGGTGACAAAGTGTTTAGAAATGCTGGAGGGTATTAATATTTACCAGACTGGGAATACATTTGACTACTGAGATGCAGAGGAATGCAAAAGAAACAAACCTTTCCCAAAATGTAAGACCTTGTCCCAATGACTATACCCACAATGTTTATGATGGAAAGAACATGGCCATAGAATTATTGGAACCAACTAGCCTAAACAGCCAAACACCTGTCCTAATCGCTAAACCCAGACAGGTATCTGACTAGCAGGGGGTATTAATTAGGAACCTTCAAATGCTAACAAAGTAAAATTGGTCAATTAAGCTGTGAAAGTAGCAACAAGGAGAGAGAGCAGGTGAGGACTTTTCCAATGGCTGTCTTTTCCCAGGTATGTGGTCCCACCAATCACTTATACGTTTTCTAGATAGTAAACTTAACCCAGAAGCAGCCCCAGCTCATAAAGGCCAGTGTTACTGCATAATTACACCAAAACATTAGAGACCACATAGAAGGTCCTCTTTTCTTAAAGGGCAAGGGGCCTTCCGTTCTGCACATACATTTTCCTAACTCTTAATTAGCTTGATAAAATGGCACTCATCACAAATATGTACAAGCCTCTTTATTAAAAGTGGTAAGATGACACAGACTGACCTTTCTTCTCTCCTGCATTCTGTCCGAAACTTCTTATACTCTAAATAATTATGTAACAGGATCAGTAATCAGCTGAGGTGCAAAGAAGAATCTATAATGCAAAATAGGGTCAGAATGGCAAACAGCATGCATGCACAAACATGTACTCTTCACAGCAATCTGTCTGTGGCTCAATCAAGGTAACATGTGGCTACATAGCATAATCTCTATAAGAATCTATAACAATAGAGTTCAGTTAAGAATCATTACTTTGGTGATACAAACAGGATGCAAACAGCTACTTGTGATTGTCCTCATAAACAGTGTTCCATACAGTGTCCCAGTGGGGGATCCAAGGACAAGGCATCAACCCACTGTAGCTGCAATACTAAGGTAGCAATCGGAGGGATTCCGCAGTAGCTGGGTCTTTTGGAGAAGCTGCATGCTATTAAGCTCTGGCCTGACTGCATGCATGCCGGTTCTGACAGCGGGGGGCATCTCCCTTGGCTGCAGATCACTTGCCCAGGTAACTCTGCCTCATCAGGTTTCCTATTTCTGACCTGCTGAGAGAGGGAATCAGAGAAACATATTTTCCCTGGGCATATCCAGGAAGCCAGGGAGTTGTGTTAAAAGGAGTCTATGCCTGCATCTGAGCATGGTGAGTAAATGGGTACTTCACTACAGTTATAGTAATGTGGACATGGGCTATCATCTTACCTGGCATATACTTAGCCACTGCCACAAGGAATGGATATGCTGATCCTATGTACCGTGTAATAATGGTAACTGTGCTTTCTCATTTTCAGCTGGCTGGGAAGTGTTCGTGCAGCTTTGCCCTGTAAATATTATAATCTAAACACATTTATTAGGACCTGTTAGAATTTTCTGTGGAAGACAGAGTGGTGTAGTCTTGGTTAACTGCCATTTCACATGCCTTTTTATGTGTTTTCAAGGTCATTCTTCCTAGTGCTTCCCAGATCCCTGCTGTACATCCTTTCTCATTTTACATTGTTTTCCCTGAGCCATCTTCAGAGAAGTACACAGTCTGCCTCTGGGGGAAGAGCGGTTGTAAATCTTTTCCTAAACTGATCAAATATAAATGCAGCATCAGAGTAGTACTTGGTGTTCTTGGAGGAGCTCTTGTAAATAATAAATACTTACTAAAAAAATTCAATAAAATTTGGCCGTTTTATAATGTCATTTGCATTTCTGTTAAGTTTTTAACCCATTAATGATCTATAATTGCCTAAAAAATCATTGCTAAACCATTCTGTTTCAGAACTGGTAAACATTGCAGCAAATTTTGCTATTTTAAAATAGGCACAAGTAACAGGAAAACCCATTTTACTTGTAATTATTTGTTTTTAAAATGTTCACTTGCTCAAAACACAGATTATTATTTTTTTTTTATATATGGATAGCTCAACAAAGAATAGGATCTTTATGCGGATTGTAGTTTAGTGTTGTCCTTTATATTTTCCTATATACCTTAGGAAAAGGATGTGTCCTGTTATCATTATCCCTGTCCTGACCTTTACCTCTGGACATTATTGTCAGCTTTAAGTGCATGGGCCACTGAAAGGAGCATGTCCAAGCTTTTATCATGGGTACAATTATCTTAAATTTCCTTGGTCAATAAAGGTTATAACACTAAATAGATGTTAAGGTGCGTTGCCATGCCTTAAGATGTGCTACATGCATTGGGGTACCATTCAGTTGATGGTCAGTAGCACCGATATTCAAGCCTCTGCTTTGGTGGCAGTGATATTTAACCCCGCTACATTAATGCTAAGTGGCTACTTACCTGATCATATGCTGCCATGCTGTTCACTCTCTACCCAAGATGTGGGGCTGGGGCTATACTTCTATTGGCAGCCAGAGATTATGCCATCTGACAGTACCATCATTTTTTCAGTGTCAAGTGCTGGAATGTAGAAAGCATTTCAGCACTTGGCACTCCACTGTCAGTTGACAGGTGTCATGGATCTTGTGGGATAACTCAAAAGACATGAATACAACAGAAGTCTTGTAGAAATCTTTGTAAAATACATGGAAATTCTGCCTGTGACAGTTGTCACCAGGAAAGTTGTCCCCATCTATCCCTTCTCTGCTACTAGTGACAGAATTGTGGATTTCCCTTGATTCTCTATTCCAGTGATATTGGTTCCCAGTTCTTAAGACTGGTGTCAACATTCTGATTTTAAACTATGGCTGATGATTAAGCAACCTCAATATTATATACCTCTACAGAGAGCTTCTTGGTGCTTTCCTCGCTTACTGTCCTCAATCAAATCTCACCTAGCGATGGGCCCTACACTGAGAGTGTACCCTATACTGGGAAACCCACGTTTCTCCCCGGGACTACTGGATGGGCTCTTTCAGCCCCCTTTGGAGTGCCAGTGTTTCCAAGCATCTCACTTCCTTGACTCTACCCATTAACCACTTTAACACTGGCCTCAGTCCCTTATAAATTTTAGTTTTTGGAAGGCTCTGCAGATTAAACATTTTTTGAGCTCCCTATCCTCTCTTGGCTCCTACAGGCATACTTTAACTGCGTTCAAGAAATTGTGCTTTGATACCGTGCCTTTACAACATTCTCTTTCTCTGTTATACTCTCTTCTGACTTCCACTTAAATGATTTCAAACCACCTTACCTCCAGAAATAGGAATGCAATTTACAAAGATCCTTTAACCACTTCAGCCCCAGAAGATTTGGCTGCTCAATAACCTGGCCATTTTTTGCGATACGGCACTGCATCACTTTAACTGACAATTGCGAGGTTGTGTGACGTTGTACCCAAACAAAAACCAAAACAAAATATTTTTTGCGCTATAGACAAACAAAAGAGCCACAATTTTGAAAAAAACTCAATATTTTGTACTATAATAAATATCCCCAATTTTTTTTAAAAAAAGCTAATTTTTTCCTCAGTTTAGACCGATATGTATTCTTCTACATATTTTGGGTAATAAAAATTATTATTATTATACAGTATTTATATAGCGCCAACAGTTTGCGCAGCGCTTTACAACATGAGGGCAGACAGTACACTTACATAACAAATCAATACAGGAGAGATCAGAGGGCTCTACTTGTTAGAGCTTACAATCTAGAAGGGAGGGTCAAGTGGAAACAAAAGGTAATAACTGGGAGGTGAGCTGATGGATAAAAAATGCAATAAGCTATATTGATTGGTTTGCACAAAAGTTATAGCATCTACAAAATAATAAAAATGGCATTTTTATTATTTTAATTTTTTTTTTTTTACTAGTAATGGTGGTGATCAGCGGGACTTCGACATTATGGCAGACAGATCGGACACTTTTGACACATTTTTTGGGACCATTGGCATTTATACAGCGATCAGTGCTATAAAATGCACTAATTACTGTGTAAATGTCACTGGCAGGGAAGGGGTTAACACCAGGGGGCGATCAAGGGGCTAACTGTGTTCCCTAGAGAGTGATTCTAACTGTGGGGGGAGGGGACTGACTGGGTGAAGAGACTGATCATTGTTCATACTTAGTATAAACAACAGATTGCTCTCCTCACCCCTGACAGCATGGAGATCTGTCTGTTTACATTGACAGATCTCCGTTCTGTCTCTGTGCGGAGTGATCACGGATGCCCACGCACATCGGCTCCGGCATCGTGCCGCGGGCACGTGTGCATGCGCCCCCTAGTGGTCAAAAGGCGAACCGACGTACAGTTACGTCGGTTTGCCCAGGGGAGCCAGCCTGACGCAGTACAACTGCGGTGGCTGGTCAAGAAGGGGTTAACATGGATCAATGCAGAAACATTAATTATTTTTCACTTAAATCCTCCATAATTACTAGACTAAAAGGAACACATTTTAAGATTCTCAATAGATGGTATCGGACCGTTCGGACGCCCTCAAATCTCCATAAATACCGCTCCTCAGCCTCAGAACACTGTTGGAGATACCAGGTGGAACAGGGGAACATCCTACATACTGTATATTCCGGTCCTGCCTGAAATTGACAGACTTCTGGAGGTAGGTACAAAGGTTCTCACAAAATTCACTGATTTTACTCTCCCAGAAGACCACACTTTGCAAGAAATCAGTTCTACACTATCGCCTTAATGCCACCAAGTCTTGCTTGTACATTCAGATGGAGAGAACCTAGTCCCCCTTTCATCCCACTATGGATCTTAAAAGTTATAGAATTGAATGAAATGGAGGATATAATCCTCACATCTCACAACAAAAATGAAAGCTATACAAAAACATGGTTGCTTTGGAATATGTTTATGTTCTCACATGAAGGTCAAGCTTTTCTGGAGCCCAATACGTAAACGTGCCCCCCCCCCGCCCCCCGATCCACCCTGTGTATCCAGAGAACCTCTGATTCTTCACTATGTTTAATCTTTCCCCTTCTTCCCTCCCTTTTCCTTGTTTCTGTTTTCTCCCAATCTCCATTATGCCCATACCCCCTAACTTTTATTCTCCCCTGAAAACATTTTCAGTTTCTTGATTACAATTTTTCCTCCCGTCTATTTGAATTACCCTAGACGGTGGCTTTCTGGAACAGGAGAAGAGCACAACCATGTTGCATTTCCATTGCTTTTGTCAGAAATTACTGTTCTGATGTTCTTAGTTATGTCTATAATGCTATAAAGACTAAGAGTATTATATTTGTGTAAACCTGTTACCCGAGTATGTCCTTTGCCTTAAACTTTTCTGGATCTGCATTGTCAACAGTCTTCGATATCACGTAATGGATGTATACAGACTCCACAATTTCTAAATAAAGAAATAAAAAAGTTACATTTAAATATACATTTTTCATAACAGATTTATTCTGAAGCTGATCAATGCTGAAACCAGTGAAGTAGGGATTGTAACAGGAAATCAGGACAATTGTCAGTTATGGGAAATTCACTTATGAGTGTAGTTAGCTAAACTTTTGTCCTTTGGGCAGTTACATGAACCATTATCTCCTATGGTATAGCAAATCTACATCTTAGTATCTACTGGTGTACAGTACTAGAAATACCGTAATTAATTGCGAGCTTACTGTTTGGTTTCCACAGAGGGAAAAGACTCATCAACCCTGCTGGCAAGTTACTGTCAGCATTGTTTTTGAACAATAAAGTTTATTGGCCCAGGACACAAAAGGAGCAGGACAGAAGGCCAAATTGTGTGGCTATCCTGGCAAATTTTCAACAGCATATACATGCTTTCAACCTAACTGTAGGACTGTAGAACTTTGTCTATGGTAAAATCCCTTGAAAAATATTATAACTGATTGTCGGACAAATTTTAAATGTCCAACCACAGACTAATGCCTATGGTCAGCATTGGTTCTAAAAATGTGATTAACATATCTAAATAAACCAGATTTCATTCATCCAACTTGTTATAACTGGTGGTGACTAAACATCTGTGTTAAATCAATGAGCTGTAGTAAAGCAGTGTGTCTAGAAATAATTATGCTTTATAATTAGAACCAGTAGCGTGTGCTGTAATTTTTTATGTAGTGTTATTTTCTACGCAAAGGCCAGTGTCCTGCTGAGCATAGAAACAAGCCATAAAATCACAACTAAGGGCATATTTAAAGTGTAACTTTAGTCAAGACAAAATGTACAAGTAATTTTGGATAACAACAGATTATGCCCACTTGTGATTTTTTTTTTTGTCCTTTAACAAGAGCTAGAAGTCCCAGCATTGAAGTTTGATTTTCTAACAGCTACTGTTCCCACTTGTTTTATTGATAAATGTCACTGCCTTAGGGTGGGACAACTTTTGGGTCACATCTTATAGTCTGCAGTGTCTAGTGTGGTCCTAAAGGCTGCTTCGGACAGCATTGCTTAATGCAAACCCAAGGTAAGGGCGAGACAGCCTTTTATTCAATATTTGTAATACTGAAAGGTACTACACTTAAAAAAAATCGCACATTGGAAATAAAAAAAAACTTACAGTACATCAAATTTTGCTCGTGGCACCTAGGGATGGTTGATATCAGAGGACTTCTGGTAGGATCTCAGAAAACTTGAGGATCCCTATTTTTGCAGTAAGATGCTTCTTCACTGTGCCAAAGCTAATTCTTGCAAGATTTATTTATTTATTTACTTTTAATATTTTTTTTTACTTTTCCAGTATAAAAAGACATTGAATAGATAATATAAATATATAAAAATATATAATGAATATAATATAAACATCATAATATCCATAAATGTTAATTGCATATAGTTGGGTAAGAAAATGAACATAATAGCTATTCTCACAAAATTGTACCACAATGTCATAATAAATATAAATATATATATATATATATATATATATATATATATATATATATATATATAATTTGGTTGGAGCCCTATATCTGGGAGAGATGTGAACCACATAAACACGTCACAAGACTAACAACATTAAGTAGACCTGAAGTGTGCCCTGGTCTGCTGGACGGTATGCCAAGAGAAGGGGGCATACCCAAGATAAGTGAGTGGATGGTTTTGTAGAGAAAGTGTCTTAAGAGAAGTGCCCTAAGAAGGGGAATAGGTGGGTGGGTACCGCGCACTGGAGCCGACAAAGACCAGTGTGGGTCGTCTGCTTAAATACCCCCCGGGCTCCTCCCATAATTTCAGGCCACCATACTGGCCTTCCTATTAATGGTCAGAGCCCTATGTCTGAGAGGGATGTGAACCACATAAATACGTCACAAGACTAACAACATAAAGTAGACCTGAAGTATGCCTGGTCTGCTGGACGGTATGCCAAGAGAAGGGGGCAAAACACTTGGTTAGGGAGGTAATTGTTTATTTGAGTTGATAACATACTACTGGGCAAGCTTGCTGAAGGCTTGTAACGTTTCTGCTTGTGGATTCAGAATGTATCGGGCAAAGCAAGTGGAATTTCCACCTGCCCATTCTCTTAATGCCATGGTCCGGTACCTTGTGTTGTGATTCTGCTGACGCTGCTCCGATCCGGAAGGTATATCCAGATTATCGGCCGGGTCAGGGTCTAAATTAAGCGAAAGGATCCTATTGTGTCTGGTGAACTGGCTACCACTCAGAGGGTTGGTAAGGAAAGGTAGCAATGGGCTAGACTCCGACAGGTTGGGCAGATGAGATAACGACTGGTCTACAATGGCCACTGGGCACCAGGTGTTGTGAGTCCGGCATAGCTTGAAATCTAGCTCGGGACCGGACTGTTGTGGTTTTTGGACACTATGAGGTGCAGGATGACGTGATTCTGATGGCATGTCAGATGGTGTCTGCGTAGTACCTGACAGCTGGGGCCGGTGACGATGAACTCGCTTGGACATAAGAAGCCATAAAAGGCCAAGTAGATGGCTGCTTGGAGGACCAGGCTGGGCAGTAGCCTGAAGGGAAAACGTGACAGGATGGTGGACATGTCTCTGAAGATGGCGCTAGTGCCGGGTAGGCGCTTGCTACTAGTTTTGGGGTCGCTGCCTGTGGATACTGCGTAGGATGATTTTGACTGTGTGGGCAGAGAACAAGGATGGTTTGGTAGGGTCCTGTAGGGAGATGAAATGTTGGATACCAGTAGAGTCTAATGGTATTATGTGATAGAGTCAGCTGCGTGTGGCAGTACGATATGAAAGCAAGGATGTGTTTAAGATCTCCCGACACTGCCCCAGGGTTTGGGGCTAGGAACCTGCCGTAGAAATTCCAGGCTGTACGATAGGCCTACAGGGTGTTGCGGGATAGCAAATGCTTGCAACAATTGCAAGTAAACAGCCTTAAACAAAAGATAGCGGAATTTGAGCATGTAGGCATGACCGACCGCAACAACGTACAAATAGATGGAGTGAGATGTGTATGTTTATGCTAGACTCGGATCAGGCTGTTAGTGTCAGTAACGGTGGGGTTTGTAGTGCCGAGGATCCGAATCGCTGTGCCGATGATGCGACTAGACTGGGATCGGGTTGTTGGTGTGAGTAACGGTGGGGCTTGTAGTGCCATGGATCCAAATCATTGTGCCCATGATGCGACTAGACTCGGATCGACTGTTGGTGTGAATAACAGTGGGGTTTGTAAGGCCAAGGATTCGAATCGTTATGTTGATGATGCGCCAAGACTCGGATCGGGCTGTTGGTGTGAGTAATGGTGAGGTTTGTAGTCCCGAGGATCCGAATTTTTGTGCCGATGATGCGACTAGACTCGGATCGGGCTGTTGGTGTGAGTAACGGTGGGGTTTGTAGGAGGTGTGGTATGTAGGGCAGAAGATTTGGGACATATGCCGCCGATGCGACTGTAGTGTGAGTGAGTTACGTGGATTCGTAACATTCGTGCAGCCTAGGCGACTAGATACGAATGGTCCCGAGCAGTGGGCTGCCACGAGTCGTTACGTCGCTGATGCGACTGGGCTCGAATGAGATACAAATCTTAACGAATGAGTACGAATACATATGAATGACATGGTGAAATTTTTACGAAGCAGTGAGAATGAGGCAAGGGACTTTACATCATCAGGTGACGACAGTTTACAAACGGGAACATGATAACTAATGGTTCGTTTGTAGGAACGGAAACAACAAATCCTACCTGCAACAGCTAGCGTGGAGCGATCAATGAAAACCTACGAACGGGGAACTGCAACACCCTGGAATTTGAAAACACAGACTTTAAAACCTGCTATCCAACATTTGTCCGTGGAAAATCCGACAATTGTCCGATGGAGCATACCAACGGTTGCTTTTTCCACCAACAGCCTGTCATCACACATTTCCCGTCAGAAAATGCAATCGTGTGTACGCGGCTTTAGACAGATCTGTGAACAATATTTGAGAGAAATCGGCCTTTTGTGTAGAAAAAGACGTACATCTTTACGTTCAGCTCATGATAAAATGGGGCAAACATGGGGCAAACATAAAAGTAGATAGATAGATAGATAGATAGATAGATAGATAGATAGATAGATAGATAGATAGATAGATAGATAGATAGATAGATAGATAGATAGATAGATAGATAGATAGATAGATAGATAGATAGATATTAGAATTTTGATGGTCTGCTTGAAAACTAACCTAGACCAGTATTCTTTTCATTTTCCAATGCAGTGGCAGTTGTGTTGTAGATTGCTGTGTCAAAGCATAATAGCCCACACTGATATGATTGCATTACGTGGAAATATAACTGATTCATGTACTGTTTCACATCACTGACTCTCCATGTAGTACTTAGAATTATTATGACATAAAACTAACTTTTTCTGGAAAGGCCTCCCCTTTTCCTTTGCAGCACTTACTGTAATAAAAAAAACAGATCTAGACCTCTATGCAGATGCTTCTATATTGGCAGTCAACAGACCCGCAGAAGTCTGCACTATGAATATGATTTTTACAGTTTTCCCTAAGCCAGCTGGGTGCATACTATAACAGTTCAAGGCAGCTGCATAGATTTATCTGGGCTGCTCATTGATCCGTCTATTAGCTGATGCATGGGCAACCTATAGAAGTCAATGCAACTACCTTATACTTGTGCAGTGCTGCATCCAACTGCCTCAGCGAAAGCCCTGTTTTCCAGCTGTCATAATACGAGCATCTATGCAGAAGTCCGTGTTTTTTATATATAGTATGTGTCAGGAATGGACACATGAATATGATTTCAGTTTAACTTAAAATAAGTCAGTACCTTTCTTTGGTCTGTAATAACCAAAGACTGACAATTGCATTGCAATAGTGAAATGAAAAGCAGAGAAGAGAAGCAAAGAATACTGTGTAAATGTTACTGCCTTTGTCTTGTCGGTAGTTAATTGTTTTTTTATCGATCCTGGGATAATACATGGTCAATTAGCCTGGAAAAAAATAAGCAACTGATTGCTTATTTTTGGGATGGGTGGCATTTGTACTAAATAATTATGCCATTCCTGGTAGTAGAAGTGATGGTGCAACATATAGTGAGTTTAATTACTGAACTTATAGATTTTTAAAGAGTGGGTAGTGATTAAAAAAAATGCTCAAAGGTTATATAAACAGTTCACCCCCAGGTTTTCAGATACAATTTGCTGAAGGACAGGAGAATGTTCATTTTGCAACGTTAAAGAAGTGAAACTGTGTTCACTTCAATCATCCAGCCATGTGCAGTCAAAAATCATGTCTTTTGTAAAGATATTTTTCTTTCAAATGTTTTTCACAATTTTTCCCAGTCCCCCTACAACAAAAAAAATACCAAAGTGGCATGGGTTATATTTCAGAACATACTTTCTAAATAAAGTCCTACAATATATGTGAGATACTGTTTGATTTAGAAGAGATTACAGGTCTCCTTTTAAGAGGTAGAAACTCTTTTGTATTGCTTTATTCTTAGCTCTCGGCTTTAGTAAATGTCACTAAGCTATCCAAGAAACAACAGGTCATGCTTTGCATCTTGATACTGACAGCTTTAGGATGGATAAGTGGATATGATTTTTACAATGGTGCTATGGGTTTGATGTTAGCACCCCTAAGCATAAAGAACAAGAGTGCTAACAAAGAGTGGAACAGAATATCACATCTCTTAACATATGGTCTAATAACTAGGGGTGAAACAATATAAACTGTAATACAGAAAGGAAATTGAGAAGACATTAAGGGTCATGGAGTTCATTCTGGCTGTTATAGAGGTGATTTGAAGCAAGGAGATTACACGCTTTTTAGGATATTAGATAACCCCAGAGACATACACTTTACATTTTACATTATGACTATTTGTTGAACCCCCCCCCAGGTATGAAAGTTACAGGTCCTCTGTCACTGACTCTCACTATTCATATTTCCTGCAGGATCATGAAACCATTTTTTGTACAAAATAAAAGATTAGATTGTGTTGAGTAAAAAGACAGCAAATACGCCAAGCCTCAAAATTGCCTGCATCTACAAAGTGGTGAAAAATTACAATATCCAACATTTTTAATAGAATAAATAGAGGAAGTTGAAACAATGGACTTTCCAGGCACCAATTATAGAAAAAAAACACAATAATATTTTATTAACAATTAATACATAACAATAACATTTTTTTTAAATACTGCAAACTAATTGCAATAGCAGCTAAACCTCTCCAATATGGACTATAAATGTCAGAAATCATGCCATATAGAACATGTATGACTTAAATAGATAATAACATTCAATATAAGCTCCTGGGCTCTACATGTTTCGCAAAAACTCGCTTCTTCAGGAGCTTGATAAGCGTTCTAAGGAGAGAAAGAGGCAATAAATAATTGTAACAGTTATGTAATCATCTACGTATAGCATAGATATGCAAAAAAAGGTCTCAACAAATGCATGAAAAACTGCATATTACATGTATGACTTAAATAGATAATAACGTTCACTATAAGCTCATGGGCTCTATATTTTTTTTGCGAAAACTCACTTCTTCAGGAGCTTGATAAGCGTTCTAAGGAGAGAAAGAGGCAATAAATAATTGTAACAGTTATGTAATCATCTACATATAGCATAGCTATGCAAAAAAAGTCTCAATAAATGCATGAAAAACTGCAGAATAGCATCAAAGGGTGGCCAAGCAACAGGCATGCAATGTGCACAGCAAGCAACATGTGGGGATGTGCCAGGTAGAAAGTGGTACTTCAATAGCCATACCCCACTCTTGCTATATATGGCTATTGAAGTACCACTTTCTACCTGGCACATCCCCACATGTTGCTTGCTGTGCACATTGCATGCCTGTTGCTTGGCTGCCCTTTGATGCTGTTCTGCAGTTTTTCATGCATTTGTTGAGACTTTTTTTGCATAGCTATGCTATATGTAGATGATTACATAACTGTTACAATTATTTATTGCCTCTTTCTCTCCTTAGAACGCTTATCAAGCTCCTGAAGAAGTGAGTTTTTGCAAAACATGTAGAGCCCATGAGCTTATAGTGAATGTTATTATCTATGTAAGTCATACATGTAATATGATTTCTGACAGTTATAGTCCATATTGGAGCGGTTTAGCTGCTATTGCAATTAGTTTGCAGTATTTAAAATGTTTTTTATTGTTATGTATTCATTGTTAATAAAATATTATTGTTTATTTTTCTATAATTGATGACTGAAAAGT
Organism: Lithobates clamitans; assembly: GCA_037952925.1. Lineage (NCBI taxonomy): Eukaryota > Metazoa > Chordata > Amphibia > Anura > Ranidae > Lithobates > Lithobates clamitans. Next base: position 10,867,946 of record JBBGZY010000004.1, on the reverse strand, counting down.
CAATTTTTGCAACTTCCTCTATCTATTCAACTAATATTTAGGACGTGGCACTGTGCTACTTTAGGCTCCCACGGTTCCATCCCGTGCTGGTGCCTCTTGCAACTCTTTGATTCACAACATTTTTAACCACTTGCTTACTGGGCACTTAAACCCCCCTCCTGCCCAGACCAATTTTCAGCTTTCAGCGCTGTCGCATTTTGAATGACAATTGCGCTGGCATACAACACTGTACCCAAATGAAATTTTTATCATTTTTTTCCCACAAATAAAGCTTTCTTTTGGTGGTATTTAATCACAGCTGGGATTTTTATTTTTTGCGATATAAACAAAAAAATAGCGACAATGGGCATGGACAGACACAGTTAAGGCGGCACTGATAGGCACAGTTAGGGCGGCACTGATGGGCACAGTTAAGGCGGCACTGATGGGCACAGTTAAGGCAGCACTGATGGGCACAGATAAGGCGGCACTGATGGGGACAGATAAGGCGGTACTGATGGGCACAGATAAGGCGGCACTGATGGCCACTGAAAGGGCCCTGATGGGTGGCACTGATGGGCACTGATAGGTAGGGGTGCACCGAATGGGTTTTTTGGGGCCGAAACCGATACCGAAAATAAATCTTCCTTGATCCCAAAAACCGAAACCGATACCAAAACAGCACCGAAACCGAAATAGGCTTTTTTTTATATATTACCTCAAAAAATTATTGGATATACAAAATTGTGTTACATTTGTATTTGTTATATTATTTATATTCAACGTAATCATTAATTTTATGAAGAAAAGAATACTACAATTCAGTAATGTCAAAAAGTACTTTAATAAAAAGTAACCCGCATAAAATTGGACAGTGGACACAGAAGATAAAAATAAAATAAAATAAGACTGCAGTTAGTGCACATTGCACCACCATACCAAATAAAACAGGCATAAAAAAATAAAAAATAATATATAATATTAATAATAATTAATATTAATATAATAATAATATAAAAATAGCCAAAGACTGACTTTTTTATATTTTATTAATTTCCAACTTACATCAGAACTAGTAATTCAGTTCTCTCTCCCTAAGGTGTTAGCGTCTGGATGCGATAAGTGTATGTATGTAGCTGCGGGTTACATACATAGTCATACAGTAGACCGCACTGTGTTCCGGCCCCGGGTATGGGCGGAGACATCCTGGAACACAGACTAGTCTACAGCAGCGGTGCTCAGCCAATCACAGCAAGCAATGTAGACTAGTCTGTGTTTATGGAAGTCTCCGTCCATACCCGGAACACAGTGCGGTATAGTGTATATAGTACTGTATGTAGACAGCTACAGATACAGAACATACAGTTTTGCACATGCAGCGGGCTGACAGCTTAGGGAGAGAGCTGAGAGACAATGACACAGTTTGTCCCAATAACAGAACTTCAACAAACTATGTATATGTAAGTAGTGTACTTTAAAGAACAACTCTCTCAACTAACCATAACAGAAATATGGCAGAAGGCCGTTACTTTGTTTCACAGTTTCTGTAAATATAACATAGTACAGTGCTATGCTATAATAAAATTTTTATTTTATTATTTTCTTTCAACTTAAATGAGAACTAGTATTTTTTTTTCCCCCAAGTTCTCCCCCTAAGGTGTCAGTGGCTGGATGTGCAATATAAAAGACAAGTGTATGTATGTATGTAGCTGCGGGTTAGATACATACTAGTCAAACAGTAGACCGCACTGTGTTCCGGCCCCGGGTATGGGCGGAGACATCCTGGAAGTGGAACACAGACTAGTCTATAGCAGCGGTGCTCAGCCAATCACAGTAAGCAATGTAGACTAGTCTGTGTTTATGGAAGTCACCGCCCATACCCAGAACACAGTGCGGTATAGTACTGTAGTATGTAGACAGCCACAGATACAAAACATACAGTTTTGCATTTGCACATACAGTGGGCTGACAGCTTAGGGAGAGACATAGTTTGGCCCAGCAGCAACAACCTATGGTACAGTAGTTCAAAAGCTGGAGTTCTCTCTTAAATTGAAGTGTAAAAATAACTGTAGAAGAACTACAATGAACAACCAACAAATGGCACAACTAGACAATTGGAACATACTAGGTAGTCAGTCATACTATGTTGTATGTTCCAATTGTCCAATAGCACAGTCCAATACCAATAAATTTACTATGTTCAACATGGTAAATGAATTGTTCTATGCTACGGATTTTTAAATCTATTTCAGTAAAAGTGGCAGATTTCGCTTTAAGAACAAAAGCTGTTCAGCTTTCTCACAGGAGAAACGGTTTCTCTTCTCATCAAGAATATGAGATGCTAGACTGAATAGTCTCTCACTCTGTACTGGTGCTTGGGGCAGATAAATATATGCGTGCAATCTGTGCAAGCAAGGGAAAACGTTCTTTGTTGATGCGCCAGTACTCAAGGGGATTGTCGCTTCTGGCAATAGGCTATTCAGCAAAATTAATGTCCAGCTGTTGGGTAGCTGCACTTGTTGTGGCACCGCTATGGATTGGGGTGCATTCGTGCTAAATTTCTTCAAACATATCAGATATGGAGGGAGTGTGTTCCTCTTCACTTCACTTCACCGTTTCTCACTTTCCTCTGTGCGACACCTTAAAACTCCTTCACTAGATGCTTCCACCACCTCCATTTCTGCTAGTATCATTTCCTGTGCACGCTGCTTTTTCCCCACATTAAAGTAATGCTCTTTAAATCGAGGATCTAGAACTGTTGCAATACAGTACAGAGGGTTGGACTCGGTGTCTTGAAACTGGTTGGTAATGGCCTCCAGTAGAGTGGTTTTAGCCGTTTTTATGCCATGGTCTGTTTCTACCTCTTTTCCAAGAAGTCGCTTCAGTGCAGCAATCAAGGGGATAACTTCAGCAATGGAAGCAATAGCTGAGCTTATTTATTTTGTTAACTGTTCAAGTGGAGATAGAAGAGACAAACTATTTTCAACTGACGTCCACTGATGTGCACTCAGTGTTGCTAGCAGCTCGTAATCTGCAATGTATGCAGCTAAAACACACATTTGTTCAAAAAGACTTTGTAGCATATAGTAGGTGCTGTTCCAATGAGTGGCTACATCTTGCTGCAGTCGTTTCGGTGCATTCCAAACTGCATCTGCAAAGCATGTAATCTGGAAAAAGCAAGCGGAGAATGCTTAAAGTGACCCACAATTTTTCTTCCTTTTGATACGATATCAGATATGGTGCGCTGACTCATCAATCCTTCATTCACAGCCAATTGTAGCGTGTGTGCCATGCACGGTATGCTTTGAAGTTCACTGTCCACCATTGCCTTTGCCATGTTCCGCGCATTATCTCGGACAATCAAATGCACTTTGGACTTCTCAATGTGCCAAGTGTCAAGCATGATTTTTTAAGCATCAGATATTGCTGCTGCAGTATGTGATCCAACAAACTCACGTGCGTTAAATAGGATGTTTTGCAATTGAAATTTGTCATCTATCCACTGCGCTGTCGGGCTGAGCATGCTCGTTGGACTGACATCTGAACTCCAAATGTCGGTAGTAAAACTGATTGCTATGATGTCGGTAGTCATGAGCTCCTGAACGTGTTTTCTAACACTGCTAAACAATTCATGTAGACTGGTATCTGCAAAGTAGCGTCTGCTTGGTAGTGAGTAACGCGGCTCAATATGTTGCATGAGCCTACGGAATCCAATGTCCTCCACAACAGAGAATGGCTGGTCATCTAATGCAGTAAATTCCATAATTTTGGATGTAATGGTATGAGCTTTGGGACTGTCACTTGAATATTTTTTAACCTTTTCAAACACTGTGACCACAGATGGTGTTAAGCCTGAGGCACTTTTTAAAAGTGGCGCTGTTTTCTTGTAATCAGAATGCTGAACTGGAAGACGTGGTTCCAAGTGGTGTATCAAACCTGTTGTTGAAAAATTCTTTGGCACTGTACCCCTTCTTGAAATTTCTGTTGAGCAAAGAATACAGATTGCAAATTTGGGGTCTTTATCAGAAACTTTAAAATATTTCCACACTTCAGACATGGTCCACCTTTGCTGGTAACGTAGAATAATATCATAGAATGATTTATAGTGGGAGTGAAATCTGAGGGGGGGGGGTAAAATAAAAAGGACGAAATAAATTTAAAAGCTAAACCCCAGGAGGCAGCTTTAAAAAATAAAATAAAAACTAACTAATCCTTTTTTTTTTTTTTTTTTTTATGGTGCTGCTTTTGGCATGCAAGGTAGTTATGTCTGCACTGCAGTATATCTGAAAATATAATTGAACTGAATAAATTTGATTTCAAATGGAATGGATTGCTTGCAGTGCAAATTGCAATTGCATGCTTTGTCTCAGCGTAGTATTATAAGTTATACAGTTATACGACACTGACATGACAGCAAGCGCATGAATTTTTTAAACATGACAGTATGCAATAAATATAATTATTAATATATTATGAAATATAATATATTAATAATTATATTTATTGCATACTGTCATGTTTAAAAAATTCATGCGCTTGCTGTCATGTCAGTACTGTATAACTTATACTACGCTGTCAAAGTGACACATTCAATAACAGCAAGTGCATGAATTTTATACTGTATACTACAGAATAGCTCAAAAAAAAGCTTGCAATTTGCAATCCATTACATAACATTCCATTTCAAATCATATTTAATCACTCAGTCAGTTCAATTATATATATTTTTTTGCTACAAGTCAGATCAGATATACTGGAGTGCAGACACACGGTCATTTTAAATAGTCAGTACTAGTACTATAATAAAATAATCAAGAAATACAATTCCTAGTTTGTTTCTGTCAGTTTAAGAAGGCAAAAGCAGCAATGTTCACTGGCGAATAGTAATGGTAGCCATCCAGGAGTGACAGTGCCCACTCTTGTACTTGAGTATGCTATGTGCAGCCCTCTATGAAGCCGTCTCTCGCTTCCCAGTACCATCTGTCACTTCCCAGCAGCGTCTCACAAGCACGAGGAGCGTCCGGGGGGAAGGTGCCAGCGTCTCAGCAGGGAACGTGCTTACGAGTGCGGCGTTGCGGCGTCTTAACCGCGAGGAACGTGCATGCCGCCCACACGAGTGACGTCACCCGCTGGTTTTGCCGCCTCTACTGCGCATGCACGATTTTCGGCGCCAGTATCGCCAAAAATTCTCTTTCGGCTTTTTGCCGAAAGGGCCATTTTCGGCTGATATGTTTCGGTGGCCGAAATTTCGGTGCATCTCTACTGATAGGTACCAATGATAGGTGGCACTGATGGGCGGCACTGATGGGCACTGATGGGGAGCAGTGATGGGCGGCACTGATGGGTAGTGATGGGCGGCACTGATGGGCACTTATGGGCATTGGTAGGTGACACTGATGGGCACTGATAGGTGGCACTGATGTGCAGCACTGTTGTTGAGGCACTGATTGTGGGCACTGACAGGTGGCACTGAGGGCACTGATGGGTGGCGCTGGTGGGCACTGGTAGGCGGCACTTTTTTAAAATGTAACTTTATTGCTTTTATAAGGAGGTTAACAAGCCTCCTACAAGATAGCATTGGGCAGGTGACGGGTGCCCTTTCTCCTCTGCCCTCTACTGCAGCTAACCAAGCCCAGACTGCACTTGATTAGCTGCTTCCCCAAGTACAGCAGCTGATGATGCTCAGAGCTGAACACTTTTGGCTTCATACACAGCAGAGGAAATTGGGAAACGGATGTTCCATGATCTCCTCCTCCTTGCCAGCCTAAACACATTTGTCCCGGGGGGGGGGGGGGGGGGGGGCAGGGGCTAATGGCACTTTGCTGAATAGCTGCTCAGATCACTTTTATACTAAAGCTGCTAGCCGGCTGAGGAATACAGAAGCAAGCTCATGACCACAGCTGCAACCTTGTTTTAAAACTTTCAGACCATAGAGAGGAAGTAGTTAAAAAAATGTTAACAAACTGACGAATGTAAAACTATGTCTTACTCTATCCACAAAAAAACTTTTAGCTTTAGATGCACTTTAGGTTGGCCAAAGACTTGAGAAGGCAGTCATTTGTGCATATGCATCCATCCAACAACAGGCATCACCCAAGCTGTCTTTGCAGCTCATCCTAAAAGTTTGTGTAAACTGAAGATAATGATGAAAAGAGGACAATGATGAAAGTATTGGGAAATATATACCCTATATATTCAAAAGTATTGGGACACCTGCCTTAACACGCACATGAACTTTAATGGTATCCCAGTCTTAGTCCGTAGTGTTCAATATTGCGTTGGCCCACCCTTTGCAGCTATAACAGCTTCAACTCTTCTGGGAAGGCTGTCCACAAGGTCTAGGAGTGTGTCTATGGGAATGTTTGACCATTAATCCAGAAGCGCATTTGTGAGTCACTGATGTTGGACAAGAAGGCCTGGCTCGCAGTCTCCGCTCTAATTCATCTCAAAGGTTTTTTGGCGGGTTGAGGTCAGGACTATGTGCAGGCCAGTCAAGTTCCTCCACCCCAAGCTCGCGCATCCATGTCTTGATGGACCTTGCTTTGTGCACTGGTTCAAATCATTTGGTGGAGGGGGAATTATGGTGTGGGGTTGTTCTTCAGGGGTTACATAGTTACATAGTAGGTGAGGTTGAAAAAAGACACAAGTCCATCAAGTCCAACCTATGTCTGATTATGTGTCAGTATTACATTATATATCCCTGTATGTTGCGGTCATTCAGGTGCTTATCTAATAGTTTCTTGAAGCTATCAATGCTCCCCGCTGAGACCACCGCCTGTGGAAGGGAATTCCACATCCTTGCCACTCTTACAGTAAAGAACCCTCTACATAGTTTAAGGTTAAACCTCTTTTCTTCTAATTTTAATGAGTGGCCACGAGTTTTGGTAAACTCTCTTCTGCGAAAACGTTTTATCCCTATTGTGGGGTCACCAGTACGGTATTTGTAAATTGAAATCATATCCCCTCTCAAGCGTCTCTTCTCCAGAGAGAATAAATTCAGTGCTCGCAACCTTTCCTCATAACTAAGATCCTCCAGACCCTTTATTAGCTTTGTTGCCCTTCTTTGTACTCGCACCATTTACAGTACATCCTTCCTGAGGACTGGTGCCCAGAACTGGACAGCATACTCCAGGTGCGGCCGGACCAGAGTCTTATAGAGTGGGAGAATTATTGCTTTATCTCTGGAGTTGATCCCCTTTTTAATGCATGCCAATATTCTGTTTGCTTTGTTAGCAGCAGCTTGGCATTGCATGTCATTGCTGAGCCTATCATCTACTAGGATCCCCAGGTCCTTTTCCATCCTAGATTCCCCCAGAGGTTCTCCCCCCAGTGTATAGATTGCACGATACACTTGGTCTTGGTCTCTTAGTTCCAGTGAAGGGAACTCTTAAGGTGTCAGCATACCAAGACATTTTGGACTATTTCATGCTCCCAACTTTGTGGGAAAAGTTTAGGGATGGCCCCTTCCTGTTCCAACATGACTGCGCAAAGGGAGGCATCCCAATACCCTTGACAATATAGTGTATATAAATATATTTTATAACTTGTCCAAATACTAGCTCCCCAACAGCAGCCAGCCTACTCATCTGCAGCACTCACAGACTTCAGACTAACTGCTAGATTGGATGAGTGTCAATGTATGTCTTTACATGTACAGAGAAGTCATTCACCCTCCAGCTACAGAATGGTACAGAGCCTACACATTCTGTCTAGTAGTTTAGTGCACAGAATTGGCAAGTTCCATCTCCTTAAATAAATGTATGACTTAGCCTTGGGGGAAAGATCATTTTAAATAGCCAAAAAAGTACAAAATGTATAAACTGGAGCAGCAGTTATTCCAAATCAATATGCAATATTATTCATAAAAACATGTTCAGAGATGTGAAAAGTTGTGTCCCTTGGCAGAGATGTTCTGACACTTAGTTGTTGCAGAAGATGATTGAAGATATTAGGTGCTGGTTGAGGTTCAGGTTATAATTTCATTATCCACTGGGCCAATTCTCACATAAATGTGGTGCTTCATTTCTAAACTACTGTAGTCATTTGGCAGGGAAAATCCTACCCAGATATTTGATTTTTTCCACTAGCTTAGCTCTGCTGGCCGTGTTGTATAATTAGGTCCCCCCCCCCCCCCCCGGACATTTAGCTCCTCATCGAATCACCATCATTCAACAACCATTAAACATCAGAGTTGATTTACTAAAAGAGTAGGGAATTTTCACTTTATTAAATTTAGTGCACATGGTGAAGCTATGATTTATTGGAAAGCCCATTTACATGCAAGGAAAAAAAAGTGTATTTTTCATGAGAATTTCCATTATAATTCCCCTTTCTTCATGTCTGCCAGAATTTTTCACGCGCTACAGCGCTAAAAATAGCTCCTGTATAGCGCCTGAAAAAAGCAGCTCCATTCACTCCCGTGGCTCGGTGTGAAAGCCGTCTCAATTCTATTACATAATATCTTTTTTTAATATACTTTCTATATTATTTTCAGTGCTAGAAATAAACATTTAATTGTTCTATAATCATATAAGTATAGATTGCTGCCAGCAGGTGATAGCTTAAATAGATAGCAAGTAGTTTTCAACAGCCGAAGCCTCAGATAGCTGTTGTGCTAAAAAAAAAAACCTGAACAAAGCAGTTCATAGATGAATCATAATGTGTAAAAAAAAATCCCGATCACTTCCCCGGAGTAGTACAGTGTTACTATGTTAACACTGTATTGCTCTGGTCACAGTGTGTAAAAAAAGAAAATGTAAAAAAAAAAAAAAGAAAAACAATCTAATAAAAAATTTAAAAAATATTAATTAGTACCATACCAGTTATATGATGACACTGTACTGCACTAGTGACAGTATGTAAAAAAAAAAAAAAAAATTGTGAAAATTAAAAAAAATATATATATACCGTACTTCCTTCATTCTCCAAAAAAAGTGACAAAAAAAATTACAACTTGAAAAAACTTGCCATGCCTCTTACTAAATACCTTGGACTGTCTACTTTCCAAAAAAAGGTAATTTGGGGGGTATTTGTACTGTCCATGGCATCAGGAAATGATATAGGCTGTCAGCGATCCAGGATTGATCAATTTTCGGATATACAGTGGGTATAAAATATAATCGCCTCCCCTCTTTAAAATAATCACATTTTTTTGCTTTGCAGCCTGAAATGAAGACAGACACAATTTTTGTTTTACCCAGCTGTATTTACTCAGTGCAACTTATAACATCCACGTGAGAGATAAAACACCAACATATCAGAGAAAAATAAAAAATTCAAAAAAAGAATCACTGAGTTGGTAAAAGGATCCCCCCTTGTGTCAGTATTTTGTTGAACCACCTTTTGCTTTAATTACAGCCTTAAGTCTGTTGGGATATGTCTCTACTAACGTTGCACATCTAGACTTTGCAGTATTTGCCCGCTTTGCTTTGCAGAACTGCTAAAGTTCAGTTAAATTTGATGGTGACCATTTGTGGACTGCAGTCTTCAAGTCATTCCACAGATTTTCAATGGGGTTTACATCTGGGCTCTGACTAAGCCACGCAAGGACATTCACCCTTTTCTCCTTCAACCACTGTGTGGTCATTTTTCCTGTGTTCTTTGTGTTATTGTCATATTGGAAGGTAAACCTACTGCCCACTGACAACTTTCTGGCAGAGGGCAGCAAATTTTCCTCAAGAATTTTACGGTATTTTGCCCCATCCATTTTTCCTTCTATCCTGCCAAGTGCTCCAGTCCCTGCTGCAGAGAAACACACCCATATCAGGATATTACCACATCCATGCTTTACTGTAGGAATGGTGTTATTTGGATGGTGAGCTGTATTGGATTTCTGCCAGACATATTGTTTGGTGTTGAGGCCAAATAATGCAATTATAATCTCATCTGACCAAAACACCTTTTTCCATGTTGCCTTAGAATCTTCCAGGTGTGTTTTGGCAAAGCTTAGTCGTAACTGCATGTGGCCTTTCTTGAGGAGTGTTTTTTTTTCTTGCTAACCTCCCATACAAGCCACATTTGTGGATAATTTGTGATATTGTTGTCACAACCACACAATGACCACTCTTTGTCATAAATTCCTGCAACTGCTTCAGAGTTGCTGTAGGTGTCTTGGTAGCCTCTCTGACCAGTTTTCTTCTGGCTCTTTCATCCAGTTTGGAGTGACGTCCTGATCCAGGGAGGGTCTATGTTGTACCAAATACCTTTAACTTCTTATTAATAGACTTCACTTTGCTTCTAGGCATTGATAAAGCCTTTGACATTTTTTTGTATCCATCTCCTGACTTGTGCCTGTCCACAACTTTATCTCAGAGATCTTTTGACAGTGCCTTACCACCCATAGTTGATTGTTTGTTTCAGTTGCACTACCAGGGACAGAAATGCTCCAGGGAAGCTCTTTTCGTGCTGAGCTAATCAAAATGACCACAGCTGATCACAGTTGAAAGTCAAATGGCTTTGTGTGCCATTGACAATGTGATTAGCTACACCTGATTGAGTTTACAAGTCATAGGAGAGGGGTGATACTTTTTCCAACTCAGTGATTCTGTTTTTGATTTTTTTGATTTTTTTTTTATGATATGTTGGTGTTATATCTTTCACTTGAATGTTATAAGTTGCACGGAGTAAATACAGCTGGACAACACAAAAACTATGTCTGACTTCATTTCAGGCTGCAAAGCAACAAAATGTGATTATTTTAGGTTGATTCTTTTCTATACTCACTATATATCTATATATCTATATATATATCTATATATATATATCTATATATATATCTCTCTCTCTCTCTATATATATAATCTCTCTCTCTCTCTCTCTCTCTCTCTCTCTCTCTCTCTCTCTCTCTCTCTCTCTCTCTCTCTCTCTCTCTCTCTCTCTCTCTCTCTATATATATATATATATATATATATATATCATAGTTTGTGGACTTTCCTACAAACTAAATAATAAACACTGATTTGGGTTATTTTTACCAAAAAAATTAGCAGAATACAGTTTGGTCCAAATTTATGAAGAAGAATTATTTATTTGCAAAATGTTATAACTGAAACTAAGAAAAATGTTGCTTTTAAAAAAAATTTTATTCTTTTTTCATTTATTTAGAAAAAAATTAAAAAAACAGTGGTGATTAAATACCACCACAAGAAAGCTCTATTTGTGCTAAAAAAATAATAAAAATTTCATATGAGTACAGTGTTGCACAATTGACATTCAAAGTGTGACAGCGTTGAAAGTTGAAAATTGGCCTGGGCAGAAAGGGGTGAAAATACCCGCTATTGAAGTGGTTAAAAGTAAACAAACAGCTAACTAAACAGTTTAAATACATATGTGTCCTGACCATTTGCATTTCTACATTCCAGACAAAGCAAAACATTCTGGACAGGCCTGTGATTGGACAGAGGAGAAATGACAGCTTAGTGATGAGGTCTCCTCCAATAAGCAAAGTCTATTTGTTAGGTTTTAAAGGATTGCCCAACCTATTGGCTTATGGAGTTGCCTCTTCCTTTCCCAGTCAGAATACTGAAGAGCAGGAAATAGCTGGAGGCTATTATAAATATACTTTTAGATACAGTTTAAAATACATTTAAGCATTAAATAAATTTAACAAATTCATACTGGATTAAATAGGAGTCTTTTATATCTGCCTTCACTTCCTTTTCAAGATTAGGCAAGCAGTGCTGGGCATCTGAGCTGAGAGCAAACACATTTTCTCCGTACAATAATGAAAAAAATGTACAAAATTGCACCTACTCAAGTGAAACCTTATCAGGAGCAGGTGATCAGATAAAAATAAGCCCTCATGTTTTTTATCGGAAAAAGGCTAAAAATGGTGTAAAGTGTGAATGATTTTCAGTAAACCTCTTAAGTTAAGATTAGGGATGTAACACAAGAATGCTTTGTGGATACTACTCTATCAGCTGCACGAAGGAAAGCCTTTTTCTTGATGAAAAAAAGTCTTTCAGAAAAACAGGAGACACAGACAAGGACCGCTAATACTGTAGATGTTACAAGTCAACTATATACAGGGTGATCTAAAGTTTACATAATCTAAGTCAAGTGTAGGCAACCTCGGCCCTCCAGCTGTGTTGAAACTACAAGTCCCATAAGACACTGCAAGACCCTGACAATCACAGGCATGACTCCTAGAGGAAGAGGCGTGATGGGATTTGTAGTTTCACCACAGCTGGAGGACCAAGGTTGCCTACCCCTGATCTAAGCCCTTAGATTGGAGGGCTACACTATTTTACAAATACAATACAAATATATTGTCAAAAGTATTGGGACACCTGCCTTTACACGCACATGAACTTTAATGGCATCCCAGTCTTAGTCCGTAGGGTTCAATATTGAGTTGGCCCACCCTTTGCAGCTATAACGGCTTCAAATCTTATGGGAAGGCTGTCTGTGGGAATGTTTGACGATTCTTCCAGAAGCATATTTGTGAGGTCAGACACTGATGTAGGACAAGAAGGCCTGTCTCCACTCAAATTCATCCCAAAGGTGTTCTATTGGGTTAAGGTTTTTTGGCGGGTTGAGGTCAGGACTCTGTGCAGGCCAGTAAAGTTATTCCACCCCAAACTCACTCATCCATGTCTTGATGGACCTTGCTTTGTGCACTGGTCAAAATCATTTGGTGGAGGGAGGATTACGGTGTGGGGTTGTTTTCCAGGGGTTGGGCTTGTCCCCTTAGTTCCAGTGAAGGGAACTCTTAAGGCATCAGCATGGCAAGACATTTTGGATGATTTCATGCTCCCAACTTTGTGGGAACAGTTTGGGGATGGCCCCTTCCTGTTCCAACCTGACTGCACACCAGTGCACAAAGCAAGGTCCATAAAGACATGGATGAGCGAGTTTGGGGTGGAGGAACTTGACTGGCTTGCACAGAGTCCTAACCTCAACCCAACAGAACATCTTTGGGATGAATTAGAGTGGAGAATGTGAGCCAGGCATTATCGTTCAACATCAGTGCCTGACCTCACAAATGCTCTTCTGGAAGAATGGTCAAACATTCCCATAGACACACTCCTAAACCTCGTAGACAGCCTTTCCAGAAGAGTTGAAGCTGTTATAGCTGCAAAGGGTGGGCCAATTATAGTTCATGTGCATGTAATAGTAGGCTTCCCAATACTTTTGATAATATAGTGTATCTTTCATTTTGTTAAAAAAAAGATTCTACATGAACAATGTGCAAAGAAAGTTTGCCTGCAAGTGGATGGTGCCTTAAAGTATATCCAAAACAATTTTTTGTATTTGGCCAGAATAGGGAATGGTTGAAACCCCGCCATTTTTTCAAGGGTGATTGCACCTTCGCTTTCTTTAGAAAAAACATAAAGTGAAAGGAAATCTCTCCAAAGTGAATGAAAATTTTCTAAGGGTTAAGTAAATCCCCAGTTAGAAAGATGTCACCAGCTTAAGCGTCCCTATTGAAAGATCACCCCTCTATTTCTGTTTTTCTTACAACTTAAAATGTTGGATTTTCCATCACTGGCAGTGGTCACCAGGGCAAATAGAGAGGACAAATACAACCTTGATAGGGGTTCTAATTCCATACCACACACTTTAAGTTGTGTAAAAGCAAATAGGTTATGCAAGATGATGCCTGCAGGACATGGGGCCTATGCTCTGATGCCCTGCTTAACCACTTGCCTACAGGGCACTTACACCCCCTTCCTGTCCAGGCCATTTTTCAGCATTCAGCGCTGTCGCACTTCGAATGACGCAGTCATGCTACACTGTACCCAAACTATTTTTTTAATAATTTTCTTCATACAAATAGAGCTTTCTTTTGGTGATATTTAATCACTGCTGGGTTTTTTATTTTTTACAAAAAAAAAGCCCAAAAATTTGAAAACAATTTTTTTTTACTTAATTTCTGTCATAAAATTAATAGGCAGCACTGGTGGGCACTGATGGGCGACACTGGTGGGCACTGATAGGCAGCACGGATAGGCGGTACTGATCGGCATTGATGGGTGGCACTGATGGGCAACACTGAGGGGTATTGATCGACAGCAGTGATGGGCATTGATGGGCAGCACTGATAGGTGGCACTGATAGCCAGCACTGACTGGCATCAGAGATCGGGGTTGCGCCGTGTCCTAGCAACATGGCGCAGCTGCGATTGCCGCGCCGCGCGCCCCCGCGGGCACGCGAGAGTGGCCGCTCTGGGACGCCGTGATATGGCAACTAGTTAAGAAATCTATTGAACTATTTATATTTCCTATTATTGATTACCAGAAGGAATGTAGACACTAGAGATTAAGAAATTACATTTTACAGTACAGTATATGCATTCCATTTGGCATTATCTGTTGAAAACAAAGGCTATAGGCATTTCTTAATTGACTTGTGAGGTTGCTCATTAAGCAGAAGTATTGATCAGTACTGGAGAAAAGAGAGTAAAGAGGAGGTTAGACACTAGGATAGAAGATTATCATGTGAATTAAATTATTCTGAAAGGTACAGTATATATGAGCTAAGGTAGCATAGGTGATATTTCTTTGTAAAAGTTTTTTTAAATGAAATTAAACTCACTAGAATGTCAAAGAAAGAAGTAAGAGTGGCACTTCAATGATGTCACTGTGCTTATTCAAGTCAAACAATCCACAATGTTACATCCTGACTGTCATACCACCCCACTCCAATGCATTTCTTCTCTCTATGAAAAATCTGTAAGAAGAAAACGTGTTGGAGAGGGGTGCTAAGATGATGTAACAATCTGGATTGTGTGACCTGAACAAATTGGTTTGTGGCCCTTTCTTTTTTCTTGGACACATGGCTTGCCAAGCCGTGATACCCTCCTGGTTGGGCACCCGGGGGAATAAATGCTTTGGAGGGACAAGCATACTTTAGAAGACAGGCATGCCAAAGCCCTCCCCTTGGCCTCAGCAATTGTAATTTTAATAATTTAATAAGACTGCATGGCTTAGATCAGGGGTCTCCAAACTTTCTAAGCAAAGGACAAGTTTATTGTCCTTCAGACTTTAGGAGGGTGGGCTGTGGTCAGTGGGAGTAGAAATTGTTCTGGCTTCAGTGGGAGTAAACAATGTATCTTTGTTTATAGGGGTAGGAATAATGTCCCATAGGTGGTGTCAGTGGGAGAAATAGTGTCTGATTATTGTTATATATATAGACAGGCAAAGGCAAAGGGCCATATCCATCCCCAAGCCACAGTTTGGAGGCTTAGATCAATGGAAGTCCATTATAAGGTTTAATGGGCTTCAGCAGCAGCTCCTGACATCATCAAAGACCACACATATAATTCAGTATATGTCATGCACAAAAGGCTGTCAAACTTGGCTAGGAAATGGATGGAGACTGTTAACATGCTACAAACTAGAGGAGACAGTCAAAGATAGGGAAAGATGTTAGATGAGCCTGCAAGAGATGAATGCTCTTAAAGCTCCATTACAAATCAATTCTTCCACACCAACTGCCGAGTGGGGGTGGGGTCTAACAACTAGCAAGACAACTAGCAACACAAGAAATGCCAATTGGCCATAGGTAGGGCACCAGGAACTTAGACGATTTGAAGCCCCTACTTTCTAATACAGAGTCAGCAAAACCTGTATTGTAGGTTGAATTCTGATATAACAGCCCTGCTTACATATTGCTATGAGGACGAGTAATCATCGCGTTTAAAGATGGCAGTAAACAAATGCAGGTATCACATGCATTTTCCCACCACCGCTTCAGAGTTGGACTGTAGATTCACAATTTAGTTCAGACATCTTACAGGCTGCAATGGCTCTGAACAGACTACCTAGTACAAAGCAGGCAATTCACAAACATCTATGGCTGGGATCTTCAAACTACGGCCCTCCAGCTGTTGCAGAACTACACATCCCATGAGTCATTGCAAAACTCTGACATTCACAGACATGACTAGGCATGATGGGAATTGTAGTTCCTGAACAACTGGAGGGCCATAGTTTGAAGACCCATGATCTATGGCATGAAGTCTTATTTAATTTATTGTTACAAAGTCTGGAAGGTGCTAAGCCTTTTATCTAAAGTTCATTTATCCTTTAAAGAAATATACCAGTCAAGATGACTGGGTAGAGTTCAGCTGAGTTCAACCACAAGGAATAACAAGGACGTTCTCAAGAAGCAAATAAGGTGTTGTGGCTTTATCAACTTTGGACAGAAAAGCAGTATTATTTATCAAGTTATCTTCATTATCTTCAGTTCTTGTGGTAGTATATTTTACATAAGTATATTTTAAAATGTTTCTCTTAATTATATTTCTTTTTTTTTTTAATATTCTATATTTTATCTTAAACAATTTTTTTTTACAAATAAACAAACATAATTCATTTGCATGCGTATCACAAAATATATCATCACGTAGTTCAGTTCTATTTTCAGCAGATATATAGTCTTGAAATTCATATTTCTTATTTTTATTGTTATAACATTAGTATAAGTTTTTACCTAAGCGTCCTACCTATAAACTGATAAAGAGAGAAAATAAAAAATTTCCCCTATCCCCCCTCCACTAGTGCACAGCCATATTCCCTAGAGCAGACAAAGAGGGACGATTGTGTTCATTTTTTATTAAATTTCTCCTCTTTACCTTGCATAATTGTGATACCTTTTTCCATAGCATGTATGTCAGCTATTTTTTTAAGCCACAAAGAGATCGAGGAAGGTGATTCCTGCTTTCATAAGGCTGGAACACAAGCCTTTGCTGCCTTCAAAAGGTTCAAAAATAATCATTGAGTTTCTGTAGTTCTGCTTTGAAAGATCTGAAAGATGAAGAAGGTATCTAGCAGGATCAGATCCCAGATCATGATCAGTTAGCTGTCCTATGATATCTCGCACTTTAGACCAGAAATCCTTTAGTTTCCGACCGGACCAGAAAATATGGAGCATATTACCCTCTGCCTCTCCACAACGCCAGCAAATATTCGTCCTTTCCGGATAAATTTTCTTCAACAATGATGGAACTTTGTACCACCGTGTAAGAATTTTGTAGCACAGCTCTTGATATTTACTAGCCGTTAAGGAGTAATAGGCAAAGTATAGAATATGACTCCGCTCTGGAGGAATTTTGGAACAGAGCCCTCAAGCGGATCTGTTAACAATTTATATACCTCGGATACCCCATAGGCAGGGGGTATTTCTATCAAACATAGATTTTCCAAGGGTGTGTTTGACCGGTCTGATCTCTCCCCGCAAAGAAGAGAGCTAAGAAAATTAGTAAACTGTTGCATCCACCACGGATCCAGTGGCGAACTAAACATTGACTGTATTTCCGCCCTAGTCTTCAGCCTAGATTCTTCAGGGTAGTCGCCTAGACAAATTTACCTTGTTTCAGAGTTTGTTTAAAATGGCTATCTGTATAGCCTGGGGGGAATGCCGAATTTCCCAAAACTGGGTAGAGCTGAGTAATTTCCCCATCTGTCTTTGAAAAAAGATGGCTTTGTTGAACTACTCTCAGGGTTGCCCCTATGAGGGGGTAATGTCTTAAGGTTCCCAGTACTCTTGACCGTAACCATGGCATACCTTGAAGTGGGATCTCAGTGCAGGATTGTTCAATCGCTACCCAGGCTTTATGCCCCCCATCTCTACACCAAGCTAGTACCCTAGCAAGGTGCACTGCCTTGTAATATCAGATCGGATCTGGAAAAGCCATACCTCCCTGGGTTTTGAGCATAGCCAAGTAGTGGTAAGATAGGCGTGGGTGCTTTTTTGCCCAGATAAATCTAATGAAAACACTACGTAATGATTTCAAAAAAGACCCTGGAATCGCTATTGGTAGAGTCTGAAAGAGATACAATAACCTTGGTAGGATATTCATTTTAAGAATAGCATTCCTGCCTATCCATGTGTAGGGACCTTTATTCCATCTTTCCAGATTGGCGGAAAGTTCCAGCAGTAGTGGTGGGAAGTTAGCTAGAAAAACGTTATTTACTGAGGAAGTTAATTTGACCCCTAAATATGTCAGATATGAAGATGGCCATAAGAAAGAAAGAGAAGATTGAAGAGCTTGCACACGTGCAGGGTCCAACGTAATATTAAGTAGATCCGATTTTTGAATATTAATTTTAAAATTCGAAAGTGAAGTATACCGGTCAAACTCTATCCATTTACTAAACGCCTTCCCCACACCGATATGGGTTAACATCTCCTTCAAAAATGTCCAATCCACCCTGTCAAAAGCCTTTTCTGCATCGGAGGATAGCAAGCATTAGGGGTATTTTACGATAATGAGCCAGATGAATAATATTTAAGGCTCTAGTAGTATTGTTCTTTGCCTCCTCAGTAGGCATAAACCCTGCTTGATCAGGATAGATTACATTTTGAAGGTGAAGTTGTAGCCTTGAGGCTAGTATCCGTGTAAAAATTTTTAGATCCACATTTAATAGAGAAATAGGTTGATAATTCCTACATTGGGCATGGTCCTTACTCTCTTTAGGGATCACCGTAATATGTGCCCTTAGAGTATCTCTCGGTATAGGTCGATCTTCTAGAAGGGAATAAAAATGCTTTTGTAAATCTAGGGCCTAGAATAGGAGCAAATGCCTTTATAATAGGCTATTGTATACCCGTCTGGCCCTCAAATATTCATCAAATGAGATCGGAATGCTTAGTGATTCGGACGCATCATCGGGTATTGACAGTAGTCCCGAGGAAGAGAGATAATCCCAAATTAATTGTTGCTTTTGTAGCACCTGATTGGTCGGTAAGTAAGGCCCCTTTCACACGGGCGAACGGTATGTCCGTTTTTCATCCATCCATTTTCGGATTAAAAACGGACATACATGTATCCCTATGGGATAGCGGATGTCAGCGGATGAACATTCGCTGACTTTCGATGACATCAGTCTCTGCTATGCTCCGTTTCTGAAGACGGAGGAAAACCCTACTTTTCCATCCATCTGCGGATCGGATAAAAACGGACTCTACGGTCCGTCTTCATCCGATCCCCCATAGAGGAGAGCGGCGCTCTGACAGGTCGGTCCCTGCACAGTGTGCAGAGACCGACCTGTCATCTGCCTGCTCAGCGGGGATCGACGGAGCGATCCCCCCCGCTGAGCAAAGTGGAGCCTGTACACGGACACGTCCGTGTGAAAGCGCCCTTAGTCGACAAATTCTAAAGGGATAGATAGTATTCTCGAAAGGTCTCTGAAACTTCCCTAGGTATAAAGTGACATTTCCCTCTATCAGAGTCAATATATTTTTCCGTGAAACTTCCCTAAGTGACTGGGTCAGGAGTTTGCCTGATTTATTCCTGTGTTCATTATGTTTATTCCTAGCCCTTAGTATCTGTATGTTAGTGTCTAAGCAAAGAAGTCAGTTTTTCTCACTCCAACCTAAGATCCACTGCTACGGACTGGGAGAGTCATTTTTTATGCTTAGATTCTAAGTTTGCTACTAGATTTAATTGGGCTTGAAAAGCAACTTGGCTTTTTTTCCATATTTCAGTCTCCTTTTTAATCAGCTGACCTCACATAACACATTTATGCATTTCCCATATTGAAAAGAGAGAGACATCGTCTGTATTGTTATCATTGAAAATTCTGGTCATTTCCATAGAAAGGTCATTTCAAAGTATACCTTCTTGTATCAGAGATTCGTTATGTTTCTATGACCATGATCTGATTACGGAGTTGTCCAGCTGAAGATCTATAAGCGCTGGGGCGTGGTCAGACAACCTGTATTCCAATTGAGGAACTCACTACCGCTGGTAGTAGAGATTGGGATACTAGTACATAATCAATTCGAGAGTAACTGTCATGTGGTACCAAATAAAAAGTATAATCCCGCTCAATTGGGTGCTGAACTCTCCAAATATCTACCAACCGGAAGTTTTGAAGGGCTTTTTTTTTATTCATCTGAGATATGAATATGATAGATGTGAGGAGCATTTGGAGGCGTCTAATAGTGGATCAAGAGCCACGTTGAGATCTCCACCCAATATCACTCCCCCCTCCATAAAACCTTGTAGAGTATTAAGGATTTCGTCTAGACGGCTCAGCTGAGCATGGTTAGGTAGATATATAGAAGCTAAAGTTACTCAATGGCCAGCTAGATCTCCCTTAAGAAACAGATAGCGTCCCTCTTGGTTGCTCCTCTGATCAACAAAAGACCATGGCTTCATCCCAGAGAGCAGGATATGCACCCCCCTCGTCTTAGAATCAGGGGCTGTACTATGAAATATATAAGGATAACGATCATTCTGAAATTTTGGTATCTTCCCTGATTGAAAATGGATTTCTTGTATAAATGCGACTTGTGTTAGCATACGCCAGAGTTCAAGTAAAACCATTGTGTGCTTCTCGGATATTCAGCCTGTTGACATTTAAGCATAAACAGTGTACATTGGTCATAGTGAGACCCAAAATCTATAACCTGTACACCAGCAGAGTGGGAACAAACACTGTGAAAAAACAAAAAAGATATGCAGCAATTAACTAAAGTGGCTCTCTATTGAGCCTGCTCACCCCTGCGGTCCCCGCCCAGAATAGTCTAGGAATGGAGAGCACTGGGAGGCAAAACCTATATAAGGAGAAGTAGAAACGCGACACCAGGGGAGGAGTCGCTCAGACCATATTGCACGTCAACAGGAAGGATCCTCTATACTAATAGGCTACAAACTGAAGTGTCAAAACATATATCAACATATCGGGAAGAGACCTGTAATAAACCTTGCTTAATTCCTATATTTTTTATATTTGGAAGCAATACTTTAACCACTTCAATACATGGCACTTTTACACCCTCCTGCCCAGACCAATTTTCAGCTTTCAGTACTGTCGCAGGTTGAATGACAATTGCGCGGTCATGCTACACTGTACCCAAATTAAATTTGTATCATTTTGTTCACACAAATAGAGCTTGCTTTTGATGGTATTTGATCACCTCTGGGATTTTTATTTTCTGCTAAACAAAAAAAAGACCGAAAATTTTGAAAAAAAATGTTTTTTTTTGTTTCGGTTATAAAACTTTGTAAATAAGTAAGTTTTCTCCTTCACTGATGGGCACTGATGGGGCTGCACTGTCAGAGGAGCAGCCAATCGGCTCTCCTCTACTTGTGTCTGACAGATGCGAGTGAGGAAAAGCCGATCTTCCTGTTTACATCGTGATCAGCCGTGATTGGACACGGCTGATCATGTGGTAAAGAGTCTCCGTCAGAAACTCTACCTAGATCGGAGTTGCGGTGTGTCAAACTGACACACCGCAACAACAATCGCCGTGATGCGCGCCCCCGGGGGTGCGCAGTGGCTTAATATCCTGGCGACGTCAGGGTATTGAAACCACTTTGCCGCCATCATTTTGCTATATGGCGGGCGGCAAGTGGTTAACCACCATCTCCAAAGAAATAAAAAAGAGAGAAATTATATAAACCCCACATCAAGTCTTATCATTATATCCTAGCCTTATAACTTTTTACATATTCCTTTATTTCCTATATTGTATCCTAGTATCATAATCATATCACAATTATATTTAATCTATAAACAGCTGCTACCTTACTACCATCCTAGTAGTGCCTGTTTAAAGTTTTTTTAACATCCATACCGACGGGTCTCCTAGTGGTCTCCATTTGTAACAATTATAGCATCATTTATATAAACATCAAGTGTTGTTGGGGCCGCCTTTGATTCTCTTTTCTCTTTTCTCCCCCACCTCCCCCCTGGAAAGAAGATATCTATATGGGCCTTAACCCTGCCCTATATCATATGGCCATTTTTCCGAATATATTTATATCATATATCACATACCATATATCTATCCTCTATCCTTAGTCGCCTCATTACCCTCCTCTCCAACCTCCTCCTTAGCCATCTAGTATATCCAATTTTATCCTAAGGAGGGTGAGAAAGAAGAGAGAAAAGAAAAAAAAGAAAGAAGGAAGAGAGGAGGAGAAAGAAAGGAGAAGGGGAAGGGGAAAGGAGGGGAGGGGAATGATGGGAAAGGAGAAAAGAAAAAAAAAGAGAGAAGAGGAAAAAAAAGAAAGGGAGAGAAGAGAAGGTTATTGCCCCCTCCCCCCCTCCCTTCCCCCCCCTCCCTTCCTCCCCCCTCCTCCCTTCCTCCCCCCTCCTCAACCTCCAAATGACGTCTATTGTTCAACAGGAGGGTAATACTACGGTTCAAGCGGACCTTCCCAAGTTGCTAATTTTCTAATGTGGGGATTTCTAATTGTCAAAGAATGCAGCTTTACCATAATGCAGATACAAAGCGCCATGAATAGAGCTGTACACGTTTGTGAACTAACGGACCTGTGTTTCTGTCCTACCATTCTTAAGCTAAGTACACGATCATCCGGTTTTCCTCGATGTTTCACAGCAAGTCAAAACCAAGGGTGATACTAATTGTACAAAAATTCTTGAATTACAAAGGCTTTTTTTTGCTTGACTTATTGTTGTTTACTTTCTGACTATGTACAGTCTTTTGTATCACATTTTTCTCATACGAAAACAGTACACATTCAATAGCTCTGTTTACGTACGAGAAACATTTTGGAGTTTGTCCCACCGGAAATTTTGGAAAGTCTGAATCAGATGTTGAAAATTGTGTACACACAAAAATTGAACGATCATTCCCTGTACGGAATTTTTCTTCCAATTTTCTGGGGCTGTAGGTGTTAAGTGCATAATTGCAGCAGCCTCCCAAACCTTTATGTCATGGATGAATCTCAGGTCCTTCTAAAGCCTCATACACACGACTGGATTTTCTGACGGGAATTGTGTGATGACAGGCTGTTGGCAGAAAATGCGACCATGTGTATGCGCCATCAGACAATTGTTGGCCAACTTTCCGTGGACAAATGTTGGATAGCAGGTTTTAAAATTTTCCGAGAACAAATGTCTGTTGTCGGATTTTCCAAGTGTGTGTACACAAGTCCATCGGACAAAAGTCCAAAGTACAAACACGCATGCTCAGAAGCAAGGACGAGCCAGAAGCGGTCGGTCTTGTAAACTAGCGCTCGTAATGGAGGATTAACATTTGTGTTGTGGCAAATTATGAAATCTCGAAATGCAGCGCACAATTCTCTTCTTTAATGGAATAATGAAGCTGCTTTGCTGGTGATACTGATTGAGTTATTGCAAACACATTTTCCAATGCTTTTTTTTTCTAGTGATATCAAGAATAATATGATTATTCTTTTTTTTTTCTTTTTTTTTTTTGGGAGGGCACGTTACCACAACACCATTATCCCATAGTTTTTAAGATCAAAGATACAGCTATGTTGGTATCCCTTATCAATTTTACATTGTATTTTTTTAAATGTAACTTCCTACTCCCAAACTGTTGTTTGAAGTAAAACACATAGCCAAGTATTATTCTACACAATTTTTTTTTAATTTTTTATTAAAAAAAGAAAACAAATAAAATTAGACATGCTATCTGCCAATAGAACTTAACAAAAAAGTGCATTCTATGCATCCAAAATATAGAAAATATACCAAATCAAATCATTATTCAACCAAAAAAATAATGTCAAAGCAATAACTCCAAGGCCAATAATAAATAACACGTTATCTCCTCCGATTCCACGCAAAATGCAAAATTTTAGTAAAAACCACACTAACATGAATTTTAGGGCAAACAAATGCAATAAATTACTGAAATTTTGGGGTAAAATGTAAAAGATGAGGTTGCACTGAGTAAATTCATACCCAACATGCCAAACCTTAAATTTATGCACGCCCGTGAAATGGCATCAAACTTCAGTACCCTATATTTTCAATGCTTCAAAGGCCCCCTATAGGTATCAGTTTAGTGTTACGGAGAAGGTCTGGTGTTAGAATTATTGCTCACACTCCAGCGTATGTGGCGATATGTAACATATGTATCGCAATCAACGTTTTCACATGTAGGCGCCCTGACGCATGTGTTTACGTGCGTGTGTATATCTGGGGGTAGGGGGGGCCTTAAAAAAAAAATTTGGGGAGGGGTTTCCGGGTCACAAAAAGAAGGGAAGGAGAGCGGACATTTGTCTGCTCTTCTCCTTCTCCTCTACCCACCGGCATTCACTATGGAGCTCCAAGGCCTGCGATGGGCTAGCTGAGCCCGGTAAGCATGGCGGGGCACGGTGGTGGGGGGAGCGCTGGTACCGGGATGTGTGCCAGCGATTGGGCGGCAGCAGAGGCATCCGAATGCTCTCACTTGACAGGCAGGAGTCTGCCTGTCAGTTTCACACACAATCCTGGTGGCTGCAGCCACCAGATTGTGTGTGATACCCCCGCAGTCAGGACCGCATGACGTACGGACCTGGCGGCAAAAGGATTAAACCAACTGTTCTCAACCCTAGGGTTCCTCCAGAGGTGGCCGGGGTTTCATTGAGCTGTGGCTAACTGAACTCTTGTGTGATGGTGCCTGCATAGTTCCAGGCCCAACACCACTTGGCAGAGCCAGAGGCATGACTATAAGGGTGTCATTATGACAACCGCTGTAAGGGGATCATTCCTCCCAATGACCACCACCACTGTAAGGGGCATTTTACCAATGACCATTAATGGACTATTCTTAGCAGGGGTTCCTTAAGACCTGAAAATTATTGCACATTTTTGTTTGGAGTAAGAGGGTTGAGAAAGACTGGTCAATACTATGGGTTATGGGTGACTAGAGTATTTCTATCTGGCTGGTATTTTATCAGCATGACCAGTAAAAATTAAACTTGTTGCCAGTGTTACTAATAAGAATGAGGTAAGCCCAGTGTTTTTTCTCAGAAAAGTTTGCAACCTTATGTGCCTACAGATTAAAGAATAGATTACGGTAAAAAAGTGTAGGAAGCCCATAAGATGTTGGCTCCACTGTCATCAGAGCATGGAATCATAATCAGTTCTAGTCTATAGAAAAAAAAAGAAAGAACACTTGTGACATTCTAAAATAAAAAGGGCAAAGAAAGCGAAAAAACATCAATGCATGTTTACTTGGTGACAGAATAGGAGAACATGCCGTGCTATGTACTGGATTTGTACAATGCTTTTAACTTTAATATAATGGATGAGTGTACATCACTAGATGGACAGATGAAGGTTCTGTGTTTGGAAATAAATGCAATTAATGCCAACATATTTTAAATTCAAACCTTTGTTTAATCAAGGAAATAAAATTGTATATACGGTAAATAAAAGCTAGCAATGAAAGCGATACATAGAACACTGGGATGTCTTTTTTAATGTTTTTAATGTTTTTTTAGTGCATCCATTGTTACAATTCAGATCAGTGAAATGGAATCAAATAAATGTGGTTTCAAGGTACACTGAATCTGAAATAGTAGCATCTTCGGTTGCCAAAGAAATGGCTTTTCTGTAATAAAAAATGTGGCATTTTAAAGTGCAAAAAGTTTATATTATAAAAGCACATATACATATAAGTGTATTAAAAAAGACAAAGAACAATGAGCAAACTACGGTAAACTACGGTAACCTATCTTGGGTAGAGATGAACAAGCTGATCCCGATCACTGCAATTCAAAAGCTTAAGAATTTTGACCCAAAGCAGAAATGCAAAGCTGAAGTTTAGGTATGGTAATTTTAGCATAGTTACATTGCTCCAGCTAGGACCAATATAAGTAGGTATGTGCCATACTTGTGGGATCCCGGTGGAAGCTGGAATCTCTGTAGTAGGCACCGCTAAACAGTGATCTCCACTAGTTTATGGGTCTTGTGCTAAGTGGCTGCTCTGCTGCTTAGTGAACACAGGAGGTTAATTTCTGGGCACAGACACCATTCAGGGAACACTTTGCATTTTCTCAAAGAATGCAAAGTATTCTCTCATTGGATGAGGTGGAGAGGTGGGATAGTGGCATCACGATCTACACCTTTGCCCATGTTGAGCAAACAACCTTTTGTGTTCACTCTGCAGCAGGACAGTCAATCAGCAGGGGACCTGGAATCTAGTCCCAAGCATTGTAGTATCTGTGCTGGAACATGGAATTCCAGCTTCCACCTGGATCCCACTGGTATAACATATATGTACTTACAATGGTCCAAACTGCACCAATGTAACTATGTAAACATTGCCATACCTAAACTTCAGCTTTAAAATTAGCCACAAATCAGCAAATGGGTTCAAGGAAACAAATACTTTGTTGAATACATATGTATTATTTTACCTGCCAAAAGATTTGTAATACTTTGAGTATAGGAGTTTGAAACAGGGACCTTTGCCATATAGCATAATCAGGTGCTTGACCTCCACTGCAACAGCAGTACAGCTTAGTAACTAGTCCCACACCAGACAGCTGATTGAGCATTAAAGGAAAAGCAGCGGTCTGATGAGGTAAGCTCTCTGCTCATTCTGCTCTCTCTTTCTATTAGAATGCTACTTGTCAGCAATTGGGCTTGCATCGGAGCCTGACAGGCTCCTACTGCTGGCCCTCCTTCTCCCTATCTGAGCATGCTTAAGAGGAAAATGTGGGAGGATGATATCAAGACAGATTCTTGTTGCATGAGGAAATACATTTAAAGTGCTCCTATGACTAGGCTATGTGCACAAATTCATCCTCAAAAATAACGATAAAGACTAATGGTCACCATGCATGTTGCAATCCGACCATACAATCTCTGTGCATTCTACCTTAGATCTACCAAAACTTTGTAATATGAGAAAATACTTAATCTATGCAATAAATTGGTATCCAATCAGGCAGGCCCTTGTACTACAAATGTTTTGGTAGATCTAAAGGAGATTGTAACTTGTGTGGTCAGCCTAAGTCAGGTCGCAGTTGGTTTCTAAAGTCTCTTTCACACTGGCAGACTCCACCAGTGGATCCACCTGTTCAGCGAGGCATCTACCCACTGATCCCCACTATGCAGGCAAATGACAAGTCCGCATCCTCTCCACTTATGCAGAGCAGACACGGACACAGCTGGCTTTTCTCTTTGGTCGTTCAGACAGCCTGTTTGTTTACATTCCACTGTCATTAGATCCAATCCACCAGATGAATGGAGAATGGATTCCCCATCCGTCTTTTTTCAGCAGATAGGATCGGATGAGATGTCGGCGGGTGTAAATGGACACATACATATGATACATGGATACATACGAAGTTCCATATAGGATGATGGTTGGTCCATCTGTGTAAAGGAAGCCTAACAGCAAAGAGCACCTGTTGTTTGTTTACTCTTTGCTGCTAGAGAAAGTATAGGGAAAGGAGATTGATTTAAATGTGTCTGTTGAGAACTTTCAAATTGATTTTCTTCAACCTGCCTGCAGCTACAGAGGTGAGTGAGAGCGTGTTTTCAAACCTCTTCATTGGTTGTTAAAGAATACATAATCGCTAATTCTCTAATTAGTAGAAAGGTCACCAGCTACTTTGAAATAAAAAAGCAGTTGATGCAGCAATACTTGCCTATACCGTGGAGCTGTCTTCAGCAGTACTCCACAAGATGTTCTCAGGCTTCTCAGGTTCTAATGGCAACTATACCCTTCTGGTGTGGAACGAGCTAGGAAGAGACAGCAAAAGTGTGTACAGCACGTTTATGGACAAATCCTTTTGACTTTAATGCAGAGGAAGCCCTGCTATGAATTCTGGGCATATGGTGATACAAGGGCTTACTTTGCTAAGTGATCATCCTCTATGCTTTTGTAAATCTCATTTGAAGATACACCTTTGCATTTAGAACAACTTCCAATTACTACTACTATTAGTATGTAACTAATACCTCTTGTTTTTTTATTTTATTTTAGAATTATTCTTAGTTGAGCCCCTCTGCCAGCTTGCAAAACTGAGCACTAGAAAGTTTGATTTTTGTACTTACAGCTAGTTTCCCTACCACGTGAACCTGCTTGTGCCTGGTTATGTTTGCATCTTGTTAATATGCCAGCCCGTTTATTACTGACCTGTTTTTAATACCTTTTTGTCAGATTTGAGGCAATACTTTTTGAAGCTTTCATCTATTTTGCCGATAACATCACATATATCTTATTCTTTAATAAAGCTGAAATTCTAAAAGACATGTTTTTTTTTTTTTCTTAGATCTGGACAAGCCAGAAGCACCTCAGAGATTGAGTGATAGTGGCGATGTCATTATTAGCTAGAATCAAATACAAATATGCTTAAGAAAAGGAAATTAAAGGGAGCTGGAGGTCAGGAAAGTTAATGCTGTTCCTTATTAGAAGGCTGGCAGCAAAGATATTAGCAGATCTGAATGCAAAAAGTTTGATATTAGATTGATATAAACCTTATTAATCATCTCTAGTGGTGCCTCCAAATTCATAGAATAAAGCTGACTTAATTCACTAAGCTTTACCACATGTGTTACTGTTATCTTCAACCCTCATTGACTCTAAATGTTGGAAATTATGAGCAATATGAAAAGTAATTTTTTTAGTGCAGAGGTCTCTAAACTAGGGCCCGGGGGACACATGCAATGTACTACAAGATTTCATCTGGCCTGCAGCTGATATTTGCACAGTCTCTGTTCTGATGGGGACACCAATGTAAGGGGAACTTTAATGTTCCCTGATGAAAGGAGGGACTCTTATGTGAACTCTGATGTAAGAGGGACTCTGATGAGGACCGTGATGTAAAGGGGACTCTGATGTAAGGTTGGACTGTGATGTAAGGGAGGATTGTGATGTAATAGGGGACTGTGATGTAAGGGGAACTGTGATGTAAAGGAGACTCCGATGTAGACTGTAATGTAAGGGGGACTTTGATGGAGACTCTGATGTAAGGGGTGACTCTAATGGAGGCCCTGATTTGAAAGGTGCCGAATAAATGTATTTTTGTTCCACCTTTATTGGTGAGTCAAGTTTATTTGGAATTTCTTTGCTTTGTTTTACTGAAGTTTTCTCTGTTGTTCTGAATCATATTGTGCTGAAAACAAAAGAGCTCCAAGTAAATTGTATTCATCCCTTTTAAATTTTATTTATTCATTTATATAAATGATTTTTTTTGGCCCAAAACTGTTTCTTAATTTACAATGTGGTCTTCCTACTGAAAAATGTGGAGACCCTTGATTTAACCACTTCAGCCCTGGAAGGATTTACCCCCTTCCTGCCCAGAGCACAATTTGGCACTGCGTCGCTTTAACTGCTAATTGCGCAGTCATGCAATGCTGTACCCAAACAAAATTTGCATCCTTTTGTTCCCACAAATAGAGCTTTCTTTTGATGGTATTGGATCACCTCTGCGGTTTTTATTTTTTGCGCTATAAACGGAAAAAAAACGAAAATTAAAAAAAAACGATATTTTCTACTTTTTGTTATAAAAAAAATCCAATAAACTCAATTTTAGCCATACATTTAGTCCAAAATGTATTCGGCCACATGTCTTTGGTAAAAAAAATGTCAATAAGCATATGTTTATTGGTTTGCGCAAAAGTTATAGCGTCTACAAACTAGGGTACATTTTCTGGAATTTACACAGCTTTTAGTTTATGAAAGCCTATCTCATTTCTTAAGGTGCTAAACTGGCAGGGCAGTACAACCCCCCCCCCCCCAAATGACCCCATTTTGGAAAGTAGACACCTCAAGGAAATAGCTGAGAGGCATGTTGAGCCCATTGAATATTCATTTTTTTTTTGTCTCAAGTAATTGAATAATGACAACAACAAAAAAATTTACAAAAATTTGTCACTAAATGATATATTGCTCAAACATGCCATGGGCATATGTGGAATGACACCCCAAAATACATTCTGATGCTTCTCCTGAGTATGGGGATATCACATGTGTGGGACTTTTTGGGAGCCTAGCTGCGTACGGGGCCCCGAAAACCAATCACTGCCTTCAGGATTTCTAAGGGCGTAAATTTTTGATTTCACTCCTCACTACCTATCACAGTTTCAAAGGCCATAAAATGCCAAGATGGCACAACCCCCCCCCCCCAAATGACCCCATTTTGGAAAGTAGACACCCCAAGCTATTTGCTGAGAGGCATGGTGAGTATTTTGCAGCTCTCATTTGTTTTTGAAAATGAAGAAAGAAAAGAAAAATGTATTTTGTTTTTTTCTTTTTTCAAGTTTCAAAACTTTGTGACAAAAAGCGAGGTCTGCAAAATACTCACCATACCTCTCAGGAAATAACTTGGGGTGTCTACTTTCCAAAATGGGGTAATTTGGGGGGGGGGGGTGTGCCATCTGGGCATTCCATGGCCTCCGAAACTGTGATAGGCAGTGAGGAGAGAAATCAAAAATTTACACCCTTAGAAACCCTGAAGGCGGTGCTTGGTTTTTGGGGTCCCATATGCGGCTAGGCTCCCAAAAAGTCTCACACATGTGGTATCCCCGTACTCAGGAAAAGCAACAGAATGTATTTTGGGGTGTAATTTCACATATTCCCATTGCATGTTTGAGCAATATATCATTTAGTGACAACTTTGTGAAAAAAAAAAAAAAAAAATGTCTTTTTCCAGCAACTTGTGTCACAATATAGAATATTCCAGGGACTCGACATGCCTCTCAGCAAATAACTTGGGGTGTCTACTTTCCAAAATGGGGTCATTTGGGGGGGTTTTAAACTGTCCTGGCATTTTATGCACAACATTTAGAAGCTTATGTCACACATCACCCACTCTTCTAACCACTTCAAGACAAATCCCTTTCTGACACTATTTGTTTACATGAAAAAAAAAAAATTTTTTTTTTTTGCAAGAAAATTACTTTGAACCCCCAAACATTATATATTTTTTTAAAGCAAAGGCCCTACAGATTAAATGGTGGGTGTTTCATTTTTTTTTTTCACACAGTATTTGCGCAGTGATTTTTCAAACGCATTTTTTGGGGAAAAAACACACTTTTTTGTAATTTTAATGCACTAAAACACACTATATTGCCCAAATGTTTGATGAAATAAAAAAGATGATCTTAGGCCGAGTACATGGGTACCAAACATGACATGCTTTAAAATTGCGCACAAACGTGCAGTGGCGACAAACTACATACATTTTTAAAAGCCTTTAAAAGCCTTTACAGGTTACCACTTTAGATTTACAGAGGAGGTCTACTGCTAAAATTACTGCCCTCGTTCTGATCTTCGCAGTGATACCTCACATGCATGGTGCAATTGCTGTTTACATTTGACGCCAGACCACCGCTTTCGTTCGCCTTTGCGCGAGAGCAGGGGGGGACAGGGGTTCTTTTTTTTTTCTTTATTATTTTTTTTGCTTTTTTATCTTATTTTTAAACTGTTCCTTTCATTTTTTTTTATCATTTTTATTGTTATGTTAAGGAATGTAAATATCCCCTATGATAGCAATAGGTAGTGACAGGTACTCTTTTTTGAAAAAAATGGGGTCTATTAGACCCTAGATCTCTCCTCTGCCCTCAAAGCATCTGACCACACCAAGATCAGTGTGAAAAAATGCTTTCCTAATTTCCCAATGGCGCTGTTTATATTCAGCGAATTCTAAGTCATGAAATGCACGTAGCTTCCGGTTTCTTAGGCCATAGAGATGTTTGGAGCCATTCTGGTCTCTGATCAGCTCTATGGTCAGCTGGCCGAATCACCGGCTGCATTCTCAGGTCAGAGCCTGAGCGTGTCACTTGCCAACATCACCTGCCTTCAGATGCGGATTGTCACTTGCCACGTCACTTGTCAGCAGATGCAGGGTGTCACTTCCACATCACTTGCCAGTGGATGCAGGGTGTCACTTGCCACGTCACTTGCAAGCGGATGCAGGGTGTCACTTGCCACGTCACTTGTCAGCGGATGCAGGGTGTCACTTGCCAGGGGATGCAGGGTGTCACTTGCCAGGGGATGCAGGGTGTCACTTGCCAGGGGATGCAGGGTGTCATTTGCCAGCTGATGTTGGGGGGGTCACTTGTCATGTCGCCTGCCACTGGGTCGAAGGGGGCCTCATCAGGTAGGATGTACGGGGGCCCCATGATTTCTAACATTCGGGGGGGGGGCGGCAAACTACCACCACTAGCCAGCCTGTTTCGTCGGCACCGCTGCTTATTTAACGGGGACGGACGTGATGTAATCAGCCAGAAATTATGCAAGACATGGGAGACCCTATCTTGCGTTCCACCGCTACCAGGAAGTGAGAGTACACAAGCCCGATCGGTCCCCGTTAAATAATAAGCAGCGGTGACGGCGGACCGGGCTGGCTAGAGGGCAGGAGTTTTCCGTGGATACGGCCCTGCCCGCGGGGCCCCCTATTAGGCGGGGCCCATGGGCTTGAGCCCACTCAAGCCCAATGATAAGTCCGGCCCTGATGCCGAAGCATGGGGGCATCCGCCCCAAAAGTTAGGATCAAATCGCTCCTCCGCCCCTGCTGCCCCCATGCTTCGGCATATATCACCTCCGACTAGGGTTGCCACCTCATCCCTTTAAACCCGAACACATATAAATTACACAGGTTCTGAGGCTTATTTTATTGCACATAAGGCACCAAGTGAGTTTAATTACCACCTTAATCAGCCACAGAACCTGTGTAATCAATATGTGTTCGGGTTTAAAGGGATGAGGTGGCAACTCTACCTCCGACAGCGCTGGAGTCACGGCTTTATGTATCGTGGGAGCAAACGCTGTTGCTGTCAAGATAAATAAATCCGCGCTGCAGCTGAATGGCGTACCTGAAAACAAAAAAATGGTTAACAATAAAAAACAGTAAACAGTAAAGTATAAAAAATTGCATACCTGAAAAGAAAACATGATAAAACATAATAACATTAAAACATTGCAGAATAGAATACAGTAAAAAAGAGCAGAACAATAGAGAGAGAATAGAGAGAGAGAAAACAATAAAATTACAACTATTTTTTTTTTTTTTATATTTTTTTTTTGTGTGTTTTTTTTTTTTTTTTACACTTTTTTTTGTAACTGTAACTTTTATAACTGTAACCGGTTCCAGGTTCGGGTCTCTCAAAATGCGATGGCATCTTGGGAGACCCTGTGAAAGTGTGCCTAGTCTGTGCAATGCTGTACCCTACGCTAATACTCAACTAGTGTATGGTAGCGTTCAAAACATTCACCAATGCAAAGACCAGGATATCAGGACAGGAGGGACAATATTAGCGGGTATCACGCCTATATCCGTGCTTGCTGCAGACACGACATCTTTTTTGGGGGGGGTTCGTTGGGTAGGGGTACTCGGGAGGACATAAAGAAAATGCCTCTCATGCAGCTGACTGCATTTGGTTGGGGATGTGAATGGGGGAAGTACGGCTGCTGCAGAAGTGGTGGGTTCCCAATTAGGATTGGCGAATGCAGCAGGAAGGGCATTATGGGCACGATGAGCCTGTTTGTCTTCTTCTTGGTGGCAGCAGGACACTACTTGTGCTTGCCACCTCACCAGCTTGAACTGCACTTATGGGACTCGCCACGTCACCAAGTGTTACTGCAGTGCTGGTTTGACTACGACCGGGGTGTACTAGGCTGTTGGTGCTTGCCAGTTCACCAAAACACTACCAAAAAAAACTGTTAGCGATCGCAGGGATCAGGCCTGACTCTGCGGACGCTGCAGTTATGTGTTTAGTGTTTTGTAAATGACAGTGATCGATCAATACTGCACTTGGGTGGGCTGGGCTGGGCGGAGGGGCAAAACGCAGGTGCTAGCAGGTATCTGGGCTGATCCCACTAACACTGCGTTTTTAGGAACCCTAAACTGCTGGGGACGCTAGTATAGATCTGATCGGATCAGATATTGATTTGTTCAGATACTATACCACTAAGGGAGTTGTACGGTGTGTGTGTGGGTGTTAGCGCTACTGGCACTAACCTGACGGTGCCTGGGACTGGTGCTTGCCAGTTCACCAGTTCACCAGAACGCTACCAAAAAAACTGTTAGCGATTGCAGGGATCAGGCCTGACTTTGCGAACGCTGCAGTTATGCATTTAGTGTTTTGTAAGTGACAGTGATCGATACTGCACTTGGGTGGGCTGGGCTGGGCCGGGCGGAGGGGCAAAACGTAGGTGCTAGCAGGTATCTTGGCTGATCCCGCTAACACTGCGTTTTTGGGAACCCTACACTGCTGGGGACGCTAGTATAGATCTGTTCAGATACTATACTACTAAGGGAGGTGTATGCTGCGTGCGTGGGTGTTAGCGCTACTGGCACTAACCTGACACTGCCTGGGGCGACACAGACCCTATCTGATCCTAAAATTCAACTTATAGCACCGCCGGGCGATCGGGGGTTAAACCTTTATTAGGTAATAAACGGCAGGTGCCCTGACACTATAAAAAATAAACTAACTAACCTGCGCATCCGTAACAGTTATACGGTGATCAATGGTGAAAGGGTTAACTAGGGGGCAATCAAGGTGTTAAAACCTTTACTAGGTAGTATATGGGGGTCCCTGATGCTATAAAAATGCGAACCTAAATACACCAGTGACACTAATACAGCGATCAGAAAAATGATCGCTTAGTGACACTGGTGACGGGGGGTGATCAAGGGGTTAAAACTTTATTAGGGGGCTAACACTAACTGCCCTACCACTTATAACTGTCACAAACTGACACCAATGCAGTAATCAGGAAAAAAAAAAACTGCTATTGGTGTCACTGTGACAGGGGGTACAGGGGGGTGATGGGGGGTGAAAAGTGTGCCTAGTGTGTTTTACTGTATGTGTGGTGTTGGTGCACTTACTCAGATGTCTTCTCTCCTCAGCGCCGGAACGAAAATGCCGACGCGAGGAGAGGTGACATCACTTCCTCTGCCGCTGTTTACATTACAGCAGCAGAGGAAGATTTTCATTTGTTGGGAGCGATCGCGAGGGGGTGGCTACAAATTATTGGCCTCCCCCTCAGCATGGATCGCTCCCCTAACAATGCCGACCGCCCGCGGGAAGCAGATCACGTACCAGGTATGTGATTTTGCCTGCCCATGCCATTCTGCCGCAGTATATCTGCGTTAGGCAGTCGGCAAGTGGTTAATGAGTTGAGATAAACATGCTCTATTTGTAATAAGGTATTCCAGTACTGTTTTGTTTCCTTGAATAATAGATAAAATCAAAATAAGTCAACATGATTTATTATCTATCTTTGTGGTAATGCCAACATAACTGACTTCAGACCCTTTGGCCCTGATTTACAAATGCTAATCACTTCATAACAAGTCAAAGACGCCTAGATACCAAGACTGAATTAAAGTTTATAGTGGATGTAAACCCTCTCCTATACCCAGTGAAGTGAACAGCCTCAGATGATACACATAGATCGAACAAATCTCCCTACATAAGTTTTACATGTATATCTGCTGTCTTTCCCCTCCGACATTCTTAGTGCACATCGTGTTACAAATCTTTCCTCTTGTTTCAGAAGCTCATAGAGGTGGATGTGGAGTCTGGGCTTACACAGTGTGAGAGTTGATTGAAGGAAAGGCACATACCCCCCCCCCTCCACATAGACAGAGAAACAAAGGAACATGCAGAGCTGTACTGTGAATAGACAAGCTCTCTGCTTATCTACCTCTAAGCTCCCTACCTGACACAAATTTTCAGCTGCTGTTATCTCGTGTGTCTGAGAACTTGTCAGAAGTGACTCTGCTGATAACAGGGGAACAGAGCAGCAAAAAGACACAGCACTTAAAGCTTTGGAGAGAGATAAGTAAACACTACATATATATATATATATATATATATATATATATATATATATATGCCTAGGTCAAATTTTATGAATGGGGTTTACAACCACTTTACGTTTAGCCATACCAAATTACCAAAAAAGAAAGATGGACTTTTTGGGCACCACAACTACTATTAGCTCAAAATCAGATACCTTTATTACAGTCTATTAGCTATAAAACAACATATAAAAACAAGTCAACTTCAAATAGAAACCAAACATAGTAAAATAGTCTGCCCTAAAAATGGATGTCAACTACTGATGCATGAAAAATGTTGAAAATATCACTCAGTCCGTGAGCTGCCACAACTTTGGGTTGCTCAACAAATTTTGTGCACTGAGCGCTTCTTCAAGAGCTTATATTAATATCTTATATCAATGTCTAGGTGGTTAAAAACAATAAATCAGTAGATAGTTTGGTAACATTAGATAAAATCAATATATACATACATTTTTTTTTTACCCTTACAAAATAGAATATATATGGATAGTACACAAGTGGGTGGAAGCAGGGGAGGATTGCACACAATGTAAACCAAATGGCAACACGGGGGCCACCTAGGAGCAACAATAAGGGAGATGTCACTAGAGACTTGAAACTTACAAGTCTAAGTAATTAGATCCTTTTTAATCTGGCCATACTAATTTCCTGCCTCTCTAGTGACATCTCCCTGATCGTTGCTCCTAGGTGGACCCCCGTGTTTGTCATTTGGTTTACATTGTGTGCAATTGTTCCCTGCTTCCACCTGCTTGTGTTCTAGTCATATATATTCTATTTTGTAAGTGTAAAAAAAAAATATGTATATACTGATTGTATCTAATGTTACCAAACTATGTACTGATTTATTGTTTTTATCTACCTAGATAAAAACTCCTGAAGAAGTGCTCAGTGCGCAAAACATGTTGAAATGGATCTAGATACCCAAGGTTGCAGCATCTCCCCGACTGAGTGATATCTTCAACATCATTCACCAGTAGTTGCCGGGGGGCCTAGACAACCATATTTGGGGCAGACTATTTTACTATGTTTGATGTCTATTTGAAGTTTTTTTTTTCACATATTACATTTTATTAAATATTTTGCAAAGTTGCATTCAGAAAGCACATAGTTTGGGACAACATGATCCCATATATCATGACATTAGAAGAACAGGAATATGACAATCCCTCATAATACATCTTAGGAGCTAAAGATAAGATCATTATAAATATGTATTTCAACCTGTTCATCAAAAATATCAATGCTGTGGTAGCCAGTGTTTCCCATGGACAAAAGATTTGCCCAAGAAAAAAAAAGAGAAAAAAGAAAAGGTAACTTGTTCTTATATACTGTTTTATACCTCATAGAGTGTAATAAAGATATCTGATTTTAAACTAATGGTAGTTGTGGTGCCTAAAAAATCCATCTTTCTTTTTTGGTAATTTGGTGTGGCTAATTCACAGGACGTGGCACAATTCTATATTTGATATGTCCACAGCTCCACCCTGTGGTGACATATCTTTTTGTAATAAAGCTTAAGTTTAGTTAATATCTTTATATTTGAAATTATTTTAGGTTTGTTGAAATCTTCATTCCTCTGCTGCCTCGGAAACGTCTGCAGTTTTGATCTTCTAGTGCTGCAGGGGCTAAAGAGGAAGTAAACCCTGGTGGGTTTTACTTCTTCTTTATTTCCCTGCAAAGGTAAAGCATGATGCATAGTAGCCCATTATGTGTCACTTACCTGAAACCGAAGCCTGCAATGTCACTGCTGTCCCCACTAGCAGCGAGCGTCCATCTTCAACCCCTCTTCCTTCCGGGGCCGCGAACTCCGGCTCTGTGACTGGCCGGATTTGCGTGATGTCACTCCCGCACATGCGCGCGGGAGCCGCCAGTCATGGCATGACCCCTATTAGAAACGGAACGATGTGCCGTAGTCATCGGTGATCGCCTTTTTTGTAAATATCTCCTAAACCGTGGAGGTTTAGGAGATACAGTATTTCAAGCACCTACAGGTAAGCCTTAATATAGGCTTACCTGTAGGTAAAAGTCGTTGTACAACCACTTTAATACCAGCAGCTGGACCTGTCACAGGCTCTCATCAAATGGGTCCAGAGTGTGTAATATACACAGTGCAGAGGTCAAAAGGGTGTAATGCACAGATTGCAGAGGTCAAAAGTAAGTAATGCACATAATGCAGAGGTCAGGAGTGTAGGGGTGTTTAATACTGTGGTTGCAGAGGTATGAAGCAAGTAATGCACAGAGTGCAGGGTAATGGGTGCAGCTGCAGCATAGTAGATTAAAGGTATTCTACCTTGTCCTTGGCAGCTAGCTCATATAAAAGCCCGGAGTCCGCATCCAGTGACAGTGGCTAGCACTTGCAGAAGGCACCAGCTGTGCTGTTTTGTCATCTGGATTGACAGTTGCACAGAGCAATTGCTGAGTAGGTGTCTGTCCTGTGCATTGTTCACTGTGGGCTGCTGTGATGGTGGGGACAATGCTGGGGGAGGACCATTTTAGGGGGCCAGACCCATTGAAACAGAAGGGAAGGAAAAAATGGGAAGGAATTGCAATACATACTAAAATATACAATAAGGAGCAGCGCTATGACAAGAAAGGTGTGGATGATATACCAAATCAAATAAAATGAATAATGGACCCAAATTTATGATAAACTCCAAAGTTCATATTAAAGTTCATAGTAACCAAAAAGCAAAAAAGTACTATCCAGAATCAATTTCAATTTTTTTTTTTGCTTTTTGGTTACTATGAACTTTAATATGAACTTTGGAGTTTATCATAAATTTGGGTCCATTATTCATTTTATTTGATTTGGTATATCATCCACACCTTTCTTGTCATAGCGCTGCTCCTTATTGTATATTTTGTAATGTGTGTATCCCACTTTTAGCGGCTGCTCTTGTGTTTGTTTTTGATCATTGAATTGTCACTTTTGTTTCCTTCAATTTTGTTTTCTCAATATGTTTTGTATGTACTAACTTTTATATATAGCGCGGTGGTTTGTCCCCTTTTTTACATACTAAAATATGTTTTGTGTGTGGCAAATATGTATTTTTGAAAGCAACATGGCATAAGCTGAATTTCCCGTTTAAGTCATTACTTGCAGGGATGTCAGTCAAGAACATGATAGTTGCTTTGTTTTGACCTTCACTATCTGTCTTTCATGCTGAATGAATATTTAGATCACAGGGGTATTCTGCAGTAGTCTCAAAAGTATATGCCAGATGGATCTGGAGATTGCTAGTTGGAGCATAAGTCCCTTTAAAGAGATGAGCAATGCTTTCAAAATGCTATTTTTTTTTACCTAGGTTAATAAAGCATTAAAAAAAACGTGAGTAAGTAATGTAAGTACCTTAATAAAGTAAAATTTTACCACATACACACAATTATAAAATTATCAAAATACATACAATATAATAGGGCACAGTAATGCCCTGTACACGCGGTCGGATTTTCCGACGAAAAAAGTGCGATCGGATTTTGTTGTCAGAAATTCCGTTCGTGTGTGGGCTCCATCGGACTTTTTCCGGCAGAATTTCCAACACACAAAGTTTGAGAGCAGGATATAAAATTTTCCGACAACAAAATCTGATTGTTTAAATTCCGATTGTGTGTACACAAATCCGACGCACAAAGTGCCACGCATGCTCAGAATAAATGAAGAGACGAAAGCTATTGGCTACTGCCCCGTTTATAGTCCTGACATACGTGTTTTACGTCACCGCATTCAGAACGATCGGATTTTCCAACAACTTTGTGCGACTGTGTGTATGCAAAACAAGTTTGAGCCAACATCCATCGGAAAAACTCTGATGGATTTTGTTGTTGGAATGTCCGATCGTGTGTACAGGGCATAAGAATAATGATAGTATCAATTTATAAATAAGGATTTTATAAATAAGGATGAGCAGAGTGACTTTGTCAAAAATTATTTTTGTGGCAAATTGAAACTTTCAGTTTCACTCAAGCTAAAGCTAAGAGGCACTAAAGCTTTTAATTTGTTTGAAACAAAAATCTTTTTAATTCACTAAAAAATGTTTTGCTTGCAGATGATTGGTGATATACAGTAAGTCAGCAGAGCTTCAACTAAATCACCAAGCTCTGGGGCACATCCCTTGCAAAGTGAGCAACCTATTTGCTTTTAAGAAATCAACCCCAGCCACTTTAAAATACACACTATATTACCAAAAGTATTGGGACGCCTGCCTTTACACACACATGAACTTTAATGGCATCCCAGTCTTAGTCCTTAGGGTTCGATATTGAGTTGGCCCACCTTTTGCAGCTATAACAGCTTCAACTCTTCTGGGAAGGCTGTCCACAAGTTTTAGGAGTGTGTCTATGGGAATGTTTGACCATTCTTCCAGAAGTGCATTTGTGAGGTCAGGTACTGATGTGTGTGAGAAGGCTTGGCTCGCAATCTCCGCTCTAATTCATCCCAAAGGTGTTCTATCGGTTTGCGGTCAGGACTCTGGGCAGACCAGTCAAGTTCTCCCTCCCCAAACTCACACATCCATGTCTTTATGAATCTTGTTTTGTGCAATGGTCCAAATCATTTGGTGGAGGGGGGATTTTGGTGTGTGGTTGTTTTTCAGTGGTTAGGCTTGGCCACTTAGATTCCAGTGAAGGGAACTCTCAAGGTGTCAGCATACCAAGACATTTTGGACAATTTCATACTCCCAAATTTCTAGGAACAGTTTGGGGATGGCCTCTTCCTGTTCCAACCTGACTGCGCACCAATTCACAAACAAGGTCCATAAAGACATGGATGGGTGAGTTTGGGGTGGAGGAACTTGACTGGCTGGCACAGAGTTCTGATCCCAACCCGACAGAACACCTTTGGGATGAATTAGAGCGGAGACTGCGAGCCAGGCCTTCTCATTTACATCAGTGCTTGACCTCACAAATGCGCTTCTGGAAGAATGGTCAAACATTCCCATAGACACACTCCTAAATCTTGTGGACAGCCTTTCCAGAAGAGATGAAGCTGTTATAGCTGCAAAGGGTGGGCCAACTCAATACTGAACCCTACAGACTAAGACTGGGATGCCAGTAAAGTTCATGTTAATGTAAAGGCAGGAGTCCCAATACTTTTGGTAATATAGTGTATTTTAGGCCTTCTCCTGTGATTAGGACAGTGAATGTTAACATGACCACACATGTTACAGTCGTGCAATCTCATTAAAGTGGAAGTAAACTTAATCCCTGTAAGTTTATTTTGCCATCTGTGTCCCATTGGGGAGATTTCCCTTCACTTACTATCCCATAGCTAAAGAGGAAGTGAGAGAAAATCCCTCCAGTGTGTCACCAGGGTCATCAGAGCTAGTGTCCCCATTGGAAGAATTCCCCTCTGTTCCAATTTAGTGATAACACAAAATGTGGGATTTTTTTTTCAAGTTTGCTTTTGGTGATAACGGTAAACAGGACGAATAGCTTTACAAAAGGATGTAATGTGAGGGTCTAACTTAATAATAAATGGATCCAATCAGGCATCCCCCTGTACTACATAGTTGGTGGTAGATCTAAAGAAGATTGTTCATATAATGTAGATTGAAACGTACATGGTTGGCTTTAGGGGAACATTTGATGATCCTAAAGTTTAGAAAGTTCACTAAATTGACACAGCAAGTATTGCCACAAAGTAAAAGTTGATTGACTTTTCAATAGAACCAACCGTTTCCTCTATGAGGTGCTAGGAATGATAAAGACATTTTAGAGAGAATCCGATCAAAGGCACAATTTGCAGCCTGCCAGAGGTGTTGCTCTTTGGTGAATAGTAGAAGAGCCATTTCTCAGCAGATCTATAATGATTTTGTACAAAACATTGGCCTTTTCATTTTCTGCCTGAAGGGCCAACAAAGATAACACATATATGGATTTCCCTACTGCTTACCCAGAGCCGCATATCTCACAATCATAAAGTTTTTATATTTACTGCTGTTATCACCCGTCACTTTACATCACTGTCAGTCAGCTTTATCCTTATGCTACATATAGCAACTGGTAAAATAAAAATTATTGATGGTTGGGACCAATAATCACTCCAAAGGGTCGATATTTCATTTGCTAGTGATGGGGACAGTCTCCATAGCAACAGCTAATTGACACAATCTACAAAAGTCTCTCTAGAGTTTACGTGTTAGATCCCTAGCTGTTTTTAATCTAATTTACTACACAATTACTTTTTGATTTAAAATTATCTGGAGTTACTGTATATGTATGTATATGGAAAGCTGGAGTTAATTATAGGGATCGAGTGGGATGTATTAATTAGTCAATTGTGAATTATCTTTTTACAGAACAAATGTGCAATCTTTAAAGCATCTAAACGTTTTTAAAAATATAGAAATAAGCATTATACTGAAAATATTCTAAGAACTACTCACTAAACTGTAAATAAAGATCACAGGATAAGACTGTATAGACATAGATATTCAGTTTCTTTCCTTTGGGTAAATCAAGTTAAAATCCTTCCCTCCTTCCCTTCATTTCCTCTTTCCTTTCTTCATTCCCTACTTCTTCTGTTCTTCTCCTTATTCCCTCCCCACCTCCTCCGTCCCTTCATTTCCACCCCTTGCACTGACTTAATCCCTTTTTCGTTCCTTTTCATTTCCTCTTCATTTCCTCCTCCCTCCCTTCCTTTATTCCTTACTTTCTCCCTCCTTCTCTTCATTTCGTCCTCCCTCTCTTCATTCCTTACTTTCTCCCTCCTTCTCTTCATTTTCTCCTCATTCCCTTCCTTCATTCCTTACTTCCTCCCTCCTTCTCTTCATTCTTTCCTCACTCACTCCCTCCCTCCATTCATTCCTTACTTCCTCCCTCCTTCTCTTGATTCCTTTCTCACTCGCTCCCAACCTCCATTCATTCCTTACTTTCTCAGTTTTTATCTTTATTCCCTCCTCACTTCCTCCCTCCCTCCATTAATTCCTACCCCTCTTTCTCACTTAATTCCTTCCTCCCTCATTCTCTTCATTTCCTCCTCCCTTCCTTCATTCCCTACTTCCTCCCTCCTTCCCTTCACTTTCTTCTCCCTGCCTTACTTCTTTCCTTCCTTCCTCCCATTTCCCTTCATTTCCTACTCCCTCCCTTCATTCCTCACTTCCTCCCTCCTTCTCTACATTTCCTCCCCCCTCCCTTTATTCCTTACTTCCTCCCTCCTTCTCTACATTTCTTCCTCCCTCCCTTCATTCCTTACTTCCTCCCTCCTTCTCTTCATTTCCTTCTCCCTCTCTTAATTCCTTACTTCCTCCCTCCTCTTCATTTCTTCTTTCCTCCCTCTTTTTATTCCTTATTTCCTACGTTCTTCCCCTTATTCCCTCCTTCCTTCCTCCCTCTCTTCATTCCCTCCCTGCTTTTTCCTCCTACCTCCTTCTTCCTGCCTCTTATTCTTTCCACCCTTCCTTCATTCCCATCTGCCACCTTCTCAGCTTTTCCTTCGTTAGTCCTTCCTTCCTTTTCCACTTTCTTTTGTTGTATTTCCATTTACTCTGATAACCCCAGTATGCCAACACGGCATACTGACTAAGGTCAGTGGGAGTCTTCTCCAAGGAGGGGGTACCATATACCCTGGGAGGTAAATAGACACTCAAATGGGAAGGCGACCACAGTTACCAAGGCACACAGATCTTCAATTGGAAAAGTTGGATACCCTTACCAGATCCGTAGGACGCACATGCCATATAGCAGTACGTCTATTAGGCATAAGCTGGTGGTCTCCCAGGATGTCCAGCCGAGTGACGTCCTATAGGTCACAGTCACCGGTGAGGAGTAGTTGTCCTGAGCAGACATTGAACTGCTGGTGTACACGATCTCCGGTTCTGGAAAAAATTGCTATTTTTTACTTATCTGTGATCACTTTTACTCTGGTTTTTATTCATTAAAAAACCCCATTTTTGACCTACACCATGTGGAGTTCCCTTTTTTCTCTCTCCATGGGTCCACTGTGGATTGTTTCCTCCTGATCAATTTTTTCCGGAACCGGAGATCGTGTACACCAGCGGTTCAACATCTGCCCAGGACAACTACTCCTCACCGGTGACTGTGACCTATAGGACATCACTCGGCTGGACATCACGGGAGACCACCCGCTTATGCCTAATAGACGTACTGCTATATGGCAGGTGCGTCCTACGGATCTGGTAAGGGTATCCAACTTTTCCAATTGAAGATCTGTGTGCCTTGGTAACTGTGGTCGCCTTCCCATTTGAGTGTCTATTTACCTCCCAGGGTATATGGTACCCCCTCCTTGGAGAAGACTCCCACTGACCTTACTCTTTTTGGACTTTTGTCCCTTACCGCCCCATATTTCACTATAGACATTGTTTTGATCACACCTAGCAGGCCACTGCTTGTGCTTCACTTTTTGTTTGTCATCATATTTCACATTTTCATAGGGGTATATAATTTTTCACTTATGTATTTTCCATGTGTCTTCACCCTCTCTATTTGTCCTGATGGCCATTGTCACTG
The DNA here is from genome assembly GCA_037952925.1 of Lithobates clamitans. Lineage (NCBI taxonomy): Eukaryota > Metazoa > Chordata > Amphibia > Anura > Ranidae > Lithobates > Lithobates clamitans. Next base: position 10,824,016 of record JBBGZY010000004.1, on the reverse strand, counting down.
GGACATAAGGTGATGGGAAATCTAACATTTTGACAGCTGTCTCCAGGAGGTGAGGGAAATTCTTCCAGTGAGATTACATGTTCTGGTAACAAATGTCTAAGACAGAAATAACCCTCAATGTGTCCCTTGTACAGGAAGTGAAGGTAATTCTCCCCAATGGGTACACCAAACAAAAAGTTGGGTTTTGATCATCACCTACTATATGCAAGACTGAAAGTTAGATACACTTTAATAGATACATTCTGTATTCTTAATATGTTTCTGTCTTTTTTATCTATTTATGTATTATACATTCGTTACATTACCTGAAATGGCTTCTGTGTAAAGACTGCATTTCTTGTAATCAGCCTTGGAGGGGAAAAGAGAACGTTTTCATAAAAGGACAGAGCTCTCAACAGAACTATGGCTAAAGAACTCAAGAAATGCATTCAAAAGTAAAAATACTCATTAGTCATAATATAATTGCAGGCACAAATGATATGAGAGAAGTTCATGCAGTTGAAGGTAATTCAGTCTTTAATCACAAGCCACTGTAGATATGGCAAAGGATTATCCTCCTATGACCCAAGAAAAAGTTATCTCTGTAGTCTTGAAGAATTGCTGGCTGGTCTCTGAAGGTGTGCAATAGCCATGGTAGATTGTAATAAAACGTGCAGATCACTAAAGACTCTAAAGTGAACCTGTGCTGAAGTAATGGTCACAAAATCATCAATGTGGTGCTAATGGGATTCCCTGCTCATTCTAACTGTTGTCCCTGCTGAGATATCAGCACTCTTAATATGTTAATAATGACCTTTCTGGTGTTGCGCTTAGCTGCACACCTTCCTTTGCCAAGTATTATTGAGGGATTATGGCCATCATATTGATGGTCAGGTATAGGAGTATTGGGACCAAGTAAAACTTTTGAGAAATCTACAAAGTTCACAACAGTGGCATTGAAACCTCAGTTATTTTACTATGCCTCATGCACACTGGACGTTTTTACAGCTGCTGTTTTTTGGCTTCAGGCATTTTTTTTTTCTGCAGCCAGTAAACTCCCCAGCATGTTATCCTATGTGTCCATGTACACATTGGCTGTTATCAGTGATTTGTGGCAGGGGCGTTTTCTGCCTGGAAAAAACCCAGAACTAGTGTTTTTCAGCTGAAAAAATGCTCTAAGCCTGGGTTCAGACTGATGCGAATTTACAGCAGGTTTGATGCGTTTAGGAACATACAGATTTGCAGGTCATGTAAAAAGCATAGTATTCCATGGCTTTGGTCCACATCTATGCGTTGCGAATTTGGTGCGAGAAAAAAAAAGAGTCCTGTGCCTGTTGACTGCGGCTTACTGTACACAGGAAATTCCATAACCTCTCCTGAATGATTTAACTTGACAGATAGTAACCGACATTTAAAAACGTCAGTTTTGCCGCGTTTACATGCCGCGTTTAGACACGTTTGCATTGAGAATAGTTATTTTTGTTTGTTTTTTTAAATAGTCAAAAATGTATCTCCATTTAAAAAGCCTGTAAACGAAATGCGGCTAAACGCGAGTTACCGTGTTTACATTAGTTTACAAGCTGTTTCAGGCATTTGGCGTTTCAAATGCATCTGAACATCCGTCCTAAACACATTTTTTTGCTTTCCAAAAAATGCTTCTAAACTCAACTGCCTAGAAACGACCCTGTGTACATGTACATGTACATGTACATAGAGGAGAGTTCAGGGGCAGCTGAAAAAAAAAACCCAACTGCTCCAAAGCGTACCGTTTACCAGCAGCAGTGTACATGAAGCCTAAGGCCCCTTTCACACTGGGGCGGTGGGGGCGTTGGCGGTAAAACAGCGCTATTTTTAGCGCTGTTTTACCTTCGTTGCGGCTGTATTCGACCGCTAGCGGTGCGGTTTTAACCCCCGCTGGCGGCCAAAAAAGGGTTAAAACCGCTCGGTATAGCCGCGGTATAGCCGCGCTGTCCCATTGATTTCAATGGGCAGGAGCGGTTTAGGAGCGGTGAATACACCGCTCCTTCACCGCTTCAAAGATGCGGCTTGCAGGAGTTTTTTGCTTCTCCTGCCAGCGCACCACTTCAGTGTGAAAGCCCTCGGGCTTCCACACTGAACAAACAGCATAGGCTGTTTTGGGTCGGTTTGCAGGCGGTATTTTTAGCGCAATAACGCCTGCAAACCGCCCCAGTGTGAAATAGGTCTTACTCTGATAAAAGCTTAAAAAACGCTGAAAAATGCTGAAAAGCACAGCTATTCTGCGTTTATCAAGAGTTTTAAGCCATATGCTTTTGTGGGAGTATACTTTTGCTAAAAAAAATCTTAAAAACGCAGCAGCTGAAAAACCTCATTCTACAGCTACAACTTTCTACAACTAATGCTACTGGCATGTTTATAATTAATTTCCAGTGTGCATGAGGCCTTACTATTTCATCAAAATCTTGGCAGCCTGTTTGTCCCATACCTCCCAACATTTTGAGATGGGAATAAGGGACACCTACCAGCAAATGTATGTAGGCATAGGACATGCCCCCTGCCACACCCCCTTGAAGGAGAATTAACTAAAAAAAAAGGTTAATTAAATCTACAAGGACTTTTTTTTTACCACTACTATTCCTTTATACTGGCTTTTTAAATTTACAAATGCAGCAATTTAGAAATTGGATGAAAGGTTTAGCACTGGAAAACACTTTTTAAAAGATAAAAAGTGCATTTTATATATAGATCGGACCAAAATGAGGGAGAAATAAGAACGAAAGAGGGACAGAGGGACAGTCCCTCCAAATCAGGGACAGTTGGGAGCTATGTTGTCCTCTAATGTAAACACACAACAAATGCTGTTAGAAACAAAATAAAACCTGACTTTAGAGTCTATGTTGTGATCTTTGGGGATCTTTGAGAATGAATTACTTCAGAGTACAATCAGCTAGAGGGGTCAGGAATGGCTTGTTTTAAAGCTCTTTACTGTTTGCTAAGAATATGTCAGTACTTTAATATCTGTAGTCTGAGCACAGGTGCGGAACTGGTGCTTTGTAAGCAAGGAGAAAGTAAAAAAAAATGAAATCTTTATTGACACGCAGGAGCACGCAGGAGCACGCAGGAGCTCAAAATCTCAAAATAGGTGGAAACCTAACCAGTATAATTCCTTAAAGTCTATGTTTTTGAGTGGGGTTATGAGTGGGGCAGGGTTAGTACCCATGTTTACTACTACCTGGAGCGACATTAGAGAGATTTTACTTCACTCAATGCCCCAATGATTATGGTTTCATCAGGCAAAAAGTGAGAGACAATGTGCAACAGACAGAAATAAAGATCTGACGGGGTTTGGCCTCCCTAAGAAAGGAATTTTTATTTCTGTCTGTGAAATCTTTCCCTAAATGTCCTCGAGTAGTGGGACACAGACACCAGTTTTAATCCCATGTCTATCCAAAACTAAAAAATATATATACTCTTTAACATGTCAATATAGTTTCAAAGGTTTTGTTAAATCTTTTAAAATATACAGCTTTAATTAATAAAATACCAAGTGACCTTGTCATGAAGCGATGGCACCTGTCTTTCAATTGTGCCCGTGTGTTGTCCTCCTGTTACTTGCATCCCTGGATGTGTGGGCTAGCTAACACACTGTGTAGGCTTGGTCTACCTTTACCACTTTCAGTAAACTAGACTGGCTCTAATACATAGAGGGCATTATGCAACTATGGCGGCATTTATTTTACAACTGGAAGCTTATGGTAATCTGTGTACACATAAACATGTATTATAAAATAACTTTATAAATGTATTTTCTTTCAGCTACCCTTTTCGGATAGTTTATACCATTTCTATGACAGTGAAGCAACTAAGTTCAGGAGGAAACGAAGCCTCAACAGTAAGAATCACTTATCCATGCATCCCAAGGTGAGTTTTCAAGACGTTCACAAATAAATGAATAAAGAATACATTCAATATGCATTGTATATCTGTTAGGTGACCTTTTGGTGGGGTGTTGTTAATATCCTTCAAGGATTTCTCTGTGTGACCTGTGAATGGTGGTCTTTCTCCAGTTAAGAAAGAATGTGTCTTGTCTGTAGGTGGTGATGACCACTTTTTGACAGTAGGGGCCAACAAATTAGGGTTTTCCTTTTTCCTCTTAAAGGAAAATTCAGATAAGGGTATTGATATGTAGATACTGGAAGGTTTTCTCCATCCCAAGGGAATATGGCATCATTTACAATGCATCCTTGAAGGGCTTTAGAGGTCTCTTCCTTGATGGAATCAAACTGAGATAGGAGGGCTTCTGGTCCCCTATGTGAAGTAATGAGCCTACAAGAAAGAATGTGCCTGATGGTGCCACTGATTGTGATGCAAGTCTGAATTGTAATGTTTAAAGAATAGTATGTTTACTGTGGAAAATAGACTTTCCATTAATCCATATTTACATTTTTTGCAATTAATCTACAATTACTTCTATCACATACTAATGAAGCATTTGTTTAGAGGTAAAAAGATCAACTATAAAAAAGTAGGTTGATTGAAGCTACAGAGAGACCAAGGTAGAGGAGATTATTGGGTTCTAGAAAGAACTTGTGGGTAAGAGTTGAATAGAGTGCCTCTTTAGTGGAGTATTTGTTCCCCCCCAAGGTAGAGAGAGAAAGAGGCATTAGTGAGAGAGTGAGCGGCATCGGTTGTCGCTTGCTGTCCATGAAGTGAAGAGGATCTACTGTAACTGCAATAAACCAAATGAGGTCCTTTCCATGACAGAGTAAGTAGAGGAGGGCGCACTGCTGGCGAGTGGTTTTGGGACATGTATTGACCATCTGCTGTGTTGCTGTAAGGGGAGCTAGCAAAGGCTATTGTGTATATTCATGAAGACTCTGGCTCTGCCGGAATTCAATTTAATTTATTGTACAGACAAACTCTCCCTCTGTCCCCCCTCATCCCTGAGGTCCCTATTAGTGGATGCTACATATATTTTTGTTCCACAGTTGCCAAAATACTGCAGGGAAAATATATAAGCACACAGCTGCATTGGAATTAAATGAAGTTGGCCAGCACACCATTTTTGGTTGATTTATTTCTTTGTTCTTTTCTCAAGTTATTTTTGCACGCCATGTCCCTCCTTTATCTTTTGTTTTTCCCTACTGCCTCCAAAGATTCTTTTTGTCGTTGTCCTGTCTAATCTATGTGCTGTATCTAATATAGGATGTGACCTAAAATCCCCTCACTTATTTTGAATCATCACATTTGTTTCTTAAAGTGGTTGATAACCCTTTTTGTAGTGGATATATCTCCTAAATGTGCACCGTTTAGGAGACATTTCACTTGTAGTGCGCCGATGTCATCATCGTCGCACGCGCTATGAAGAAACGGACCACCGTGCCGTTTCTTCCCCCAGTGTGTGCCATGACTGACGGCTCCCACGCACATGCACAGGAGTCTGCGGCCCCGGAAGGAAGAGGGGCGAAGATGGACGTGGCATGCACAGGGGACAGCGCGGGCTTTGTTTGCAGGTAAGTGGCACATAATGGGCTAGTATGCGATGTATACTAGCCCATTATGCTTTTACTTTGCAGGCCTTTTGGGGAGCAAAAGAGGAAGTAAAACCCATCAGGGATTAACTTCCTCTTCAACAAAGAAGGTGCTGGCAAGTTACAATAACAAAGGTAGGCACAGGAATCCAAATCACTTCTTCATACCCTTGTTACCAATAGTGCATGCAGAAATGTGGCCCTATAGCTTAGCTAGCATTATAAATAAAGAGCTATACACTCACCGGTCACTTTATTAGGTACACCTTGCTAGTACCAGGTTGGACCCTGGTGCTAGCAAGGTGAGTGACCTCATTTTCATGTTCAAGAAACCAGTGGTGAGATGATTTGAGCTTTGTGACATGGAGCATTATCCTGCTGGAAGTAGCCGTCAGAAGGTGGGTATACTATAGTCATAAAGGGATGGACATAGTCAGCAACAATGCTCAGGTAGGCCGTGGCGTTTAAATGATGCTCAATTGGTACTAAGAGGCCCAAAGTGTGCCAAGAAAATATCCTTCACACCATTACACCACCACCAGCCCGAACCGTTGATACAAAGCAAGATGGATCCATGCTTTCATGTAGTTTATGACAAATTCTGACCCTACCATCTGAATGTCGCAGCTGAAATTGAGACTCATCAGACCAGGCAACGTTTTTCCAATCTTCTATTGTCCAATTTTGGTGAGCCTGTGTGAATTGTAGCTTCAGTTTCCTGTTCTTAGCTGACAGGAGTGACACATCGTGTGGTCTTCTGCTGCTGTAGCCCATCTGCTTCAAGGTTGGATGTGTTGTGCGTTCAGATGAAGTTAAACAATCCGGCCCCACTTAAATTCCCACCACTGCGCCTAGAACAGAGAGTCCTACCTAAAACAGAGCTGCCACTTAAGAAATTATGAACTGTGAATGGTGTTCTTATCCTTAAATAAATATAGTGATAAAAAGAAAAAAACTGTGGCGCTTGATTATAACAAAAATAACTGTTCAACAAAACTATGAAAAACGATATGATGAAATAAACAATTGAATCACCGTGTGACAAGTGAATCTCATATGTGAATGAATCTACCATAATATAAACCAAAAGTCCATAAAGTCCTTTGACTTGTCCTTGACTTCTAGTGTCTTCTTAATCCATCCACCACACCAAAGTGTGACTCCACTCCCCTAAGAAATGCACTCCCAATGCCTGCACTTGTGTGTCAGGCTAAAGCGCTTTTCAACCAAACAAAAGGGGTTAAAATGACAATCCGATATCCAAATGTGTATGCGAGGATCACTCCACATGCAAAATAATAAAGGTGTTCCAATAGTGTAAAAAAGTATAAACCAGTTTATTGCGAACACATCAAATCTTCAACCTTTACACTCACATTTCACAAAATCCAAAGCCAGCAAAATCTCAAAATCACAGCAAGCATTTCTAATGGATAACACAGTGTTGGACTGCGGTCACGGCAGACCTGAAGGTGTGCAGGCGTTACATTGTGTCTCTCACCCCCTCCTCAGTGTCTGGCCACAGTATCGAATCACCACTTCCTAGTTCGGGTTCAAGTGTCACACGTCACTGGTGATGATTGCCGTACAGCCACGCCCCCGACATGTTTCGTCACAAACAGGCTTATTCATGGGATTGGCTGCATGGGACGACAATCATTCCTTTTATATCCCTCATGTCAATCAAATACTAGAGAGCCCTATACAGCGCCTGCGCACAGCTCGTGTCCCCGCAAACATAATACTTCGGTCATCTAGATCATTGGTGAGCAGTCATAAGATCTTTATAACTTATATCATCTACAATACAAGTACATTTCTCCCACATAGATCATAAGCTACATTACTCAGACCGTAGCCTCAGGGTCACCCCAACATGATTCCTTTTAAGTGTATATTTCTCAATATACCAAACAATCATATATTTCTCAGTCTGCTGGTTCAAACCGTTACTCAAAAAAATATTGAAAATATATATAAAAAAATTAATAAAACCCAATACTATTAATATAATTAAAATAATTCAAATAATTAAAGCAAGCATGAATGGCTGGAACATACAATCCGACATCATATTCTTTCCATGATGTATATGGATTATATATAAAAATACATCTTGGGTAAATCTACGTAGTTATATGAGATCACATAAGCCCATATTCCAAGAATGACACAGATAACCAGTCATAACCACCTAAACAACCACTGGTAGGGACAAGTCCCTTACCCTATTTGAACCTCTCCAAGATGGATGAACAACATCGATTCTGCAGAATTGTAACAAAGAGGGGTCCTGATGGTGTTTCTCTTTAAAATGTAGGGATACACTATAAAATCTAAATCCATTCTTTATGTTCGCTAAGTGTTCTGCTATGCAAACTTTTAGAAGTCTCTTACCTGTAGTTCCTCCCACATAAAATAAACCACAGGGACACCACATCGGGTATACCACGTACGAGGAATTACATGTAATGAACTCCTTTATATCAAAGGTTTCATCATCTCTATCGGTGATATTTGTCACTCCTCTATTGTTTACTTTAACCGTTCTACAGCATATACATTTTCTACAGCAGTAGAAACCTTTCAGATCTATTTTTATAGCATCTTGTCCTGGGGGATCCAAGATGTTTTTAACTACTTGATCCCCAAAATTGGGGGCTCTCCTGTAAATAAATTTAGGTTGCTGAGGTAATATCTCTCCTAAGTGTCTATCTATACAAAGGATATGCCAATGTTTTTTGTATATATTTTCTATTTCCTTATACTGACAATGGAAACTTGAAATAAAACCTAATTGATGCTGGTTATTAGATATCTGGGTTTCCTTATTCTTGAAGCATTGGTCCCTTGGAATGTTTGCTACTTCCTGAATTATTTCATTAAGGCCTCTTTCACACGGGGCGGATCAGTGATGATCCGCCCCGTGAACATCCGCTTGCTCAGCGGGGATAGCTCCGCCGATCCCCGCTGAGCAGGAAGATGACAGGTGCATCGCTGCACACTGTGCAGCGACGGACCTGTCAGAGCGCCGCTCTCCCCTATGGGGGATCGGATGATGACGGTCCGTAGTGTCCGTCGTCATCCGATCCGATCCGAAAACGGAGGGAAAAGTAGGTTTTTCCTCCGTTACACTTTTCGGATCGGAGCGGGGTCGGATGTCAGCGGACATGTCACCGCTGACATCCGACGCTCCATAGGGATGAATGTATGTCCGTTTTTCATCCGAAAACGGAAGGATGAAAAACGGACATACGGATCCCCGTGTGAAAGAGGCCTAAGGGTATTATTATTATAACCTTTTTGTACAAATTTCTCCTCGAGGGTATTAGCTTGCGAGAAGTAATCTTCTATTCTGGTACAGTTTCGTCGGACCCGCAATATCTGACCCTTAGGGATATTCCTTATCCATGCAGGGTGATGACCACTCCTGATGGATAAGTAGCTATTGCGGTCCGTTGGTTTAAAATACACTTTTGTGCTAAGTGTATTCAAATTCTTTTCTATTGTGACATCCAGGAAATTTACCACTTTATCACTAATCTGATAATCTAATCTGATGTTGTTGGTATTCCTGTTTAAATCCTCCAAAAATTCCACCACAGATTCCTCCGATCCCTCCCAAATAAACAGGAGGTCATCTATAAAACTGCGGTAGAATTTTAATTGCGGTCTCTGTTTACTAAACACCTGTCTGTCTTCCCATTCTGCCATGAACAGGTTGGCAAGGTTGGGAGCATATTTAGCTCCCATCGCCACGCCAACCTGCTGGGAAAAAAATTGCCCATTGAACCAAAAGTAGTTGTGCGACATAAAGAATTCAAGTATTTGTCCCAAAAAACATTTCTGTATGTGTGGGATATCTTCCCGTCTACTAAGCACCCAATTTAAGGCCAAAGATGCATCCTCATGCTGGATGATAGTATACAAAGAGGCTACATCGGCCGTTACCAAATAAGATGTGGAAGATGTATTTAGTTTAACCTCTTCTAATAATTGCAGTAATTCAGAAGTATCTTTTAAATAAGCCTTAGTTGCTTTGACACTAGGTTGGAGAAATGTATCCAAATATTCTCCTAACCTCGCCGTTACAGAACCGATACCATTGACAATTGGTCGAGGTGGCGGAAACTGTGTATCCTTGTGTATTTTAGGTAACGTGTAGATTACTGGAATTCTACACGCACTAGGGACAAGGTATCTTTTTTCTTTGAGATTCAGGACATCTATTCTATATCCCCATTCCACCAAGGAAGTTAACTGAGTTTTATAGGGTTCTGTTGGGTCGCACATTATTCTTCTATAGGTGGACCTATATCCCACAAGTTCCACCAATTGATTATGATAGAAGGTTTTGTCTATCACTACTACCCTGCTCCCCTTATCTGCAGGTCAAATGATTATATTTTTCCTGTTTTCCAAAGATTTTATACCTTCCCTAATATATTCAGGATTAACTCTTTTTTTTTCAGAGTCAAATCCTCAATATCTTTCAATACCATACTTTTGAAAACCTCTATAAAATGATTACTCGGATTTTGAGGATTGAAGATACTTATTTTTTAAACCACTGTCTATTTTACTTGACATTACGGTGGCTCTAATCATAGCGTCCACTGGGTGGCTCAAAAAATATTTCTTCATATTCATGGCTTTGATGAACTTATGTGTGTCAATGTAGACTTCAAATTTATTCATCACCTTCTTTTGTGCACACTTTAAACCCAAATTGAGTATATTAGGTTCTTTTTGATTAAGTTCAACTCCACTAAAATTATATATACCAGTGTTTATGCATCCCTCAATCGTTTTTTTGGGTTGTTTAACCTTCCTGGCCTACATCCCCTTCTTCTCTTTGGAAGGGTACAATCTCTTTGTTTTGGATCTGGGGAGGCCCACTTCTTCCTCTGCCACTCTGATTTGTAATATGAGGATTCCTCCTCGGTGTCCCTCCTCCCCTTCCTCCCCTCCCCCATTGTCCTAAAAAAGAGGAATTCTTTGGATAATTGGCATAATACTCCTCATCCGCTTATGGTGAATATCTATTATAAACAGGTATTTCCATCCTTGGATCAGGATACTGATTAAGCGGGGGATGATGCTGCCATTGTTGATAACCTTGTGGAGGGTTATAGCCTTGTGAAGCATTTCCCCTATAAGTTCGGGGTGATTGGTGATTATACATTGCTTGTGGGTATCCCCCTCTTCCTTGTTGTGGCGGTTTTGGTGAATAATAATTCCCACCATACTGATTACCTTCATTGCCTTGAGCACCTCCACTTCGTATTTGTCCTGACATTCCCTGTTCACCCCTATTACTCATACCTTTATTTCCCATTTTTTTGCTCTGATTAGGTTTGGGGAGAGGGTTAATAGTAGTCTGTTCTACATTTTCATTCAAATTTCCATTGAGATTTCCATTATTCACTGTATTGGTACTCTGCCAAACATATATGTTCTTAGTTTTAAAATCATTAGAATCTCTATTAAATTTCCTGACTTTCTTCTTTTGTGTGTCACAATACATTTTTTCTAGTTTCTTCTTCATATTATTATTGAATTCCTTCATCTGATTAGTTTCTTTAATAGGTTCCAACTTCTCTTGTATAGCTTTTATTTTCTCATTCAACATCCCTAATTTAATCTGTTTTCTTTTTAAAACAAGACTCTGTAGTTCTCTACCCACTTTATTAAAAAATTCCAGCCATTCATCCATATATTTTTGATCATTAAGACCATCCTGAGGGGGAAACTTCCCACCTCAGGCTTCTAAAAATAAGGTTTTCTTTTTGGTAGTGTTCAAAGGTAAAAACATCCCACCAAGTTTTAATTTGCTTCTCAAGATTATCCAACGTTTTTAACATTCCTGAGAAGTCTTCATCACAATCGGTCATTAACTGATTGCTTGAAAAGATACACTTGGGATCCATTTGTCTATTCGACAAAAAGCTAAAAGCGTCCATGGCTGCTAGTGGTCAAAATATATACACAAATAGCTGTTGGTATTTAAGTTAAACAATCGGCCCCCACTTAAATTCCCACCACTGCGCCTAGAACAGAGAGTCCTACCTAAAACAGAGCTGCCACTTAAGAAATTATGAACTGTGAATGGTGTTTTTATCATTAAATAAATATAGTGATAAAAAGAAAAAAACAGTGGCACTTGATTATAACAAAAATAACTGTGAAAAACGATATGATGAATAAACAATTGAATCACCCTGTGACAAGTGTATCTCATACGTGAATGAATCTACCATAATATAAACAAAAAGTCCATAAAGTTATTGTCTAAATGTCCTTGACTTATAGGGGTTAATTTACTAAAGGGAAAAAGACTGTGCACTTTGCAAAGTGCAGTTGCCCTCTGCAAGAGCAGTTGCTCCAGTGCTTAGTAAATGAGGAGAAGCTCTGCTGACTTCCATCATCCAATCATGTGCAAGCAAAAATGCTGTTTTTTTTATTTTCCTTACACAGGATTGGTTACTCTTTGCAAAGTCAAGCCTTACCTCATTTACTAAGCTCTGGAGCAATTGCGCTTTCAGAGGGCAACTGCACTCTGCAAAGTGCACAGTCTATTTGTCTTTAGTAAATCAACCCCATAGTGTCTTCTTTTTTTTTTAATTGGAAAAAGCCAACTTTATTTGATTGAAAGTCATTTTACAATGTAGTTACTTATGTAAGACAATAAACAGTACATTTTATCAGTCATTTTGTGTGAGATTCTTCATACATATACATTAAGGTACAAGGTTATGATGGTGAATACATCCAGTATATAAGAGACTTCATGTCCTTCTACTACCAATATATTTCTGAATATGATTTACCTGGTTTAAACCTCCATTAGGACAGTCACCTTCTACTTTTATCTAAGTAGGTCAGTCTGCGAGGCATTGGGCTGTTCTAAGCACATGTTTCTCCATCCTCTAACCATCTATCCCACACCTTTGAGTACTTATGTGCACATTTTCTATGGACATAGACTAACTTTTTAAATGGCAGTGCATCATTAGCATCCCTCTTCCATTGACATACGGAGGGAGGCTGAGCCTGCATCCATACCTTGGCTATACCCTTACGCGCCATAAACAGAGTTTTCATTTAGAAATGTGGCTTGGTATTTGTCAATTTCTAAATCTGGCAGAAGTCCCAGAAGACATAATTTGGGGTCCAATACCACCGGGGATCCCATATTGTCATGTAAGAATTGGACAATCTGCGTCCAATATGTCTGAATATTTGGGCAGCTCCATATGAGATGAAAGAATGTACCTGGTGCTGCGTGACACAAATGGCATGTCGGGTCATATGCACGGAGAAATTTTGCCTTTTTTAGGGGAGTCAAGTAAGCTTTGTGTATAATATATATCTGTGTCAGTCTGTCTGATAACTTAGGGGACGTCAATCTGGTCCCTTCCAATATTTCATCCCAGTCTTCCTCCCCTATGGGGCCTATGTCTTTTTCCCATTCCATTTTTGCTTTTTGTGCAATGGCGTTTGACCTACAGTTTCTAATCTTTAGGTATAGAGTCGATATAAGTCTAGAGGATTCTTCTCCCAGTATTACATCCAGGACTGGGGGAGAGTCCGACACTACTTCCATATTTGGTATTTGTGTTTTTAATGCATGCCGAAGTTGCAAGTACTTAAAGGCCATCTGGTTAGGGAGGGTATATTCTTCCTTAAGCATCTGAAACTGCTTGAGTCTGGAGTCAGATAGCACCTGATGGATGTATATTATGCCATATGTAGCCCATACTGCTGAGTCTGAGAGGTATTCTAATTCTGGTAGGTGTTTGTTAAACCATAGTGGGGTGTGGGTGTGAATTTTCCCAGTGTAATGCTTTTTCAGCGTAATTTCCCATATTCTTTGATGATGGAGCAGCATTCCCATATTATATCTTGGGGGTTTGTTGGTAATTTATTTCCCTCGAAGGATAGCTTGAAGCGGGGTAAATGCTGGGTGACCCGGTTTGTTAGATACTAGGGATCTAAACCTTTGCATTTCCTCTTTATTAAAGTGATATATATGGGAGAGTTGAGCTGCCAGGTAATAATCTTGTAGATCAGGAAGGGATACTCCTCCCCTGTCTGTGGGGTTCTTTAAAACATGCCAAGCCAGTTTGTGTCTGCCATTACCCCATACAAATGAGTTTAGAATGGCTTCCATTTGTTTAAAAACTTTTAAAGGGATATAGAGAGGGGCATGCCAAACCATATATAATATTTTGGGTAACAAAATCATTTTTATTAAATTTATTCGCCCCATTACTCCCAGTGGCAGCCTGGACCATGTCTGTGTTTTGGACTTTATCAAGTCAAATAGGGGTGTAACATTTAGGTGTGTGTAGTCTGTCAAGGTCCTAGTGATCTCCACCCCCAGATACTTAATTTTGGATACTCTGGATAATGGAAGAGTTGGGTTCGTTTTAGGGGGGGGAAAGATGTCCAGTGGGAGGATTTGAGATTTGTCCCAATTAATACGCAATCCCGAGTAGCTACCCATTTTTTTAATAATTTCGAGTGCTGCCTGTAGTGAAGGTCCTTGGTCTGCCAGGTACAAAATCGTGTCGTCAGCATATAGGCCTATTTTATCTACCGTATGACCTTTTCTCAGTCCCTTTATATTAGTGTCCGCTCTGATGGCAATTGCCAGTGGCTCTGCTGCCAGGGCATATAGTAGGGGGGACAGGGGGCTTCCCTGTCTTGTACCCCTTTCCAGAGGGAACTGCTCTGAAAGACAACCGTTAACAAATACCCTTGCTTTAGGCATCTGGTAAAGAAGCTTAACCCACTCTATAAACCGGTGACCAAAGCCCCATAGTGTCTTCTTAATCCATCCACCACACCAAAGTGTTAGTGACTCCACTCCCTTAAGAAATGCACTCACCGACTCCCAATGCCTGCACTTGCGTGTCAGGCTAAAACGCTTCGCAACCACACAGAAAGGGTTAAAACGACAATCCGATATCCAAATGTGTATGCGAGGATCACTCCACATGTAAAATAATAAAGGTTCTCCAATAGTGTAAAAATGTATAAACCAGTTTATTGCGAACACTTCAAATCTTCAACCTTTACACTCACATTTCACAAAATCCAAAGCCAGCAAAATCTCAGAATCACAGCAAGTATTTCTAATGGATAACACAGTGTTGGACTGCGGTCACGGCGGACCCGAGGTGTGCAGGTGTTATATACAAGTATATTTCTCCCACATAGATCATAAGCTACATTACTCAGACCGTATCCTCAGGGTCACCCCAACATAATTCCTTTTAAGTGTATATTTCTCAATATACCAAGCAATCATATATTTCTCAGTGTGCTGGTTCAAACCGTTACTCAAAAAAAATATTGAAAATATATAGAAAAAATGAATAAAACCCAATACTATTGATATAATTAAAATAATTAAAACAAGCATGAATGGCTGGAACATACAATCCGACATCGTATTCTTTCCATGATGTAAGTGGATTATATATACAAATACATCTTGGTTAAATCTACGTAGTTATAAGATCACACAAGCCCATATTCCAAGAATGACACAGATAACCAGTCATAACAACCTAAACAACCACTGGTAGGTGCTAGTTATAACTAAATTATTCTCTCCCCTCCTCTTACAAACTAAGTATGTTAGTTACCTGTGTAACCTGTGTATTATTTTTATTATTATTACTTGTGTATTATTTTACATGTGGAGTGATCCTCGCATACACATTTGGATATTGGATTGTCGTTTCAAACCTTTCTGTGTGGTTGTAAAGCGTTTTAGCCTGACACGCAAGGGAAGGAATTGATAGTCGGTGAGTGCATTTCTTAGGGGAGTGGAGTCACTAACACTTTGGTGTGGTGGATGGATTAAGAAGACACTATGGGGTTGATTTACTAAAGGCAAATTGACTATGCACTTTTCCAAGTGCAGTTGCACTCTACAAGAGCAGTTGCTCCAGAACTTAGTAAATGAGCAGAAGCTCTGCTGACTTCCATCATCCAATCACGTGCAAGCAAACATGCTGTTTTTTTATTTTCCTTTGCATGTGATTGGGTGTTCTTTACAAAGTAAAGCTTTACCTCATTTACTAAGCTCTGGAGCAATTGCACCTGCAGAGGGCACAGTCTAGTTGCCTTTAGTAAATCACCCCCTATAAGTCAAGGACATTTAGACAATAACTTGACATTTAGACAATAACTTTATGGACTTTTTGTTTATATTATGGTAGATTCATTCACGTATGAGATTCACTTGTCACAGGGTGATTCAATTGTTTATTCATCATATCGTTTTTCACAGTTTTGTTGAACAGTTATTTTTGTTATAATCAAGCGCCAATGTTTTTTTCTTTTTATCACTATATTTATTTAAGGATAAAAACACCATTCACAATTCTGCATACCTTGGTTGTAATGAGTGGTTATTTCAGTTACTGTTGCCTTTCTATCATCTCAAACCAATCTGCCCGTTCTCCTCTGACATCAACAAGGTATTTCCTCCACACAAGTTCGCTCACTGGATATTTTCTCTTTTTCTGACCATTCTCTGTAAACCCTAGAGATGGTTGTGTGTGAAAATCCCAGTAGATCAGCGGTTTTTGAAATACTCAAACCAGCCCATTTGACACCAACAACCATGTCACGTTCAAAGTCACTGAAATGCCTTTTTTTCCTCATTCTGATGCTCCGTTTGAACTTCAGCATGTCATGTGATTGGCTGATTAGCAATTTGTGTTACCAAGCAATTGAACAGGTATACCTAAAAAAAAAATTGGCCGGTGAGTGTACTATATATCCAGCTTGCCATTTAAGTGAACTGTCTCTAATAAGTGTGAAATGTGGAAACCATGATTTCAATAAAAAGAGTAGGGCTTAGACAGAAAGATGATAGTCCTTTTGATGGATGACCAATAATAGGATAACCATGAAAATGAAAATTGACCTTTCATTTTATATATTCAATATTTACATACAATATATATTATCTGTATTGAAAACTGGTATAAATGTCAATTTTATAGAATATACAGTAGGTGTGCACACACTTTAACAAGTGGCTTAAGTGATGTTTGAGGATGGGTGACAAGAATTAAGACCTATCTGTTCCTGAATGCATAAAAATGAAGTCAATTTACGATGTGTAAAGCACTGATCTTCAAACTGGTCATTAGAAAGTCCATTATTTAGCTAGCCATTAGAATATGTCACCTGGAAATAGCCAGGCTCAATCATTTTCCAAAGAAGGCAGCCAATAAATCTTGGCTTGTCACGTGGCTCTCTGGGGACTAGGTTTAGAGATACAATAGAGCAAGGTGACATAAAGGAAAATAAGAACAAAAAAGAGTGACTATAGCGTGGGCGAGTAGATATGGTTATGTTACAAATTGATGGCAATGCTGCAATGCAAACTCACTGGTAATGGATGTTTTGAACAGTCTGTGAATAATTTACTAGTGAATCTAATATATCATGAGTTTCAATAATGGCCTTTATACTTCCTTTTTATTGACATATATAATATACTATACATGAAAACAGATGTAAAAAAATAGGAACACAGAGAATTTTTTTCTGTTTATCAGTAAATGTGAAGCTGTCAGCAGAAAAGTGTAGTCATTACTGTTCCTCTTTGGAAAATTCTTTGTCTGACTGTGATGCTGATCCTCTAGCTTCACTACCTGGTAACCTGGAACAGATATGCAGATTAGGGGTTTCAACATCAAAGATGGTGCATAGTGATATCAGTCAACACTCCCCTTATAATTACACATGTTCCATGGCAAGATGGTAAGGAGATGCATTTCTTGTTATGCAGAAAATTAAGTTTACAAATACATCAGGCTCAGCCATAGAAAAAAGCATAGTGGCTGATGCGCCTGTTTTTACCACCCCCTACCGTAAGTGCAAACAAGCCCTAAGCTGGCATTCACATGTGTGTGTTGCATTCTTGCTCTTTTATGACGCACATTGTCGCACATTTTTATGGGTGTTTTTGCACGTTTTGTTACATCATTTTCTATCGTTTTTTTTGTATTAGCCAACAGAGAAAATATCATCTGTGATTATCATTAATGCTATGTGTTACTGCTTCCTGGGTTGTTTTCATCTGTTCTGTGGTGCTTTCTGCTTTCCAAACAAAGAGAGATGAAATGGCGTTTTCATGGTTGCAGCCACACTAATTATTTTATTTTTTTTCATTTTCATTTTATTTATTTTTTTCCACATTTTTTATAGTTTCAACTTTTTTTTATATTTTTTATTATTTTTTTTCCCCAGTTTTTACTTGTCCCCTTTTCTTGTTTATTTTTATTTTCATGTATTTCATTTTCATTTTCTTCCATGGTGATTTTTTTTTATCTTCTTTGATCGTTCTTTTTCTGCCGTACACATGAGGTCTATCTGGCTACTGCCTCCATGATCAGATTACTATACACAACTGATACTTATTTCTTCCAATTATGCACAAGCCAATGATGCATATAACCTCCCCACTTACCTGGAATCCCCATCCCCATGATTAAGCTCCAGGGAGCAAAAGTGAAACGCGTTGGTGGAGTGGCCTGGCCCGAGCCCAGTCTAGAGACTTCCACATAATTAAATGCTGATGTTTGGAGCTTAGACGAGCTCCGCTCCTGGCCAGAACTCTTAGCAGTTGGCGATTGATTGGGATCCTTTAGAAGCCTGAGCAGCACCCACCTTTGTACATATGCAGCCACAATAATGTCATATTTTGAGAAAGAAGAAAGAAAGAGGAGGAGGATATGAAGATACTAGGTCCATCTTGTCATTACAGATTGAGAACAGAGGAGCCAGTTGTGGGTCATGTACAACAACCTATGTTCACTCAAATGTCAATTCGAGTTCTAGTACTTTTTATTTTCTTGTTGTTTTTCTTTTTGTCAAATTTTTATTTTATTTTTTTAACCCCTTAATGAAGACGGTAAAACACATGCAATCGCTTGAGCATATTTTTGCAGCTTTTACATGTATTAGTAAAAATGTACATATCATCGCAAACCTTTTTCTTTAAGGCCAAGTTGGGTTTTCATTGGGTGGTAATAGATGTCTTCCTATTTATTTTTGATTATCAAAGGAACAGTGCTACAAAAATAGTTTAAATACTGTAAAATGTAGATGTAAATTTCTTGCGATTACCATAACCTTACATCAAAGAAAAACGCAAAATAAATTCCCTCACTGTGACTAATACTCATATTCCTGACAATCACAATGATAGCACAGAATATTGCTTGCTCTGAACTTGTAATGGGAGTCCTGAGGATCGTGCAGACAGGGGTTCTCCCTCCCCAGCGGTATCAAAAAGAGACATTGGGGGTTATTTACGAAAGGCAAATCCACTTTGTACTACAAAGTGCAAAATGCACTTGAAATTGCACTGAAAGTGCAGTCGCTGTAAATCTGAGGGGTAAATCTGAAATGAGGGGAAGCTCTGCTGATTTTATCATCCAATCATGTGCAAGCTAAAATACTGTTTTTTATTTTTCTCCTTTTTATATATCCCCCTCGGATCTACAGCGACTGCACTTCCAAGTGTACTTTCATTGCAATTTCAAGTGCACTTTGCACTTGTAGTTTGCACTTGTAGTGCAACGTGAATTTGCCTTTTGTAAATAACCCCCAATGTCTCTTTTTGATACCGCTGGGGAGGGAGAACCCCTGTCTGTACGATCCTCAGAACACCCATTACAAGTTCAGAGCAAGCAATATTCTGTGCTATCATTGTGATTGTCAGGAATATGAGTATTAGTCACAGTAAGGGAATTTATTTAGCGTTTTTCCTTGATGTAAGGTTATGGTAATCGCAAAAAATTTACATCTACATTTTATAGTATTTAAACTATTTTTGTAGCACTGTTTCTTTGATAAACAAAAATAAATAGGGAGATATCTATTACCACCAAATGAAAACCCAACTTGGCCTTAAAAAAGAAAAAAAGGTCTCCTCCAACTTGGAACTGCCAACCAAAATAGATTTTTGTTGAATTCCTGGCAATATTTGGTCCTTTCCTGGTGGGGAGGTAACTGTAAATATGAACAGAAAAATGTGCCTAAACGCATGACAAAACGTGCATAAATGCATTTCTATGGGATAAAAAGCTTCAAAAGTGCTTCAATCTTCGCCAATTCGAGCTGCAAAAGTAGCTCCAAAACTTTTTTTGAGCTTCAGGTGTTTGGCGTTTTGAATTGGAGATGTGAACCATCACCATGGAGATGCATTGATTTTTTTTTTTTCTGAGTGTTCTGGAGCTTCAAGCTTCGCACTACAAAACACTCAGGTGTGAATGAGGACATTGAGTGCATTTCCTGCAGATCAAGAGATGCAGGTTCACTTATCTGGCAGATCTCCCATCCCTTAAAGCACTTTCTATACCTATTTAATCTCCTACCATCCCAGTTGTCTATCATTTCTCTAAAGCACACACAACTGTTTCACAGGGATTTCCTATTGGTTCCTTTAACAACAGGATTTGTACATGATTAGCTTTACATCAACAGCCACTTGTGAGAAATCTTTATGGATATAGTAACTATATTTTTTTATAGTTCTTTTATATTGGCAATCTGACTTTATGTGCTGCAGCCTGGAAATTGTATTCACCATCCTTCATCATTTAACTATAGAAGCACGTTATTTGCATTTTAGCAGTGTGTACATATTCTTTAGATTTTGAAAGTATTTTTTACAGGTCTATTTGTTTACACGTTTTAATGTTTTCCAAGACATTTAATGTTTGTTTGTGGGATGGTAGGAGATGCTCAGTGTTATCTGGAACTTCTTTTATGGTATGGTTATCATACTGGTTAGCCTCTTCATATTTGAATGGATATAAAGAAGATTGTGTTCATTTTTGTTATGTAATTTTATCATGCATAAACCTACCTAACCTACCTTGCTATGATAACTCTTTAATGTACTATGAATGGTAAGAAGCTACTTTATCTGAGAGAAGAGGGCTTCTGGTTCTAGGTGTAGATTGTCATCCTAGTGGTATTTTGGAGAGAACACTAAAACCTAATTTTAGCCAAAATATTAAAAAAACAAACAAAAAACAAAACAAAAAACAGCACAAGGGATGTTACTAATTCCATAGCTCCCAACTGTCCCTGATTTCGAGGGACTGTCCCTGATTTGGAACAATGTCCCTCTGTCCCTCTTTCCTCCTTATTTGTCCCTCATTTTGGTCTGATGTATATAAAATGCAATTTTTATCATTTTTTTGTACAATTATTCTTTAAGGCTGTGTGGCAAGGGGTGTGTCCTACACCTACATACTTTTGCTAATAGGCGTCCCTCGTTCCCATCTCAAAAAGTTGGGAGGTATGCTAATTCAGTCAATGAGAAGTGTCCCTTGTGCTGATGGCTGAGGTTTTAGTTGAAGCATTCAGTCCCCTGTTCTCCCCTATCCCTGCAGCAGTAATCTTTAAGGACTGTACACGCTAAATATCGGGTAGCATTTTCCAGTTCAATAAAAATCGGCTGACATTCGGCCTGTGTATACAGCAGCCAGTCAGACAGAAGACTTCTGTCAAATGGGCATGACCGAAAAAGGTCTGCCGATTGGCACCTGATCATGGTCTGTACTGGCGAGATGACCTTCCCCCTGTCAGAACACAATAGCTCTGCAGGGAGATCAGATTGTTAGTACAGCGGCTTCTCCTGAGCTCTACAGTTTAGTTCATTTAGCCTGCTGGGTTGAACAAAAAGAAACTACTGGTGTATACCAGGCTTTAGTCCAAGGATCTTGTCATACTATAGCTTCCATGAAAAAAAAACACGATTCATGTCTGTCCTCCATTAATAGAATGGATGGAAGTACAGCTTCTGTGAATGGATGGGGAGGGGGTGTATGCAGTGTAAAGGACAGGAATAGTCACCACTATTGATGAGTGCATATGAAAGATCCCTCAGATCTATTAACCCCACTGAAGATTATGGCAACCGGGACGTAGGTGGGAGCAATCGCAGGAGGAACATTTTAACTTTTTTCAACAAGATTTTGAAAGCAGGAGCCACCAGTACATTAATAATAATGACCCTTTTGCTGATAAAGTGTTTCTAATTCTAAAGCTTTCGGCTGGGTTCAAACTAATGTGAACTGAATGTGGGTTTCCCCACATCCAATTCGCATTACAAGAGACTGTGACTGAATCTCAATGGGGCCGGTTCACACATCTCTGTGGCGGCCGCAGAGCACATTGCACAAGGGTTCTGTGTGTTTTTGGCTCCCTTTCAGGTCCGAATTCGGGCCTAATTTGTCCCTGAAACAGAAAACAGGGATGCACCAGACCCCTTCTGTGAGCCGTGTCCCCAATAGAACATAGAACACCCCAGGGTACCTTCAGTTGTCTTCAGGGGTACCCTGGCAAAATGCCTAAAAACTGTCCAAAAACTGTATACAAGCCAGTGGATGGATCAAGCTTAGTTACAAAAAAGTCACAGGTTTTCATTGTGCACCATTACCACCTTCTAGTTTCTGGTGTTGTAATAACCAATGACATCATTGGTTGATAAGCATGAGGTTCGGCCCCTAAACAGCAACCTTTGTGCTCCTCCCCTGTCCCTCTCTATCAGCATTGGGGTCACATTAGCTGAGTGAGGGAGACAAACTGAGGGAGAAGAGAAACATTGGAATACTAGTCAGTACCAGTGTGTAAAAGTGTATTTGCTTTGTAAGAATAAATAAATAACCTCTAACGCTGGGTGTGAGGTGTCTCATGTGTATGGGATTTTTTTAATTACATAATCATACTTACCTAGGTGGATGCAGCATCGGTCCCCCACCGCCTCTCCACTGAGAACTGAGCGATCAAACATCGCCGATGGCTCGGTTCTCTCACCTCCCCGAGCGAAGAGCTGCTGCCTGTCACTCAGCAGCTCTCCTGCTTTGCTCCTCCACGCTCACTGGAGTGCTGAGCTATGGAGGGACGGGGAGCGGCCGTCTCAGCGCCTCGCTGAGAGGAGGAGACAGATATCAGTTCAGGCACCTGGCGGATCCAGACTTCCAGAGTCGGGATGACATAATACCTCGACTGATCTTGGTGATGTCAGCAGAGAGCGGACTTCAGACCGCTCTCTGCGGAAAACAGGTCACAGGAGTGCAAAACTAATTGCACTCCTGTGACCCATAGGAGAAGCCCAGCCAAATGAGCTCAGGCTGGAGTTCTCCTTTAAAACTATTAGTTTCATTTTTTACATTATAGATTGGGTTGCCTCAAGATTGTACAGAATTTTAAAGGGTGCCATGTCTGGGAAAAGTTTGAGAAACACTGCTGTATACAGTATGAAAAAAAGTGTTGGTTTTAGTTCTACTTAAATGATATTGCATAAAATATATTATATTTGCATACACTGATTATTTATCAAATGCCTCATAAATGGTGTAGATTTGAAAGAAGACCAGTATGTTTGCTAACTACAGTATATTGTTTCTTTTGCTGATGAACAATGACCCTTTAGTAACTCTGATTTGAGTTCATGCAGCAGGATCAAGTGCAATGCTATTGCTGAGCTTATGGGAAGATGGAATCTGCTACGGCTCCGTTCACACTAGTGCGATATCTGATAGGATTTGGGTCGCAAAGAATTGCATGGCATTGGAAATTACATTGTTTTCAATGGTGCCTGTTTACATCAATGCAACTCAGCACGGAGAAATTATGGAAAAGGGTTCCTGTACTACTTTGGTGAAATTCCAGTTCAATTATGGCCCCATAGAATATGCAAACCACTTTAAAGTTGCATTCAAGTTTCACTACATTTAAAATGAAAGTCAGATCAAAATCAGATCACAGCAGTGTGAACCTGAACTAAAGCAATATATGATTGCAACGTGTGGTTTACTTGATTATATGAAACAGTTATAACATTCAGGGATTGTTCACAAGGGCCATGAGGTGGTGGTAAAAGCAGGCTGTTGAGCTGAGGCTTTATCACACCCCCCTCCAGATCGCCCACCTAAACAAAGACATGCAGACTATCATGGGCTGCACACATGCTGCAGCAGAGGCAAAAAGGAAATTCAGTGTCGCATTCACTGCTGCTGAATGCTACCCATTGCAGTGGGTAAGTAAGAAAGCATGTGATTCGGTATTTTTAGGGTTAAAACAGGCGAAAGGGGGCAACATATCACCCTTCAGTCACCTTTCAACCAACATCTGAAAAGTGATCCACTATGGATTGCTTTTCAGCGGGGTGGCAAAGGCTGTCGCATGTGAGAACTTTTGATTTCTCTGAAGTTGGGACAAACAGCTACATTTACTTGTGAATTATACATATATTTTTTATTAAAGGACTTGTCAAAAAGGTTTGTGGTGTGTGTGTTTATTTACCTTACCAATTTTATACTTGAGGGAGAAGCTGTGACATTTAGCATTGGTAGTAAGGCCCCTTTCACATGTGTGGATCCGTTTT
The DNA here is from genome assembly GCA_037952925.1 of Lithobates clamitans. NCBI lineage: Eukaryota > Metazoa > Chordata > Amphibia > Anura > Ranidae > Lithobates > Lithobates clamitans. Next base: position 10,800,088 of record JBBGZY010000004.1, on the reverse strand, counting down.
CAGACATCCTCCTGCTCAGCAGGGATCGATCTGTTGATCCCTACTGAGCCGGCGGATGACAAGTCCGTCTCTACACACTGTGCAGAATCGGACCTGTCAGATCTCAGCTCTCCTCTATGGGGGGATCAGATGAAAATGGACCACCTGTCCGTTTTCATCTGATCCTATCCGCCAGATGGATGGAAAATAGGGTTTCTATCCGTCTGGATTTAGTGGAGCGGATCGGGGCGGATCGGATGTCAGCGAACATGTCACCGCTGACATCCGTCGCTCTATAGAGATGTATGTAGCGTCAGGTCTGCCTGAAAAAACTGACAGGTGGATCTGAACGGTCCACATGTGTGAAAGGGCCAAATACTGCTGCTAAATGTATGACTTTCCATTGAAGTTCAGAACAGTAGACCGGTGATACACCCTACTGTATTTCATTTGTCTGAACAGGCAACGTTTGGACTGAATTCTACATCAATCTAAACCTGAATTTCATGAAATCATTAATTTTATGAATTTCATGAAGTACTGTTGTGTGCTCATCTTTTATCCACCAAAGTATTTGCGGCCAATCTGTGCCCACCAGTGGTGCCAATCAGAGCCCATCAGTGCCTCCTCATCAGTGTCACCTATCAGTGCTGCTTATCAGTGCCCATCAGTGTTGCCTATTAGTGCCCGTCAGTGCTGCCTATCAGTGTAGCCTCATCAGTGTCCACCAGTGCACCCTATCAGTGCCCATCAGCGCAGTCTATCATTGACCATCAGCGCACATCAGTATAGGAGAAAAATTACCTGTGTGCAAAATTTTATAACAATGAGCAAAAAATAAAATACCCCAGTGGTGATTAAATACCAACAAAAGAAAGCTCTATTTGTGTGAAAAAAATGATAAACATTTCATTTGGGTACAGTGTTGCATGACCACGCAATTGTCATTCAAAGTGCAACAGGGCTGAAAGCTGGAAATTGGCCTGGGCAGGAAGGGGGTGTAAGTGCCTGGTATTGAAGCGGTTTATTAATAAAATTTCCCTGCTTGCCCCAGCCTGTCATTGGATAATAAAGGAGCAATAACAGTCAGTTTACCCCTCTTCTCAGATGACACTCTCCTCATGTCAGCATATCCTGGCCTCTACTGCTACCCAGGGGCGGACTGACCATTGAGCGACTCGGGCACTGCCCGAGGGCCCTGGGCCACTAGGGGGCCCCATCAGTATTGCCAGCCTCAGTAAAAGCAGGGATAGTATGTATAAATCTGTGTTTTTTTTACATCTGTCTGTGTATACTGTGTGTACATGTATGTGTATACTGTGTGATTGTATACTGTGTGTGTATACTGTGTGGCCCCATGATCTCTGATTGCCTGGGGGCCCCATAATCTCCTATTGCCCCGGGGCCCCATGAGTTATCAGTCCGCCCCTGCTGCTACCCCTCTTTCTCCCAGTCTGAGTGCTGCTGTACACAAGGATTATGCCAAATCAAATTAGGTTACTTACAATAGCTGAATATACACCTAAATTGTAATGATAAAACAGCTACATTAACTGGTGTTTTTTAAACTAGAGTTCAGTTTAAAATAAAGAATGTTTCTAAACGTTCATCTGATTCCAGCTGTCACAATGCTTTATAGCTATCCTAGGCTTCCAGAAATTTCCTTTGCATAAAGGATGGCGGAGGTATTGAAAATGGTTTGAGTATTCCAGGACATGAGCCAGCTCGTTAGATTTTGAACCTCTCTTGTTTTTTACTAGGGCAGTGGATGCTGTCAGGACTCATTTATAGCTGGAACATCAGTTTATATACAGCTTGATTGATGCATGATTGTTTAGAATTCTGTGAGTTCTTCATGAAGCATAGGATGAAGAATTTTATGTTTGAGCTTTCTGATGTATGGAGAGATGTGATATTTCTTTCATGTTCCTCTTGCAGAATGTTTTATTCATTTTCCCTTTTTACAAAGTACTGGTATTTTTCTTCTAATATTAACTAATACTGGATTTAAAGTGTTACTAAACCCACAACAGTAAAATCAGTCTATATATGCAGTAACACATGCTTGTTATACTCACTGTGGAACCTAAGGGGTTAAGCCTCTCAATTGTATAAAATGGCTGTTTGATCCTGTATGCACAGATCTTCCTTTTGAACTGCCCCCAAAACATGTCCGGATAAGACAGAGTTACTGGAGTCAGGCTACACATGCTCAGTGTGGTGTGTATGGTTAGAGAGTTGTTTTTTTTTTGTCTTGGGAGAGTGCATGTGATCAGCACTGTCCAGACAGAGAGTCAGGGGTCCTGCATCCCGATAGGACAGCCAGTGCATTATAAAAATTCCTCCTACAAGCTTTAACCAGTGCTCAGCTGGATACTGATAGAAGTCACAAGACTGCTTTAACTACTGATGAGAAAAGGTATTTAGCAATTTATATTTACTAAAATAATTGCATTTCCATGTTCTGTGTACTGTGGGAGATCAGATACAATGAATGCAGGGTCCTGGGTTTAGTAACACTATTTTCACTATTTGCAATTTATATTATCTTATGGCTCCTAAACCGCTTGCACTGCGGCAGAATGGCACGGCTGGGCGAAACGACGTTACCTTGCGTCACTTTGCCTTTTGGCCACTAGGGGAGCGCGCGCACTGCCGGAGGCATGCACGCGCCCGCAGGGTGTGCCCGGAGCCGATGCGAGTGCCTGGTGGGTGCGATGACCGCTGGGCTCCCACAATCGCTCGTGACAGTGCGAGAACCGGGATCTGTGTGTGTAAACACACAAATCCCAGTTCTTTCAGGGGAGAGATCCCGGTTCTTTCACACTATGTATGAACACTGATCTCTCTCTCCTCCTAGACCAGTGATGGCAAACCTTGGCATCCCAGATGTTTTGAAACTATATTTCCCATGATGCTCAACTACACTGCAGAGTGCATGAGCATCATGGGAAATGTAGTTCCAAAACATCTGGGGTGCCAAGGTTCGTCCTCACTGTCCTAGTCAGTTCCATCCCCCCACAGTTAGAAATACAAAAGGAACACAGTTAACCCCTAGATCGCCCCTAGTGTTAACCCCTTCCCTGCCAGTGACATTTACACAGTAATCAGTGCATTTTATAGCACTTATCGCTGTATAATTGTCAGTGGTTTCAAGAATGTGTCCGATGTGTCCGCCATAATGTTGCAGTCCTGATAAGAATCACAGATCACTGCCATTACTAGTAAAAAAAATAATAATAATAAAAATGCCATAAATCTATCCCATATTTTGTGGACACTATAACTTTTGCGCAGACCAATCAATATACGCTTATTGCTTTTTTTTTTTTTTTACCAAAAATATGTAGAAGAATACATATCAGCCTAAACTGAGCAAAAATGTGTTTTTTTGACAAAATATGTGGGATATTTATTATAGCAAAAAGTAAAAGATATTGTGTTCTTTTCAAAATTGTCGCTCTTTTTTTGTTTATAGTAACAATAAAAACTGCAGAGGCGATCAAATACCACCAAAAGAAAGCTCTATTTGTGGAAAAAAAAAGGACGTTCAATTTTGTTTGTGTACATCGTCGCACGACCGCGCAATTGTCAGTTAAAGCGACGCATTGCCGTATCGCAAAAAATGGCCTGGTCATTGAGCAGCCAAATCTTCTGGGGCTGAAGAGGTTAAAGGGTATTTCCACTTTTGCAGCCAAATTGGAATAACACCTACATTGTATCTGTTACATGTCCCCATTCACATAGCAAAACTTAAAAAAATATATATTTAAAAATTGCAGCTCACTTTTTTTTCATGAGGGGCAGGGAAGCAGTGTTTGTCATAATTAACCCTGTCTGTACTGTGCTAATGAGATACCATCTAATTATTTGTACCAAAAGTGTGCCCAGCTTATTGCATTAGGGTGTGCACCTCAAAGCTCAAACACACATGCATGTGTGTGTGTCTACATGTGGCCCTGGTACATTAATCTCCATGTGGGAATAGTGAAAGCGAAGTGCGTAAGCACTTCTCTCATTGCAGAGCAGGTAAGAGAGTACGGCTGGCACATAGAGCGATAATGCTAATGTGCAATAGGAGATTATAGTGTGCCCAGGCACATCCAGCACACCCTGTGCACACGCCTATGATTTGTACTAGATTTGAACACCATCTTAACTGAGGGCTGAAGGTTTAGGAGCTGGTCTTCTCCAGTGTATGTTAATGAGAACTGGACCTGGGCCGGTCATAGACAAACTGAAATTTGGCTGGTCCAGCAGGAACTGACGTCAATACAACAAGCCTGTTGTTTTTTTTTTTCGTGTGATAACTGGTGGTGGCTATAGCTGTTTGCAGTGATTATTGGATTCTGATGATGGGGAAAGCTGCTGCTGTCAGAATACAATAGCACAGTGCAGTGCCTGGACAAGGTCATCCGGCACCCAGGAAAAAGATGCCAAAATGCACCCCCATCCAGTTCATGAAGTGCAAGCTTACGGGATCCTTTGCCTAGCAGTCACTGCTTGTCAAAATCACTGTGCAGCTCCTAATCTGTCCTTTAGGTTTTGCATTGACCTGGAAGTGCTTAGATGTAATACTGGGCACATGCTTGTGTTGTCTCTTTAAACTTTAAAAGTTTGCCATTGAGAACAATTTATGAGGATAGATTCACACCAGGTGCAGTAGGACTGTGTTGGGTGGGAGAGAGAGTACACAGCCCACACCACCTCCCAGCACTTTCCTCCTCTCCTCGCCACTCCCAGCGCTGGACTGACAGGAGTAGTGATGTCAATGTCACTACTTCTGACAGCTTTGTAACAGAAGGAAGGTGCCCCCATCTGTACAGCAAACCATTGCGCCCAGGGCAGCCTCTCCCTCCCGCCCACCCCTTGTCCTGGCCCTGGCACAGTTAGAGGGATTCCCCTATCAACAGTGGCTGTGTTGATGGGGGAATCAAGTAATTTTCTTTCTTTAAACCTGTAGTCAAAGGAAAGAGATATGTGTAATGTATGGCTTTGCTTTAGTGAGTGCCCAGACCAAGTATTGGAACAGATCATGTTGAGCTAGCTGAGAAATGTTTGCAGTTAGCCATTACACATTCTCTTCAGAAACTTCTAAAATATAAGAAATGTGTTTTTTAAATGTTTTATTTAGGCATGCTTGCTCTGTGAATAGGAGACTTCTCAAATTAGAATGCAAAAGTGGAAAAGTGTATGTGGGGTCTCCTCTTTGCAGGGACCGGTATACTGAAGCCAGCAGAACGCAATTTGGAGACTGCTGGTCTAAACCCGACCACTAAAAGTGTTTTATACACATTGCTAGAGTTTCTATGAAAAAAAAAAAATGTATCATTTCTTTAATTTTGATCTATGAGACAGATTCCAATTAAGCTCAGAGACAAATGTCACATTAATGTGTAACTTTCCAAAGAGACAGAAAATTACTCAATTTGGTCTGCAAACACATTGTGGATGACTCAAGGACCCTTTTTAGTCTCTGAACAATGGGGTATACACATTTCTGGTATACACACAAACCCTGGAACCAAAGAGAAACTGGAAAATGTTTACGAGAGTCCAGAACTCACAGAAATGGTACTGTGCAGATGACAACATCTGTTTGCCCAGGTGAAGGAGAGTCAACAATCTTGTATATCCCAGACAATTTTTCTATGCATTGTTTCCCCTGTGGATAAAATGATTAACTAGCCCAGAAGATAAGTAAAGCTATACTAACAAGAGTAAATACCGGAAGTCTTGCTATAAGAGGATATGTGATCTATTCTATATTTCAAATATTCAGATAAAATAAGTCAGTTTCATGGACTCTATATTGCAGGGCATAAGGTTAAAAGCTCCTAATATATATATATATATATATATATATATATATATATATATATATATATATATATATTAGAAGAGATCATATTCCCCACAAAGGACTGTTTACAAACTTTACCAGGCAAATCAACTGTAGTTATCATGAACATATAGTACTTATAATGACTTTAAATGGTAAAACAATGTTTCAATGTATATATATATCTCCTACTGTCAAAATGAATTTCAGAATAGTACTACAGTTTGTTTACTCTGAATCATTATTTTCGAAATGTGTGTGTTATAACGTATCCATACTCAAATAGTGGTTTAAAGTGTGCAAATTATTTTTATGTGTTTAATTAATATTTTAATTGTAATGTCTGAAATTACACCTCTGTGTAGAAAACATTTCCCATTTAAATGCTGCTACACCCAAAAAATTAAGGCTGCTGGGCCCCCAATCGCACTTTATGTTTTTAGGTAAAATCACATAGTTCAATCTGTGTAGGAAAAGATTAATTTACTATATAAGGATTAGATACTAGAAAATGTATTTCCACTGATAACCTGAAGATAGACATTTCTAGTTTTGGAGTGCCACCCGGTGGCCAAGTGAGCTAATGCTTGTATGAACACGTTATTGATTTGTAACCTGATCCACCAATAAGAAATAAGGTTATAATCCTTCTGGGCCAGGTCTCTGGGGTTTTATGAGTGTATTGTCTTCAAGTCAGGTAGACAGAGAGGACACAACACACTTCATCACCAGGGACAGAATGTACTTTATCAACAAGGAAGACACATCATACTACACAGTTCACACACTCATCATCTACAGCAGAGGCTCATCTTCTGACCCACACTTTATTAAAGCCAGGTCACACATCTCCAGCATAACTAGATACTATTTTAGGAATACAACCCCATCCATTGGTTGGCAGCCATCTTGTGAGGGTCATTTTAAAGCCTACATTTGCTTTGGAGGGTTAATAACCATCTTAACAGAAGGCTGAAGGTTTAGGAGGTAGGCTTCTCCAGTGTATGTTAATGAGCACTGGACCTGGGCCGGTCATAGACAGATTGAAATTTGGCTGGTCCAGCAGGAACTGGACAAATTTTGATTTGTCTATGGTCTATCTATCAATTGATTGGCAGCCGTTTTTGAGGGTCTGGTCCATAGCCATTTTAAAGCCTACATGTGCTTTGGAGGGTATATATAGTTTCCATTTTCTTGGTGAATATTTGCAATACTTCGTGTTGGTCAATTTGCTATCCCCTTTCAGCCTCCTAACATCTCATAATCAGATTATTATATTTTGCCGTATTGGCATAATTTTAGACGAACCCCATCTGGAAATTTGACTGCAGCGCGTCCACGGGCCGAGTTAGATAAACATAGATTATTGTCTGCCAAATTTAATAAACCAGTTAGGGGATCTACAAGGAGGAAATATAATAGTTTGTCCTAATAATATATAAATATGTGGTAATGGATAATTTTATAAATCCATTGTTAAATCTTAGTGTCGGTGTCAAATCTCAATTTCACTGTTACATGGCGTTTGTAAGTGACTTCTGTAAAATAAATGTTAATTTATTTTTGATAGTCTGCAGTCCATACTTATACCCAGTCGTATTGTGTTAATCAAAGCATTTCTGCATTGGCAAAATAACTCAGGAATAATTAATTAATTAGGTCAGCTTAATTTATAATTTTTATGAATTATATTTCTATTGGAGACACTGTTGTTCATCGATCGATTAAACGATCAATATAGCTGACTAAATTAATTCTTCAGACATTATCTGACAACATTAAAGTGTATGTCATTATTATTCCTCTCCTCCCACTCCGCCGGATCTCCATCCTACGCTCTCTATTCTTCTCTCTGCTCCGCAAGGAATCATGGCCGATACCGAGGCAGGCTCCACCACAGCCCCCGTCAAGGTCCCCGCCACCAAGCATCTGAAAGAGAAGAAGGAAGCAGTAGAGGAGGCAGAGAAGAAAGAGAATGGGAGGGACAAACCAAAGAACGGAACCGATGAGAACGGTGCAGAACACAATGAAGAGAACCCCAGAGGACACTGAAGAGGAGGAGGTTGAAGTAGAAGGAGAAGGCGCGTGTGAAGATGAGGAGGAGGAGTAGGGGGAAGGTGAAGAGAAGACTGAATCCAATGGACATCCTGTGGAACATGCAGCAGAAGAAGAGAAGGAAACCAAAGCTAAAAAACAGAAGACGGAGATTCCACAGAAGTAAAAGAGTCTGCCTAATTCCACCCCCCCCCCCCCTCAGAGGATGTGCTTTATATCTGTACATTTTACAGGACCATGACTTTTTATATACTGTAAACTCACATGAACTAGAGGAACTTTACCTTCATCAAAGCCAAGATAGAGTTAAGGTTAAGGCCAGAGAGATCACGAAAAGGGAACGTTGTGAACGTTGGGCATTTTGTATAGAACTTTGGACTTTCAGATTATGTTGCATTTCAGTATATAGTTTGTAGTGCAAAAAAAAAAGCAGAAGTTTGGGGGAAAAAAATTCAAGGTTCATTATGTAATTTTTTTTTCTCTGTATCCAAATGTACTATGGAAGTGTATGGCGGAGATTTCTGAGGATAGACAGTCTTCTTGTAATTATTTAACCTTATACATTTTGATGCTTGACCACTACTTTGTACTGTTTATTCAGGTTAAGTGCTACAAATAAATCTTTCTTTCATATATAAATATAGTATATGTCATTATGTATCATTATAACAAGTATCCAGATCAAAATTTCTGACTACAGTTTGAATTTCCTGATATACATGCTTGTTCTGGGCAAGTGGCTCAAAAAGTAGACTCCCTGAACTCACTTGGCAGCTAGTCAACCAGCATTTTTAGAAAACGGTCATCAATTTCTTTTGTTACATTTTTTTGTTAGGCAGAACTCAAGCCAAAAATTCCAAGATAAAAATATATTATCCATTAAAAAATAAAATAACAAAACCAACTGTAGCTTCAATATTTACCTTCAATCCCTACGGTACTATCTTTGTGCAAATATACAGTATCTCACAAAAGTGAGTACACCCCTCACATTTTTGTGAATATTTTATTATATCTTTTCATGTGACAACGCTAAAGAAATGACACTTTGCTACAGTGTAAAGTACAGTGTACAGATTGTATAACAGTGTAAATTTTTTGTCCCCTCAAAATAACTCAACACAAAGCCGTTAATGTCTAGCAACAAAAGTGAAAATGTCCAAATTGGGCCCAATTAGCCATTTTCCCTCCCCAGTGTCATATGACTCAATAGTGTTACATGGTTTCAGGTGTGAATGGGGAGCAGGTGTGTTAAATTTAGTGTTATCACTCTCACTCTCTCATACTGGTCACTGGAAGTTCAACATGGCACCTCATGGCAAAGAACTCTCTGAGGATCTGAAAAAAAGACTTGTTGCTCTACATAAAGATGGCCTAGGCTACAAGAAGATTGCCAAGACACTGAAACCGAGCTGCAGCACGTGGCCAAGACCATACAGTGGTTTAACAGGACAGGTTACACTCAGAACAGGCCTCGCCATGGTCGACCAAAGAAGTTGAGTGCACATGCCCAGCGTCATATCCAGAGGTTGTCTTTGGGAAATAGAGGTATGAGTGCTGCCAGCACCTGCAGAGGTTGAAGGGGTGGGGGGTCAGCCTGTCAGTGCTCAGACCATACGCCGCACACTGCATCACATTGGTCTGCATGGTTGTCGTCCCAGAAGGAAGCTTCTTCTAAAGATGATGCTCAAGAAAGCCCACAAACAGTTTGCTGAAGACAAGCAGACTAAGGACTTAGATTACTGGAACAATGTCCTGTAGTCTGATGAGACTAAGATAAACTTATTTGGTTCAGATGGTGTCAAGCATGTGTGGCGGCAACCAGGTGAGGAATACAAAGACAAGTGTGTCTTGCCTACAGTCAAGCATGGTGGTGGGAGTGTCATGGTCTGGGGCTGCATGAGTGCTGCCGGCACTGGGAAGCTACAGTTCATTGCGGGAACCATGAATGTCAACCTGTACTGTGACATACTGAAACAGAGCATGATCCCTCCCTTTGGAGACTGCGCCACAGGGCAGTATTCCAACATAACAACCCCAAACAAACCTCCAAGACAACCACTGCCTTGCTAAAGAAGCTGAGGGTAAAGGTGATGGACTGGCCAAGCATGTCTCCAGGCCTAAACCCTATTAAGCATCTGTGGGGCATCCTCAAACGGAAGGCGGAGGAGCGCAAGGTCTTTAACATCCACCAGCTCCATAATGTTGTCATGGAGGAGTGGAAGAGGACTCCAGTGGCAACCTGTGAAGCTCTGGTGAACTCCATGCCCAAGAGGGTTAAGGCAGTGCTGGAAAATATTGGTGGTCACACAATATTGACACTTTGGGAACAATTTGGACATTTTCATTTAGGGGTGTACTCACTTTTGTTGCCTTCGGTTTAGACATTAATGGCTGTGTGTTGAGTTATTTTGAGGGGACAGCAAATATACACTGTTATACAAGCTGTACACTCACTACTTTTCACTGTAGCAAAGTGTTAATTCTTCAGTGTTGTCACATGAAAAGATATGTTAAAATATTTACAAAAATGTGAGGGGTGTACTCACCTTTGCGAGATACTGTATGTCCCCAGTCTGATGATAAACTTCAATAAACCCAATTCGTCTGAGCCCAGATCTGATCCTGGACCCGCCCTAACCTGTGACTGGACAGTGAAAGAAGAAGCAGCATAGTGATGAACTCATCTCTTTGTCAATCTGTTTTCATCTACAATCAGCATACTTTGTTCAGCACAACTTTTTGGCTCCTTTTACTGTTTCTACCTCCTATACTCCAGCTCTGGGCTGCGCTAGGCTAATACTAGGCCAAATTCAGGTTTATACACTGCTCACATCTAAAAAAAATATATACATTGAGGCTGGGTTCACACCTATGCGATTTGGATGTGGATTTCCCTGCATCCAATTCATATGATAGGAGATTGTGACCGTCTCTCTATGGAGCCGGTTCACACATCTCTGTGGCGGCTCTGGAGCAGCTTGCACAAGGGTCCTTTGCGTCTTCTGGTCCGTTTCAGGTCTGAGTTCAGGCAAAAATTTGACTCTGATTCATCCCTGAAACGGAGAACGGGGACGCACTGGACCCCCTGCTGTCAGCCACATCCGGCATCAGTGTGAACCCAGTCTGAATGATGTATTGATGATAACAGAGCTGCATTAATTGGTGACTTTTATATCTGAGTTCAGCTTTAAGCCATTGTTTGTCTTTATTTAAAGCAGTATTAAGGATCATGTAAAGCAGTATTAAGGATCTGGCCACTAAGTCTGTTGCTTTTCAAAACAACAGGCTCTCTTGCAGATGTATCGGTTACAAGGATGAGAAAAACCATGTAACACTGGCAAGGGTCCTTACATTGATCAGCTTGTATTTATTTAAAACCTCTATCCCAAAAGGAAAAAAACTGTTTGCTGCTTATAAAGTGTTAGCTGGAGTTTGGCTCCAATTTGTTAGTGTATTTAAATCTGCTAGTACATCTACCCCCACCCCCCAAGACTGCCAGACTGACAGTGCTGATTTCCAAAGGTGCCTGTGCCCTTGTGCTCCTTCATCCATAGCTTGGGCAACTTAATAGAGGAGGTGTGGTGCCACCTATCACGGCCCATCAGTGTGGCATATTAGTGCCTCCTCATCAGTGCCATCTAATCAGTGCCATTCAGTGCCGCCCCATCAGTGCCCATAAGTGCTGCTTCATCAGTGCCCATCAGTGCTGCCTCATTAGCACACATCAGTGAAGGAGAAAAATTACTTATTTACAAAATTTACTGACAGAAAGTAAGAATTTTTTTTTTTTCAAAATTTTCGGGCTTTCTGCGTTTTTTAGCAAAAAATAAAAAAACCCAGTGGTGATTAAATACCACCAAAAGAAAGCTCTATTTGAGTGGATAAAATGATAAAAAGTTAATTTGGGTTCAGCATTACATGACCACGCATTTGTCATTCAAAATGTGACAGTGCTGAAAGCTAAAAATTGGCCTGGGCAGGAAGGGGGTGAAAGGGCCCAGTATTGAAGGGGTTAAGTATGGATTAACCTTCATTTCTAATTTTGGATACAGCAGGGATGAATTAAAGCTTCTATCAGGTTACTTTCTGCATACTGTGTCCTGGTTGGAAGATTTCCCTTCACTTCTTGTCCTGGAGTCGCAACAGGAAGGGACAAGAAATCTCCTATAAGTGAGTGGAATTCCCATCTTAGGCAGCACATGTACCTCTATTGGATTATTTCACCTTACCTTTTGTTCTCATGACAATTCTAAAATGTTTGATTTCTTATTTCTTGTCTTGCTGTCAATGATTAAAAGATTATCTAGAGGGGTGAATATTCCCAGCAATATAAAATTGACAGAGTCTTATTCTTCCATACTGTATCCAAAACTTACACAATGTTGTCTGTACAATAGCAGTATTCTGCATCAGTGTTTCTCAGCCTGGGTCCTGCCTGGGTTCCTCTGGGATGCCTGGGACCCAGTTTACCTTGATAAGTGACTTTTGCCATGGAGTGGGCAGGCTGCTAGCATTATAACAACCAATAATACTCTAGAGCCTGGACACACAGCATCATTTGTTGCTATGGTGATGGTAGCCAACTCACTCACACAATTGCAACACATGAATTTGGTCCAGGGCAGGCTGCAGCCTCCAGCATTCAGGAGAAGATGGACGTCTACTGTCCAGGCCTCCTACACCCCCTGCCCCCTGCCACGCTGCTGGTAGGGCTTTGATTTAAAGAGGAGACTGTATGATTGGGGAGCTCTGTGGTGGGGTGGGGGCTGTTAAATTAGGGAGCTCTGTGATGGGGGGAGTCTGGGGTGATGGGGGGGCTCTGATGTCATTGGAGGACTCATGTATAGGTGTAACTTTTATGTGATGGGGGCTCTCATTTTTAGGAGGGCTCTGATGTATAGGGGTAACTCTGAGGTGATGAGGGGCTCTCTTGTTTAGGGGGGCTCCTGATGTACAGTATAGGGGTAACTCTGATGTGATGAGGGACTCTCATATTTAGGGGGGCCTCTGGAGTATAAGGGAGCTCTCATTTGATTGGGACCACTGATGTGAAGGAGTGAGTCTGACTTGAAGGGGGAACTTTGATGTAGAGGGAGGACCTCTAACATGATGTAGAGCTATGATGTAAAGGGATGGGTCTGACTATAAGGGGGCTCTGGCATGATGGGGGGCTCTGATGTGAAGGGGCTTCTGATGTGATGGGGAGCCTCTGTTGTGAAGGGAGTGCTCTGATGTAATGGGGGACCTCAGGTGTAAAGGGGAGCTTCGAGTGTGAAAATAATTTCATCAATGTGGTTGTGTGCATTTTTCTAGCCTTAGCTTTCCTATTGATAAGTAACATCTCCATTTTTTTATGTTTTAGACTGGGGTGCCTTGAGATTTTGGATACATTTAAAGGCTTTTGTGACTGAGAAAAAGGGTTGAGAAATGCTGTTCTATATAAAATATGACACAAAATATGACACACAAATATGAGGGTATTTCCAGGACCATAGACATGCTTTAGAAGAATTTTCAGTTTAAAGTTGATATAATAAACATTTTTCCATAAATTGCTACTGGCGGGTTCAAGAAATCCTGTATAGTAATTTTAGTGTGAAACACCTTAGGTGTTAATTATAATCTTACTCAGACATTTTAGTTTACAAGTCTGCCATCTGTGCCCCAAGCTTATATTTATTCTAGTGTTAATTTGTTCTCTTAAAGGGAAAAAAAAAAACTCCAGTGCGTTTCCTCCCACTCACCTCCTCCACAGTTTAAGATATTCCTACGTTCTTCAACTGTAACCCTGATGCAGTATGAGAATTGTTTGCTTCAAAGTCATTTCAGATTCACAATCCCATTCTACAAATCCAAACAAAGTGCAATTTTTAACCTGTAGCAGTGAGACATAGAAGATTATGTAACCAAAATATATCTAATAGAGAATATACAGTCCATGTATAGAATATTTTCACCTCCCAAAAATCATTTGCTTTTGTCTAAGAAAGTACAGTGGCTTGATGGTTAGCACTCCTGTCATGCAGCACTGGGGTCCTGGGTTCAAATCCCAATGTGGAAGTTGTAGGTTTCCATTTGATTGTATGCGTTAAGTAGAAGGACTGGGGTTTGGAGTAGAAGAGTTGATGTTGAGGGTAGAGAGATTATTGTTAAAAATGCACTTATATTTTATTTGTAATTGCAGTCAGTGTTATGCCCCGTACACACGGTCGGATTTTCCGATGGAAAATGTCCGATCGGAGCGTGTTGTCGGAAATTCCGACCGTGTGTGGGCTCCATCGGACATTTTCCATCGGATTTTCCACACACACAAAGTTGGAGAGCAGGAGATAAAATTTTCCGACAACAAAATCCATTGTCGGGAATTCCGATCATGTGTACACAAATCCGACGGACAAAGTGCCACGCATGCTCAGAATAAATAAAGAGATGAAAGCTATTGGCCACTGCCTCGTTTATAGTCCCGACGTACGTGTTTTACGTCACCGCGTTTAGAACGATCGGATTTTCCGACAACTTTGTGCGACCGTGTGTAGACAAAACAAGTTTGAGCCAACATCCGTCTGAAAAAATCCTAGGATTTTGTTGTTGGAATGTCCGAACAAAGTCCGACCGTGTGTACGCCCTATTACTGAACCTACATCTTGAAACATACTGAATTTGTATTTGTGTTTTTGTTCTACTTAAATTTGACCACAAAACAGAAATGTTAAAATAATTTTGGTAAGTTTGGAATTTATAGACAATGAAAAATATAAAATCCGGCAGCCCTGTCATATTGCAGACCAACATCTACTTCACATACGCTGGAAGCGTGTCTTTGACTGAAACTGCTCCTGTCTCAAACTAACAGATGGGTTGGAATTGGGTCACCTCCCAGAGATCTCTTAGAGCAAAGAAAAAAAAAAGTACTTTAGATCACAGAACATCCAGACTATTTAAAGCTGAATTCCAGCCTTACCTTATCTTTTTCCTATAAACCCTCCTGTGCTGACACATTCTGCTCACTTTTACTGGACACATTTCTTTTTGCAATACTAAATTTGGAACCTTTAGGAACCAGCTTTAGACCTGCCCAACTTCTGCCCCAACGACTTCCAATCATAAACAATCCCTCTTCTAGACCAAGGCCCACACCTCACACCCATTGGCTGCTTGCAACCATCTATCACTGCTTCCTTGGACCCTATGTGAGTGTGGTTTACATGCAAAACATCAGACAGGGGTGGGGTTTTATTAAATAATCATAAATGGGTTTATACTCATCTCTCCTGGCAATGCCTATGCAGCCACACACGAGCCCAGCCATCAACGCGGACCTCATTAACCTTACTCATCCTTCCCTAACCAGTTTTCATCATGCCCTTGGGCCAGCTTACTGAATGGAAAAATTATGGATCTAGGAAAAAGGTACAAGTGACATGTCTACATTCATCTGGCTCTTCCACACAATTGGGGCTTGAAAAGATTAATGGTACAGATGAGAGACAGCAATGATGTTGTCATTTCACAAAAAAAAAAAAATTTTCGGAGAGGAAGGATTTATACTATATAATAATTATTGAAAATTAATCAGGGAAGGCATTCCAATGGAATGTATTTATTACTTAGATTAAATATCATCTTGAAATTAAAAAAAAAAAAAACATAATTATTTTTAGATGGGAGAGGCGTCTTCTTGGCTCTTCCAACGATAATGAGCTTAGTGTATTTTCACATATAGGGTCTACTTTAGTCTTGCGTGCGTCAAAACAGTTTGTTTACGCTAACAAGTGAGCTTGTGCAAAAGTGAACTATGAGAGGTACAACTGTTATGCACCTGTCAATCAATTGACACCCAACTTTTCCACAACCAAATCTATTTACAGTGGTCTTGCTCAAAAAGAGGGAAGCATATCACTAAGGGGCAGTCTGTATCTAGCACAAGTGATGGTATATACAGTAATTGGTAAAGGAGATTTGGCTTAAAGCAGAACTATACTCATCTCCACTCCAGCAATATGATGGCCCAAGCTCCCTTGCTATCACTGACATCTTCTCTTTGGTTTCTTTGGCCATGTTGATGTAACTCATGCACCTGTGTGAAGGAGTTAATTCACCCTGGCACCTAGGCATGCCGAGCATGTACAGTGCACATTCTACAGAAGCTTAAAAACAGGCAGGTAAGAATGTTTTATTGCAGAAGACACATACTGTATGTATTTTTTACATTAAAAAACTTGCCTGGCTTGCCATGGAAAAAAAGAATAAGGACCCTTTTACACTAGCAGACCGACCGGGTCCACTTGTCAGTTTTTCAGACGGACCCGATCAGACTCTCCAGTCTTCTTTATGGAGCAGTGGGTGTCAATGGACGTGTCCATTGACACCCACCGATATCCAATCTGATCCTGTCCACTAAAAACAGACAGATGGAGACAGATGGAAACCCATTCCCCATCCATCTGGTGGATCGGATGGCAATCAGGTGTAAACGGACAGTTGGTCCATTGACTTCCAACCGCCCATAGAGGAGAGTGGGCTGCATATGCAGAGTGGACATGGACCAGCCATCTGCCTGCTCAACGGGGATCAGTGGACAGATTGTCTGCTGGGCAGTTGGATTCCAACGGAGCCTGTCCTGTGTGTAAGAGGTCTTTACAGCTTTATTTTTTTTCAGAAAATTGCCAAGTACTTTTTAAAATGCTTTCCATGCAGAGCTCATCTTCAGTCTGGTACTATTCCTCACAGATATTCTGGTAATCCACTAGATAGTGCTTTTCTTTCAGGTAGAATAATGGCAAGCTTTACAGTAGAAGTGTAGAAGTGTGGCCTGACTACAGACATTTACATATTTACATTAAGCAGTAAAAAATAAAAAAAATGGTAAACCAAGCTTTCACTGACAATTATAGCTGCAGGCATGGTCAAGAAGTCTTTCAAGTTGTGTTTTTCCTTGAACATTCTCCCTCTTTCTGTGTATATGCTCAGTTTTTACATTAGTAATTAGGCCCCGTTTACAACTGAGGGATTTGAAGTATGATATGAAGCTTCACCTGAAATGCTTCCTCGCTCGATACTAGAATTTATATTATTTTCAGTGGATTTACAGTATATGGTGTCAATTTACATCTTGAAGCTCATTGCTTAAAAAAGTCCTTGAGCTTTTGAGACAGAATCAGCAGAGTCGCCTCTCAAGTCTGAAACACTTGCAAAAATGCTCAACAACGACTGTACAAACAAACCAAAAAAAAATTACCAAATGATGCCTAGCGCAAGTGTGGATGTGGCCTTGAAAAAGCTGGACATTTTCTGCATCACTGCTGAAAGGGGTGAGCTGAACGGCTATAAATTTTGAGGATGAATTATTCCAAAGCATATGCATATACAGAGGCAATTGAAAGCTTCTTCTTTAAAAGTGTATTTCATTGTTTTTAAGAATATGTAGAGATTTCCGTGTTTATAGTGTGGCCACAGGCCTACTTTAAATAGGAAACTCAAGCTGAAATTTTGTTTTATGCTATAGACAGACTAGAGAATAAAAATTGAAGTTCTGTTTGGTTTTTATTACTGTCTTGCATCCACAACAGAAAGATGTCCCTTCACTATTTATTTGGGCACTGCATTAAGATTTGAAGGGAAATCTCCTCAACAATAAAAATATGATTTAGGCTCTAACACTTTGAGTATATTCAATTACAAAAAAGGTACTTGGAGCTCTACTTTAATGTCACTCTTAAGAAAAGCCCCAAACCTTCATAATTCTACTAACATTAATCGTTTTTTTCTGTATATGTACATATAACATATTTTTTTTAAAAATTAGATAAAAAAGCGCTTATTATAAAAACATCAAGCTGGCTCCTACCTTTTCCCCTGCTGCCTTTACAGCTCATTGCGTGTGCCTAGACTTCAAGTGTAATTTAAATGTCAATATGTCTGCATAGTAGTCTTGTTAAAACTCTGCAGCTGATTTTATTTGAGGACTGTGGGCTGAGGAAAAGGAAAGAAAGGGAGAACATGTGTTTAACCACTTGCCTACAGGACACTTACACCCCCTTCCTGCCCAGGCCATTTTTCAGCGCTGTCTCACTTTGAATGACAATTGTGCGGTCATGCTATACTGTACCCAGATGACATTTTTATTATTTTCTTCACACAAATAGAGCTTTCTTTTGGTGGTATTTAATCAATGCTGGGTTTTTTATTTTTTACAAAAAAAAAAAAAGAGGCCCAAAAATTTTGAAAAAATATTTTTTTTACTTAGTTTTTCTGAGTAAATTCTGTAACTAAGTAATTTTTCTCCTTCACTGATGTGCGCTGATTAGGTGGCACTGATAGGCTGAACTGGTGGGCATTGATGAGGTGGAACTGAGCACTTATAGGCGGGACTGATGGGCACTGATAGGCGGCAATGGTGGGCACTGATAGGCGGGACTGGTAGGCACTGATAGGTGGCACGGGTAGGCAGTACTAATGGCCACTGATGGACATTGATGAGTGGCACCGATGGGCGACACTGATGGGGATTGATGGACAGCAGTGATGGGCAGCACTGATAGGCGGCACTGATAGCCAGCACTGACAAGAATCGCTAATGGAGACTGATTGCTGGAACTGGTGGGCACTGATTGCTGGTACTGGTGGGCAATGGTGGGCACTGATTGGTGACACTGTTGGCGCTATAATGTAATCAGGGCACTGATGATCAGTGCCCTGATTACATGCCTAGATGCTCCTCTGAGTGGAGATATCACTGATCGGCTCTCCTCGCCACACACCCTGTCAGTGTGAGGCGAGATGCACCGATTACCGGAACCTTCCGTGTTTACATGTGACTGGCTGTGATTGGACACAACCGATCACATGGTTAAAGAGCCGCAGACGCGGCTCTTTACATAGATCGGGGTCGCGCCGTGTCCTAGCAACACGACACGGCCGCGATCGCCTCGCTGCGCGCCCCCGTCATATGCGCTGCGGGCCGTCATATGACGTCATCCCAGAACGAGAGCCACACCGCCCCGCCGCCATTTGATGGCGGGGCAGGCGGCAACTGGTTAATGAAAGTAAGCAACATCCCTGTCAATAAGAGGCACTTGGAAACTGCAAAGAAAAAGAAACATTAGCCTAGCCATAGATATAAGGCAGAGTTTGAAGAGGCTGGTGATTTTAAAGTAGATGTAAACCCCTAAATGATTTTTAGTTTGCTAAAGCACTGTGTATCATAAATAATGGCTTTACTTTTTTAAAACACTTGCTTTTGTTTCCTGTCTATATTTATGCATTCTAGCAATGGTTGCATGACATACAGTATCTCACGGTGGACTTTTCTGATGCTCATTACAGTGGAACATCTCTGTGTAATGTGTGTATAGAAACTGACACATGTAGTCTCCAATGGCAGAGAGAGTAACAGGGTGACAACACAAGTATACTTTTGGAAAACAGACATAGAATGCTGTCACCCTATACCAGCATGAGTCTAAATAAGGCCTTTCATGGTAGGATTATCAGGTATTTTTTTAATGCAGATTTAGGAATAATAAAGATGACTTTAAAATAATATTAAAGCTTATATAAGATTTTAGTGATTGGGTTTACCGCTACCAAAAAGTAGATTTTGTTCATGTTAATATTTCTTAAGGCTCTTTGGAAAATGTTTTTTAATGGGAAACCATATTGGTTTGATGTCAACTTTATATCAAATTTTCCAAATGTATATATTCATTTAGAACATAACAAATGATCCACAGAGAACTATGGGTTATCTAATCAGATCACAGCAGACATTGGGTGCTTGAAACTTAGAATAGAGTGATCTAAAAAGGGGGGATTCGTTCATGTTGGTAAATCTCATATGAAGCTACTTAGCTGTACAAACAAGGCTTTTCCAACAAAGGAGCTAATGGGATCATGGAAAATGTTTAAAAGGAGCCTGGCAGGTAAAAGAACATATGATATTCATAGTATTTATATGCAAAACTAATCTTATAAAACATATTTATAAATGTTATAATAACTTCTGAGCATAATGAATAAAGAAAATATATACAAAACTTTTTTACACTCTCAGAGGCTGACTGATTCCCCTTGAATTGGGTTACACTAAGCATGGCTCTCCCACCCGCTGATCGCAGGGTTCATTGAGTCTTTCAAACAGTGGTCCTGCTGTGTGCATATGCGCATGGCTGAGTACAGTGTAAAGCATCGAAGAAGGAACACATCTTCCAGTCACGAATGGGCTTATGTAAGAATCTGAATATTCAATGTTACATTATTATAACTGTGCAGGCTTATTCATAAAAGATTTATATTTCCTTTCTTATTAAGTCAAATAGATCCTGCCATGTCAGCTACTTACCTTCCTGTCATTCAGTTTCTGAGTGTACAGTGTATGAGGTCAAGCATTTGAAAAGGTGACAGCTATTAAACTGTAAGTACCCCTCCTCCCCCAGACTCAAGCTGAAGGGTGAGAAACAGAAAGTAAATAAAGCTAAAGAATAATAAATATTTGTTCACATAGGTGTGCTCAGCCTAATGCATTAGGGTGTGCACCCTTAAGCTCAAACACACATGCATGTGTATGTATCTACATATATATGACTCCGGCACATTGATCTTCCTGCTGGCACAGTGAAAGAGAAAAGGATAAACAGTTCTCTTATGGCAGAGCCAGTAAGAGGGAGATCTTTCCCATGTTCCTGTTGCTACACAGAACGATAACACTAATGCGCATGGGGGGATTAGGGTGAATTATAAAGAATGGGCAGATATCGTCAGTAGAGGAATATAATCACAAAGGTCCCCAATTTATTGACAGAAAATAGCGCGGTCACCACACAAATAAGTGATGGATGTATTTTTGGGTTGTGTAGATCAAGTTATCTGGGGTCTTGCAAGTATATAATATAATACAGAAGGGCTGTATCTTTTGAGTTACGTGTAAAGAGGAGCAGCCCTGTGTGGGGAGTATAAGGGAGTATAAGGGTTGCCTATGTCTACTACTGAATAAGTAGTACATGTAAAGAACATAAGTGGAATAAGGGGAGTAGTAAAGTAAGAGAAAATTGGAGGGGGGGGGGGGAGTGGAGAAAATGTGAGGGATAGGGTAGGATAGGGTCTGGGAAAGGAGTTATTGGGGGCTGTCACCCAACTGTCACCATGCTGTGAACAGTAAATAAAGGGTTCCATTGAGTCAAAAGATAGTCATAAAATTCCCAGGAGTTTCGGCAAATAGTCCACACTGTCAGGGCTCCATTCTGTAAATTAAATCTATTCCAGATACCCATTCTAAGAGGGTGGGTGTGTAGCATGATGCAGCGGGCCCCCAGAGAAAGTGCAGTAATGAGAATATCTTGTAACTGAAGTCCAGCAAACAAACAGACCCAGTGGCGAGGCAACCTGACCGAAAACACTCCCAAGTTGTAACAGCAAAGTGGCAGGAAAGTGGTGGACCGGAGGTGCCGACAGCGTCTGTCTCGGAGTGGAATGCAGCCTGGCCAGTCTGCACACAAACGGGTGAGTCTCTGCACTTTCCCTACTCCTCCGAAACCTTTCCCTTACGCTAAGCACTGTCCCTAACAAACCGGTGACTTGTCTATGCTCTAGCCACTCACAAAATATACAGCAAAGTATGGAGACGGCCACCAAAGTCACATGAGGTGCCATCATCCAAATGGATAGCTGACTCCCTGTGACCAAGGAAACCATAAAGGAACTAGGTTTCTCTCGACTCAACGTGGATGAGCGCCACCTGCAGTGGAGAAAATAGACTGCACCTGCCTACAAATGTACTAGGAGAGTGCCAGTGGCTAGGGATCATATTGTGGGCTGCAGTAAGGTATTTCAGCAAAATCCAACTTGGTCCTGATGGGTTCTTTGCAAGAGGATGGAATTTTTAAATGAGCGGCTATGATTTTAGCCTATATTTTGTCAATCCTTATTATTGGGTGATAGTTGTAATAAATAGAGTGGTCTTTGTCCAGTTTTGGAATGAGGGAAATATGGGCCTCTAGGGATTGAGTAGGGAATGGATTATCCTCAGAAATAGAGTTAAAGACTTTGAGTAGGAAGGGGATGAGGAGTGAAGGGGAGAAATCTGGATGTTTTGTTCTGCAGGTTTCTAGCCCCAAGCTGCATGAAGACCTCTCTGAGCACTTCTTTCAGTGTTACCTGAGGTACTTCAAGGGCGAGCATTAGTGAAGAGTGATCAGATCACGCTTTGAAGCCAAGAGTGCCACTCTAGGGCATGATGGCTGGTCTAATCTATAGATCTGAGACAAAGTGGAGTAGAAGGTATCATTTTTGGATTTGGGTGAAGAATCTGCCAAATATCAACCAACTGAAGGAGAAAGGTTAGAATCCTTGTAAATGTGGCGCCAGTCCGCAGTACTGACCAGGCTTTCATCATTGCATTGCTGCCACTGCCCCCCCCCCCCCACTTTCTCTCTCTCTGCCAGGCCACTAGAAAGCTAGAGGAGTGGCTATGTGGAAAGAGGGGATAGAGAGAGACAGAACACTGAATGTTTTAAGGCTGTACTACAGCTGGAGAAAAGCCCCGCCCACCACTTGGGAAAAGCATAGAAAACTGAAACGGGTTGCTGTGCAGCCTTGGAGAGGACAGAGTCTGTTGGGTAGAGCCTCCAGAGAGATTGAGCCTGGTGCTGCAGAACTCTGGGGAAATACAAGTCCAAGCATAACAGTGAGCTGGGAAGAGGACAGGGGGGAGAGAGTTCCTGGGCTCGAGGCAGTTGAGTGGAGGGTGGTGTGAAGTCCACATCAAAATAGGTTGCTGGGTCAGAGAGGGCTCCCTATTGGAGGATTCACTATGGTGTCAGAAATGTGGAGCAGGTCAGCTGCTGAAATCATCAGGACTGTGAAAAAATAGCTGGGGTTCTAATCATTCCCAACTCTATCTAAAGGTAAAATAAACTTTTGGGTATAAATATACTTTACCTGACAAAGAAAATTAAACAAGGTTTCCAACTACTACAGCAGTTACAGGGCTGATAAATGAATGTCTATGAACTTTCCTAGAGCACTAGAGTGTGGATACCCTATAAATATTACAACCCTGGTACAGGACACATGCAGAAAATATTGCATATTTTGTGCTTAACCATGCAGCTGAGATTTCATTATTAATTACAAATTTTATGTTAGTTACACATCTTTAATCTCTTTCCGAATCATGTTTAAATCTGCATTTTTAAAAATATCACGCATAGTTTACCACGATCCACTTGTCTATGAGGCCGCCTATGATCTTTGATAAGTTAGAGGTAAAAATCAAACATATCAATCATTTTGACATTCACTGTTCCTCGTTAATCCCTCTACTGTCAAAACACAATACACAAGTACAAAGCTTTAAATACACAAAAGTTAAACTAAACAAAGATAATTGTTTTAAAATCGCACAACCATGTTTTATATACTACTGTACATTACTCATCCACAGATCCTCTTTTACATGAATGCACAGTGTTTTCACTTTTTTATTTTATTTTACTCAGGACTAGGATATACAGAACATTCTAAAAAAATGCAGTTTCGAATCAGATAAATATGAAATATTACATTTGAATATTTCATTTTTCCTTGAAGGTGGAGCTCAGGACTCCTTTTTATAGTTACTAGTTAAGTATAAGCTTATACGAATTTCAATTTGGTACTAGAACGGCTCAAATTATTTAATGTTTTTTAGTCTAGGGGCCATATTACAAACAGAATTCTTAATGGCTGGCATAATCCATGGACTGAACAAGAGAAATCAGTATATTTTCCCATCCATGCTAACCAGAGTGAATGCCAGGAGTCTTTCCTTCCAGGAGCAGCACCTTTGAGAATACCTGAACAGAGACTGCACTGTCTCCACCCATAGCTTACCTTCCCTAGTAGCAAGGGAATCCTTTTTGACTCGTATCTAACTTTTCCATGGGTTTGTAAGTCCAGGGATTGAGCAGACCCGAGTATGGGAAGATTGCAGCTTACCGGGGCTCATGCTTTGCTGTGGCTGCAATATTTTTTCAGACTTATTTTTTGGGGATTTTTCATGGACTGTTTTTTGTCTTGTTGCCTTTGTCACATGAAATGTACATGTTAATTTATGCACTTGTCACTTTATTTTTAATTTACTGTTAATTATTTCATTTTGATAAAAATCACTAGCAAGCGCTGTTTTTTCACACGGAGTTCACTCCAGTGGATCACTTCAACACAGTTCAACCTATTTGGTTTGCTACAGCAGCTGCATCACATTTATAACACATTCTTAACACATTTTTATATTTTATTAGCGTGAGTTTATATACACACTAGTATAATAACATTTTGTTAGCATGTCAATGTAATGTCAGATGTCATGGAAACCTTGCAAAGTTACAATACAGTGCTGGAAGATGCATTTTGCGTGTGCACATTTCTTTATTTCTAAATATTATAAATTTTGTGAGCGGGCCTACAGCAAGGAGTGTGACAGTGCAGAGTGTTACATCAACAGGTGGGTAGCTGTCCTAACCCAGAGTCAGGGACTTGTCCATTTTGGCGTCAACACCTGACCAATCACAAGCCCCCTTACAAGCTTCTTCCCTAAATCTTAACAAGGGCAGCTTGCAACTTGAAGTCCCTATAGACTTGAATGGGGTTTATACTCCCACAATATGCATATAAAAACAATACAATTATACTAAAGTTTTATTTTATGTTTTTAAATATCCCCATATCTCTTTTACTAAAGTTGTACTGACTTGTTTTTTTAAATATTAAACTGTACGAGTGTCTCTGGTCCACTGTGCCATTGAAGGGAGGACCCGTATAACCCTTCTAGTTATAGGTTGCATAGAAGTTATGACTGTTTCCATGGTTGGCAGCTTTAGGTTTACACATTGCATATTTCTAAGGATGAACTTGATCCCATAATTTGCCATCCTTGATATACTCTGCTTGTTTACAAGCCCCTCTGCTACTTCCTTATATTTACCCTTTTCTTGATGTACAGTAGGACAGAGGGTGACCTTGCACTGAATTAGAGGGCCTTGCTGTCTAGGTATTAGGAAGGAGTCCTTTGAAGTTGAGAATATAGTGCTCTTCTCAATCCTACACTGTGACTGAATGCTGGTGATTTTGTTAGACGGAATTACTGCTTTCTGGCAGCTGGAAGTGACATGGTACAATTTTCAAGGTAGTGATTTGCACATTTTATATGGAAAGCTGTTGCAGTAGGAATCAATTTTCAGCTCTGATTCAATGAAGCAGAACAAACACTCCACCTTGAAATAAATGTTGGCACTAGAAAGGCGTATGCTTGACTAACTAAAGAATTTCCTGCTGTGGCCCAAGTATTCAGGCTTATTATTTGGAAAAAAAACAATGATCCTTAACATATGTTTAAAATAGCACAGTTAAATGTTAAGTAAAAAAAAAAAAATAAATAAAATTTTTTGTAGCTCAGTGTTTTATTCATAGCATTGTCATATTTTTTTTCTGTCTCATATGTAGTAATTAATAGGGGCTTTTAAGTAAAAGAAAATCCCCTATTAGCCAGGGACCACTGGATTAGTAAAGCTGAAGGATTATTCCCCTTATCCCCTGAATTTTATGTACTGCAATGCCAGAGACATTTCAAATGATAACAGGGAATTGTACAGATGGGGTGTTATCAGAGCGAACTTCACTGTTTTACATGGTAAGACACAAAACAGAAGATTCCAACAAAGTTTAGATGAGGAGACATGCAAGTTCAGAAGGACAAAGCCTAGATACAGAAACAGATCCAACAGATGGATTTAGTTCAGACTACACATGCAGTCTAGCTAAGTTCAGGCAATGCACCAGATATTAATACAGAGGAGAAGCAAGTAAAGGGCCACAGGCAAAATGAATGAATAATGCACAGGTGAAGAGAAGGTGGAAACACAGACTGATGTTAACCATACACAGATCAAAATGTGGCCGATTTCTGCTCAATTGGGCAAAGTTTAACCATTTCTCAACCGTGCTAAAGCTAAAAGACGGCTATAGCATGGTTGTCCAGTTCTGGGAGGGCATCCCCCACACGCCACTGGTGATTGGGCACAGCTGATCAGCTGTGTTCAATCACCTATCAGTATCACCTATCAGTGCCGCATATCAGTGCAGCCTCATCAGTGCCACCAGTGCCACCTCATCAGTGTTGAAGTGGTTATCAGTGCCCAGTATTGAAGTCGTTAAGCTGTGGTTAGCCCTTTTGGCACTGCACAGCTATACAAAAATGAAAAAAAACAATGAAACCAGGTGGGACATTGTTGGCTGAACAGTAACTGCATCTGAACAGATGCACTGTTCGGATATTTTGACAGTTGCAGGTGTCTGTGACTGTCAGAATACAATAGCTGCCTGGGGAAATTCCTCCATTCACACCGTTTAGCATGGATATAAAATCTTTTGATTTCTCTCTTTCATCCCACGGGGCTGAACAAGAGAAATAAAAGTGTGTATGGCTAGCTTAAATCCGGATACATATAAACTGGTAATAGGAAAGAGTATTTAAAACAACAGACTGATATATCAGCATAGAGTTTGGGAAAATTCCCCTAAAAAGCAAACGTGTTCAAATCTATTTAGACTTGAGATGATAGCAGCAATAAATACAGGAGGCTGACAGACTAACATAGTCTAATCACCCAATCATGAAACGCAGGTTCCTATTCATTTTAAATACGCAATCATGTGCAGATGCTTTTTACATTATGGAATAACTGAAGTTATAAGAGAAATGCAGCCTTTCAAAAAAATAAACGGTCATACTCGCCTAGGTGGATGCAGCTTCAGTCTGAAGCTGCATCTGTCCCCATCACCTCTAAGACCAAGAACCAGGCGGTCAAAGACTGCTGATCACTCAGTTTTCAGTCTTCAGTTAGCAGACAGCCAGTGACTATCAGTGACTGTCAGTCACCACCTTTCTGCTGTGCCCCTCCAGCGCTCACTGGAGCGCCGGACTGTGAAGAGAGCGGGAGCAGCTCTAAGGCTCTCAGCAGTGCACTGAGTCTGAGTCAGCCGTCGGTCAGTCAACTGGGTGGAACCTGACATTTTTATCGGGATAAACTGAGTTTCTATCAGCGCACATAAACTTAAACTTGGTGACAACAAATATTAAAAAATCTGTGCAAACTAACAACAAAAGTGAAAACTTGCAAAATAGATCAATTTTACCTGCAAAAAATGTGCAAAATACAATGTGCAAAACATACAGTTTCAGTGCAAAATAGGGTGTAAAACTACACCTCCACCAAACTGCTGCTAGTGCCTGATCAAATCAATAGAACGGCGCTGCGCTAATAACACATAAATTTATAACATTTCAATTGTATAAATAAATAACAGTGAAAGTCCAAAGTGACAAAAGTCTTCAGTTCCTTCTAAAACGAAGACTTCACCAAATAGTGTACAACAAATAAAAAGTGCTGGTGCTTTCCTCCACCTCGATAACCTAGTGCTCACCTAAAATACTGACCCCTGTTTTACCAGCAGGTCAGATAAAGCAGATCCCCTGTGGGGGTAATCAATGAATCAGCCTGGCATGGAGCTCCTAATCCATCCTCTCTCTTTTTACTGTCTTGACTGGCCTTAGACCTCCCTCAAGTGACTCCGGTACAACTTAGGATAAAAGAAACACCAGATCTAGTACTCTCTGTATGCCAAAGGTTTATTTGTCCAGATAGGAACAACAAAAAAATACTCACCAACGAAGCACTTAAGCAGTGCGGGCTAAGGATTCTATGAGCAGCACGATACTCCCGGGATGACGTCACCACTGCAACTCCTCCCACTAAATGCTGTCTTCAATCAAACACTGAAAAGCATAGGCAGAAAGCCCAGCCCGGTGATTACCTAAAGCTGTGACAGAGAACCATGATCCACAGATCTGTGCAGTATGCTGCTGGAGGTGCTACCAAGAGAGCTAGCAGAGTGAAATGGGGATCCTTATGTGCTCAGCATGACCAAATGGGCTCATCCCAGTGTCACGCTTTCTTTTTGACCACTTGTTTCCTTTTCTCTGGAAAACATTGTGTGCGTCCAGCTTTCCTGCGGGCCCCTTCCTCAGGTCCCAGAATGAACATTTCTAGCAGCCACCAGTTTTCATGCTCACATGGTCTAGACTTAATTGACATGTAAGTACTTAGGGGGATGAGTTTATTTCTCCCCTCCTTTACATATATATTCTCTCTTGTGTTTGGGTGTAACTTTGGACATATCGTTTATTTTTGCTTTGTTACAGACATTGGTGTACTCACCCCTGATAATGTGGTAGGAAACCACGAAACGTGCGTCGGGCCAATTTTGTTGCACCATTTTCTTTTTAGATGGTTTTATTTCATCCACTCCCAAGCTATCCCACCATGTTGCTTTTCAAGCGATTCTTTACTATGGACAATTGTACGATACCTCAATATGCCATCTCCAAGTTGCTATGATTGTTTTTTGACTATCTGGTCAATAATATGTGAGTGTTATGCTTATATACTATGCATGTGCTCATATTACCATGTCATTTTTTAATGAATAACACATGTCTTATTACATTGACTCATCTTTTAGCCATGCTAGATCTACCTCATTTAAAGTCTCAAACCCCCTTTTTTTTGAAGGTTAGGGAGGCAGTGATTAATCACCTTGTATCTATTATACAACAAACTTGTACATACAGTATTCTCAAATCCTTAAGTAGATGAGCCTAGTTTCCATGATCTTGACATTGTGTAGCAGCAATGCTGACTAATACTACCTTTTTAGACTTTCTTATTAGTCAGAAGCTTGCCTATTTGAATTAAACAAA
The DNA here is from genome assembly GCA_037952925.1 of Lithobates clamitans. NCBI lineage: Eukaryota > Metazoa > Chordata > Amphibia > Anura > Ranidae > Lithobates > Lithobates clamitans. The sequence goes on along the minus strand of JBBGZY010000004.1, from coordinate 10,771,415 downwards.
ACTATTGAGAAAGGTTAGAGGGGCAGTGACTGGTCACCTTACATCTATTATACAACACATTTGTACGTTGTTGCTTCTTTAAAGACCTCAAACCTTTATATATAATAGATAGTGTTATATTGCTGGTTACCGTATATACTCGAGTATAAGTCGAATTTTTCAGCACATTTTTTTGTGCTGAAAGTGCCCCCCTCGACTTATACTTGAGTCAAGCACTTTTCTGCAGCAAAAAATTTCATTTTCCGAACCGACTTTGGGGCCCCGTATCTCAGGGCCACTTGGTGCTAAAAACCCCAAATTTGGTATGCAAACCCAGTGGACCTGGTACCACAACATATCCAAAGCTGGGGTTCCTAGCACCAAGTGGCCCTGAGATACGGAGCCCCAAATCTGGTTCAGAAAATGTCATTCTCTGCTGCAGAAAAGTGCTTGACATTTTCTGAACCGACTTTGGGGCCCCATATCTCAGGACCACTTGGTGCTAGGAAGCCCAAATTTGGTGTGCATTCTCTGCTGCAGAAAAGTGCTTGACATTTTCTGAATTGATTTTTGGGGCCCTGTATCTCGGGGACACTTGGTGCTAGAAACCCCAGCTTGGGAAATTTTATGGTGCTAGTTCCACTGGGTTTGCACACCAAATTTGGGGTTCTTAGCACTAAGTGGCCCCGAGATACGGGGCCCCAAATTTGGTCAACTGTGTCTATCTGCAGCAATGTCATTTCGGGACCCTTTGGGTTCAGAGACCCCAAATTTTGGCTGCAGCTAGGGGGCATCTCGGAACCCTTAACTACCGAGTTTGAAGTTCAGGGGACCTATGGCTGCAAATGGGCACAGTGAGGCATGCAAATGGGCACAGTGATGCTGCAAATGGGCATTGTTGACCCTCTTTTCCACTTAAAGTAGCTGTGCATTTCTCACCCTCGTCTTATACTCGGGTCAATAAGTTTTTCCCATTTTTTTGTGGTAAATTAGGGCCTCGACTTATACTCGGAACGACTTATACTCGAGTATATACGGTATATTTTCACCAATCCCTCTTATCTTTATAATTACATAGCAATTCTTTTTTTTCTCCAAATTAAATATATATTACATAAATGTGAAAATAGATATGAGAAATATGAGAAATGTGCAAATTAAATGATGGGAAATACCATTTACACTGCAAGTCCTACAAAAGTTGAACTTTTTGGATTGTGTGCGTCCCGTTACATCTGGTGTAAAATGAACACAGCATTTCATAAAAAGAACATCATACCAACAGTCAAACTTGGTGGTGGTAGCGTGATGGTCTGGGCCTGCTTTGCAGCTTCAGGACCTGGAAGACTTGTCCTAATTGATGGAACCATGAATTCTGTGCTCTACCAGAAAATTCTGAAGGAATGTCTGGCCATCAGTTCGTGACCTCAAGCTCAAAAGCACTTGGGTTATGCAGCAGGACAATGATCTGAAATACACCAGAAAGTCCACCTCTGAATGGCTTTGGAGTGGCCTAGTCAAAGTCCAGACTTAAATCCAATTGAGATGCTGTGGCTTGACCTTAAACAGGCTGTTCATGCTCAAAAACCCTCCAATGTCACTGAATTAAAACAACTCTGCAAAAAAGAGTGGAATAAAATAGTGGTAGTTGCAATTTTTATGTCACACAATATTACTGCAAAGGTCTATGAAACACCTGTTTTTCAGCCCAGAAAATGTAGGAGTGGCCTACTATCCAGATTGTGCATTTAGAAGAATCTAAAAATAGAAAATCAAACAATTAACAATTCAGGGCGGACATAAATTTTATATCTACTACTAGCCCACCTACCAACCCTTTTTTTGACCTTCAGGAGAGAACCCCAACAAATTGGCTGTGGTGGCGGCCCCAATCCTAAATGAATGTGATGAGAATCTGAGACCTAGGAGGTTAAGGTGCTTGAGGCATGAGGATAGCACAGCAGAAAACTGGTATCGGGTCAAAGGGGACAAGTCCTGGTGGATAAAAAAGGAACTATCAGAGGGGGGCCTTACTGACATATAACTGGCAGTATGCGACACCGGGCAAACCAACTTATTGGGAGATTTACCCAGAGATATCCACTGACCATTGCCCAAACCAAAAGTTTTTGACCGGCTTTTAGAGATGCAAACATGAGAACAAGGGTTCTTAAAACCTTTAATAGCCAAAGCAAAATGTCTGGAAAAAATTCTAGCTATGGGAATAACCCTAGCTGCAAATGCAAACAGACCCAATAGGGATTGGGCCTCTTTTAACAAAACTTTGCGCTTTGACAAGAATAACAAGATCATTATTCTCATACGATGCAATTTATCCCCGGGCAATCTGAACTCCATCAATGATGAGTCGATAGAGATCCCCAAAAATTCTATAGTGGATGCAGGAAAGACAGTTTTTTCATGCGCAATGGGAATACCAAAGGAATCACAAATATGAAAAAATTTGTTCAGCAACTCCAAACATATGGGGGAGTCTGCTGGGCCCAAAAATAAAAAATCGTCTAAATAATGTAGAATACCCCCATTAGGTGAACATTCAGACAGAACCCAATGCAAAAATTTTGAGAAAGACTCAAAATAAAAGCACGATAACAAGAAACCCATGGGCATACATTTTATCAAAATAAAATTGGTCCTGAAAATGGAAACCAAGGAAATTGAATCCTTGTGGATGCACAGGTAGCAGGCGAAAGGCAGATTTGATGTCCGCTTTTGCTAACAGTACACCGTGCCCAAAGCGACGTAAAAGCTCCAGCGCTTCATCAAAGGAAGAGTATGAAACAGGAGCTATAACCTCTGCAACCTCATCAATAAGTGAATCATCCTCTGGATATGACAAATGGTGAATGAGCCTGAAACTACCCTGTTCTCTTTTAGGAACAATGCCCAAGGGGGAGAGTCGGAAGTTTTAAAAAGGTGGGCAAGAAAAAGGGCCAGCTACTCTTCCCTCTGCCACTTCCTTAGAGATTTTTTCCTGTACAATTTCAGGTTGACTCATAGCAGAGCGTAAATTTCTAACCAAAGTGCATCCAGTCCCTGCAAAGGAGGGGACCAAGAAACCGTCCCTGAAACCATCAGTTAGCAGCCATGCCATCATGCGGTCTGGATAATGATCTAACCATGGTTGCATGCTTAGCAGGCTCACCGAAGTCTTGGCCTTTTCCACCAGCATCGTGGAGAAAGGATGGGAGAGAAGCTGCTGATGACTTTTTGAAACATCTACTCGCAGAATGGTTCCAATTGCAGTAAGAGCACTCATGTCTATACCTACAGTTTGATAAGAATTTGCATTGTCCTTCATTAAAGGCAAAACAGAAGCCTTTACGAAAGACATTTTGTGGGCTAAGCACTGCTCTAGGTGTGAATTGCGGCTTTTGCGGTAGCATGAAATTCAACCATAAACCCACATCCTTGCATCCCCTTTGCAAGGTAGGGTGAACTGCTAATTTCTGCCTGAAATTCTCATCATAGGTGAACCAGGCTGTACCGCCAAAATTACGGAAGGCTTCAGAAACTATGTCCAAGTGTTGAAAAAGGCCTGAACATTTCTCAGGAAATTGTTCTCCCAACACAACTGCGAAAATGCAAAAAGCCTGCAGCCAATTCTGAAAGGTTTTGGGGACAGCCCTCCGCCTATCCCCTTCTGTTCGCTCATCTGATTTCCTGTCAGATTTAGCTTTGGAAGCTGGCAATAATGACAACAGATCAATAAAATCACCCCCCCCCAAATTTTTTCTTTGACAGAGGTGGATAAGTGGAAACCTAGCGGTGATATTTCGCATGGCATAGGCACCTTAAAGGAGGACTCTGCAACTATAGAATGAGCAGAGCGTGCAGAAGGCATAACAGATTTGCGAACCTGAACCGGCTTGCGGGCCATGCTACCTGTACTATTTTTAAAATTCTCACCAAGGGGGTTCTCTATCATATTATGCCAAATTGGACTTATATCATCTATTTCATTCTGTTGAAAAAGGTTCTCATCCTGCTGTAAAAAAGCACCATGTAACTGTGCCCCTTTTAAATCATTACTAGTATCAGTATCATTCAAAGCACCAGAATACTGTGCTCCTTCAGCCTCCTCAACAAAAACACCAACTGTGTGTGCTCCTTTAAGCTTGTGTAAAATACTAGATAAGGTTTTCACAAGAACATTAAATTCAGTGACATTAACATCAGAGTGTCTCACCAAGAGGCAGACTCCTAGTTTGCTCACCTCTGGCCACAGCAGATGCAGGCTGAGTAGCAGTATTCTTTTCCATTGGAGGTGCATTCCTGTGAGGAACGCTGCCAGCTCTCTCCTTTCCTTTGGGCTGAGGAGAAGCCTCCGTTCTCTGCCTCTTCTTTCTTCTCCCTGGCTGGCTCCTCCATCTTTTCCTGGGCTGTAACATTCGACGGCCCGGGCGGAGTCTCTGAACGTCCGTCCTCCAGGCATTGTATAAGCCACTCCCCACCTCCGGAGCCTTCGGCCTTTTCAATGAGGCGGCAGAGCAAGCTCTCCCTCCTCTCAGGTGAGCGGCGCTTCATACTTCCGAGTCCCGGTCTGGTTCCACAGGGTCTGCTTGCCTAACGGCCGGACTGCCCCTTTTATCTTCTTCAGAAACGCGGGCTATGCAAACCGCCAATTTCCTCCAATCAGCTGCTTGCTGCTGCGCAGGAGAAGCTGTTGCTGTAACCAATAGCAATCCTACAGAAAACATAAGAAAACATGCATTCCCCTTTGAGCTCTCCCATGTGGGTCCTGCATATTGCATGGACCTGTCATGGGGGGGGGGGCCTGGCAGCGAAAGGGTTAATGAATTAAATTGTCAGTTAAAAACTGAATTTTGTATTTACTCGGGTTATCTTTGTGTTATGTTAAAATTTGTTTGATGATCTGAATCATTTAAGTGTGACAGATATGCAAAATAAAATAAAAAATTAGGTAGGCAAAGTATACTTTTTCAGAGCACTGTATGTTTGTACTGTCAAATGTGTCCTCCATCTCCATCTCCATCTCCATCTCATGCCTCTTCTGCCACTCATTCATTGCTAACCACCCTTAAGACATACATTGTTCAAAGCATTGTTAATTTATCCTAGGACGCTGTTCAGACTTTTTCCCATAGACGCTATAAATTAACATTGCATTATTATACTTGGTGTAGAGGCAGTAATGAAGGTATGGTTACCCAGTAGAAAATGTTATGCAATGTATTTTTATCAGTATCAATTCTTTCTTTTTTTTTTTTTCAAAAAGTTTTTATTGTTTTTCACAGAAGTGAGGTTACAACAGGTATTGAACATGCATATTTAGTAGGAACAGTATGAACATGAACAGGGGGAAAGAGCAATCAGCCATACAGTTTTACATTGTTTACACGTAAATCTGTATTAGTACCATATAATTTAACCTACAGTTTGTATATTTCAGTTATAGTCTTACTGAGACTGTAGGTCTGTAGGAGGTCCTGTGTTATACCCGTCCTGTCACATGAAAAAATCTGTATTTGGGGGTGTAAGTGTTGTGGATCAAGGTATAAATTCTATATTTAAACAAAAGCTTCAACTATAAATATCCAAAATTCAGCGCAAAGAAACAATATAATATAAATTGCCAAATTCTATTTGTATTCTTAAGATAATCAGAAAATAACTTGCATTATGCAACATTTTCCCTTGGTGTTTTATAAGTTACATTAAAGCTTTGAATTTTACTTAAATTCCGTATCCAAAAGCTAATATCCAAGCTTTAGCAGGAGTATGTTTGACATAAAAGTAATGCGAGGATTCAAAACTGCATAAAATACACTACGCCTGAGAGAACAAAAACATAAACAGATCAGGCTGGAATAGCTTTGATCAGCTATTCCTGTATTTTGTTTACCCCGACAAGAGGAGAGATTGTGTTATGAATTATTTATGGCACAATTATTGGCAGTGCAAAGATTAATTAGATATTGAGTCAAAAATAGTCATTAATCAATAGCAATCATACATTATTCAGATGCACCTGTCACATTGACAGTCCTCCTAGATCAGAAGAGCAATATGCAAATAGATGAGAAATTGAGAAGCTTGTGGGAAGTGGGGTGGAAATAAGCCAAGCAAATCATTCATTTCTACTATTTGACAAAATGAAGGTGGCCCATGGAGGTTCCAGAATCAGTCATCAAAGGATGTGGATTCATTTAAGCCTTGCAATGTTTTATGCAGAAGCGAATACAGAAACATTGTACTTACAATTTTATGTGAATTCATTTTTTTTGGAAAATCAGTAAGCAAACAAACACATTCCAATGAAAAACGGAAAATGATACATTAAAATGTATGAGCCGAATTACCATCAGACACTCTAGGAGGCAAACATAGAAAGGTGGCTTTCTTTTCTCTTTATATTTATTGGCTGTACATATTTTTCCTCATCAGTAGAAATACAAATTATTTCAATGTATTTACAGATTGTCTCAATATGATAATCCAGGTTGGAATCAGTAAAACCAGAAAGATGTATCTGATCCTAGCAAAGAGGTGCTGCTTAGGCTTCCAGTAATAGAACTCCGGCCCTACCCAGGGTGCACAGACTACCAACCCTTATTTTCATCTTGGCTTTCCTCTTTGGCAGCATATTGACTTTATAATATAGCTGCTGATGTCCTTATTTTTTGCAGGTCAGCGGGATTGGGTGGGGGGGGTGGGGGTGCGGAGAGGGTCCTGTGTAAGTTCACCTTACAGATTTTTCTCTAGAGGTGAACTTACCCTTTAATCTGAGATGCATATACTGTATGTATACACCCCTCACATTTTTGTAAATATTTTATTATATCTTTTAATGTGACAACACTGAGGAAATGATACTTTGCTACAATGTAAAGTAGTGAGTGTACAGCTTGTATAACCATGTAAATTTCCCCTCAAAATAACTCAACACACAGCCATTCATGTCTAAACCGCTGGCAACAAAAGTGAGTACAACCCTAAGTGAAAATGTCCAAATTGGGCCCAAAGTGTCAATATTTTGTGTGGCCATTATTTTCCAGCATTGCATTAACCCTCAGCTTCTTTAGCAAGGCAGTGGTCGTCTTGGAGATGTGTTTGGGGTCATTATCATTTTGGAATACTGCCCTGCGGCCCAGTCTCTGCAATGAGGGAATCATGCTCTGCTTCAGTATGTTACAGTACATGTTGGCATTCATGGTTCCTTCAATGAACTGTAGCTCCCCAGTGTCAGCAGCACTCATGCAGCCCCTCGACCGTGACACTCCCACCACCATGCTTGACTGTAGGCAAGACACACTTGTCTTTGTACTCCTCGCCTGGTTGCCACCACCATGCTTTACCCTATCTGAACCAAATAAGTTTATCTTGGTCTCATCAGACTACAGGACATGTTTCCAGTAATCCATGTCCTTAGTCTGCTTGTCTTCAGCAAACTGTTTGCGGGCTTTCTTATGCATCATATTTAGAAGAGGCTTCCTTCTGGGATGACAGCCATGCAGACCAATTTGATGCAGTATGCGGCGTATGGTCTGAGCACTAACAGGCTGACCCACCACCCCTTCAACCTCTGCAGCAATGCTGGCAGCACTCATACGTCTATTTCCCAAAGACAACCTCTGGATATGACGTAGAGCACGTGCACTCAACTTCTTTGGTCGACCATGGTGAGGCCTGTTCTGAGTGGAACCTGTCCTGTTAAACCGCTGTATGGTCTTGGCCACCGTGCTGCAGCTCAGTTTCAGGGTCTTGGCAATCTTCTTATAGCTTAGGTCATCTTTATATAGAGCAACAATTCTTTTTTTCTGATCCTCAGAGAGTACTTTGCCATGAGATGCCATGTTGAACTTCCAGTGACCAGTATGAGAGAGTGAGAGTGATAACACCAAATTGAACACACCCGCTCCCCATTCACACCTGAGACCTTGTAACACTGATGAGTCACATGACATTGGGGAGGAAAAAATGGCTAATTGGGCCCAATTTGGACATTTTCACTTAGGGGTGTACTCACTTTTGTTGCCAGTGGTTTAGACATTAATGGCTGTGTGTTGAGTTATTTTGAAGGGACAGCAAATTTACACTGTCATACAAGCTGTACACTCACTACATTACATTGTAGCAAAGTGTCATTTCTTCAGTGTTGTCACATTAAAAGATAGAATAAAATATTTACAAAAATGTGAGGACTGTATTCATTTTTGTGAGATACTGTATATCTAGAGAGAGGGAGAAAGGAAGAGAGAGATTTATTTTTTGTTACCTCTTAATTTGTTGCCTATTGTTTTTGTTAAGAGCAAAGCAAGAGCCTGTTGCATAATGTAAAATGATGAAGAAGAAACATAAGATTTATTTTCCACAAATATACAGTACTCATTTTTGCAGAAAATAAAAACGCTTTTAAATAACAACTTGACTCCTTTTATCCAAGCAACCATAGTTCTAAAAATAGGGGTTTTAAAGTTACTTTCCTGCTGCTGTACAATGACTAATGACTTGCTACATGGACTGTGAATTAAAAATCACTTTCCTGTTCTGTTTTCTTTTTTTTTTTTTTTTCTGTAGCTTTTTTTCACAAAAGTTAGGTATTTTTTTGCATTCTAATTTTTCTTTTCTTTGTTTTTCCCTATTCGCCCTCTCTCCCCCCTCTCACTCCTCTCTCTTTCTCCTCTCTCCCTCTCTCGTTCCCTTATAGTTCTTTTATAGCATGGATTGTCAGTTATTACAGTTTATACACACATTTTATATAGTTGATAGTTAATATTAACCACTTCTGCTCCGGTAGATTTACCCCCCTTCATGACCGGGTCATTTTGTGCGATATGGCACTGCATTACTTTAAATGACAACTGAACGGTCATGCAAAGCTGTACCCAAATAAAATGTATGTCCTTTTTTTTCCACAAATAGAACTTTCTTTTGGTGGTATTTTATCTCCTCTGTGGTTTTTATATTTTTGCTCTATAATCAAAAAAAGACCGACAATTTAAAAAAAAAAAAAAAAATGTGTTACTTTTACCCTATTCAGGTGAGAAATGCAGGTTTTCCGTAGTAGATTTGGGAGTGTTGCTACTAGGCCCATTAGACTATTAGGCCTGGGGAGGAGAAAGGTGTGGCTTTCAGAGAGGGAGCACGCATGTTGCAAAGGCTCAAACAGAACTCTATATGTGCTAGCGGAACAGCCAGGAAGCTCAGAGGAGCAAATTAGGAGCCACTGTAAATTAGCTTCTTTCCCAAATGGTTCAGATGCAGCCAGGCACACAGCAACAACAGTCCATTCACTCGCTCATTGATCAGTCTAGTGCAGTGATGGCGAACCTTGGCACCCCAGATGTTTTGGAACTACATTTCCCATGATGCTCAACTACACTGCAGAGTGCATGAGCATCATGGGAAATGTAGCTTCAAAACATCTGGGGTGCCAAGGTTCGCCATCACTGGTCTAGTGGTTGTCTTTTTAAAAATTGTATTTGCTAGTAGAACTTGGAAGGGGATTATGGTGATGCGGATACTCCAAAACATCAGGTATTGTTGGCAGAGGGCAATTCTCTTGCAATGGCAATAGCAGTATTGTGGCAGACTGAAATAGTCCATGGTATGAAGCGGTATGAGCACAAGTAATGGCAGGCAGGAATAGTCCACGCTTCACAGCTGCGGACCATGAAGCAGTATGATCACAGGTCAAGGCAGACTGGAAGAGTGCTTGGTCCAGGGTGAAAAGACTATGAAGCAGTAGGAACACAAGTAAAGGCTTTACTTACTGGATCCTGGTACATAGATCATCTATAGGTGCATCCTCTTGCAAAGTGGTCCAATATTCAGTCCATAAGCAGATCATTTCCTCTCAGCTCACAGATCCATTTCTACAGGAGAAAAAAGACCAACTCCTCAGGGCTTCAGATTAACAGCAACCTAGCTCCATCTGGGCACACCTCCCCAGGGATTGGCTAGGCCCTACTAAATATTCAGACTGGACTTTTAAATCTCCCCCACCCTAAGCCCTAGAAACTTCTTCTAGAGACAGGGGGAAGTAATCAAACGCTCATCCTTTGAAGCTCTGAGCAGACCAAATCAAAACAATCCCTGCTCCTGTGATTACCACAGAAGCTTAAAACGAAATTTGCCAAAGCAGCCTAACTAGGAGGGTGCTACACATTTAACGAAGGTAGGAAAAAAATACTGGCTTTAATACCACTGTAAAGAGAAGAGGCCAGAATGAGTACTTGTAAGAACCTCAATCTCCACTCCATTTGTTAAAATAGAGCAGCCCTTACTTCTTAGGGATAGTTGTGAGTTGTGTTTTCACTACTCTTCTCTTCATGTTAGAGCAGATAGGTTGGTAACAGGTTAAATGTTAAGCTCTGTTCGAGCAGGTGAAATAGGATAAAACTTTCACTCAAAAAGTCTTCAGTTCTTCTATGTAATCCTGACTGAACAAATATATGACAATTGTTGGAGTGTTTGTTTGATCAGCACTAAGCTCTGTTGGGAGATATGACAGCCTTACAGTTTGATACTTCTGGTCTGACAGGGAGAAAATAAGTAAATCATCGAAACACAACAATTTCTTAGCAATAATACTGCACTTAAAGCGATAATAAACTGTGGCCTTTAAAAAAAAAGAAATGTGTTCAAATATAAATCTCTGCGCTGGTCTAGAATGATGGAACAGCTACTACTCAAGACTAGGAGAGGAGTCAAAAATAAGGATAATATAAAAGGTGCGGTATTCCTGTGAAAAGCAAAGTGACTTGAGATAATACAAAAGTAAATGTTATAAATGAGTTGGTGCATACACTCACTTTATTGAGACTCAGTATTTTATACTCAGTATTATTGTTGTGTATGCACCAAGACATTTATAACATTTACTTTTTTATTATATCAAGTCACTTTGCTTTTCACAGGAATAATGCACCATTTATAATATCTTTAAAAAAAAACTGCAAGACAATGGAATAATGTGCTAGTATGCATCACATCGAAATGCTTACCTTAGAAGAAAGCCCTCCAACGGCAGGCTGTCACCGCTGACAGGGCTTTCATCTTCACCACCAGATTCATGTGCTCTGGCCATCAGACTGGCCAGGCCGTGATGATGTCACTCCTGATTTATGGTCGCGGCACAACACTCTGAAGGGATGGCATGGGTATGCCGTTCCTTCAGAGCACATGCGCCGGTGACGTCACTGGTTGCATGCAGTGTGAATACCTCCTGTGAGATATTCACTGTACCTACAGGTAAGACTTATTATAGGGTTACCTGAACAATACAATTAAAAAAAAATACTTTATTTCCACTTTAAAGAGAACATTCAGATTGGTACAGATGACCATTGTGTTTTGAGAAGAGGCGCTCCTAAGAGTAATTGTAACTCTTTCCTACTCTACCCAAAAATTCCTGGCTGGAATACTGTCTTTAAATTGTTTTTCTGCCTTCAATTAGATCATAGTTCATAACTAGCTGATATTAAAAAAAAGCATCTGTTTGCTCAGTTTACCTGGAGTTTTTTTAAATGTTTCTCTGTATTTATTTTTCTATATAACCACCATATGTGTTATCATTTATTTGACCTGCTTGCAACTGGTCAATACATCAAGCGCAGCCTTGAATATCTCCCTGGCATCGTACGTTGACTGGCTGTGCTTCCCAGGCTTCTGGAAGGTAATTACCTGACTGATCTGCAATTAATATTGATCTCATGTTAGAAACAATATTACTGGTTATTTCATATTTTCTTATACAGTATGAGCAAAATTGAAAAACACAGGAGTTAATGGAAGACACTGGAAATCACTACTAAATGATGCTACTCCTCTTCTGCCATGAGCAGCTGTTGTAATATATAACAATTTCACTTGAATGTGACATAGCAACTGGTGGAATAGTATTGACTGGTGAGATGAATACCTTCTTCAGTGTTCTTAAAAATTGATTGCTCTACTCTTTACTCAACAGGTTATAAATGTAACACAAACACAAATATCACGAATACAAACATTGATCCTGCTACTTTCAGGAACCTTTTTATTTGCCATCATGCAGCAATGTATCCATACTTAAGTACTTGCCATTAGTAACTGAAAATATTGGAATATATATATTTTTTTTATACTAGTAATGGTGGCAATCAGCGGCTTATAGTGGGACTGCGATGTTGCGGCAGACAATCTTATGCCCTGTACACACGGTCAGATTTTCCAATGGAAAAAGTGCGATCGGATTGTGTTGTCGGAAATTCCGATCATGTGTGGGCTCCATCGGACTTTTTCTGTCGGAATTTCCGACACACAAAGTTTGAGAGCAGGATATAAAATTTTCCAACAACAAAATCCAATCGGTTAAATTCCGATCGTGTGTACACAAATCCGACACACAAAGTGCCACGCATGCTCAGAATAAATTAAGAGATGAAAGCCATTGGCTACTGCCCTGTTTATAGTCCCGACGTACGTGTTTTACGTCACCGCGTTCAGAACGATCGGATTTTCCGACAACTTTGTGTGATGGTGTGTATGCAAGACAAGTTTGAGCCAACATCCATCGGCAAAAACCCATGGATTTTGTTGTCGGAATGTCCGATCGTGTGTACAGGGCATTACACTGACATTTTTTACACTTGTGGAAACCAGTGACACTAATACAGCGATCAGAGCTAAAAATATACACGGTCACTGTACTAATGACAATGGCTGGGAAGGGGTTAAACACTTAGGGTGATCAAAGGGTTGAGTGTTTGCCTAACCAGTGTTTTTGTGTTCACTATGTGCTGCTTTTACTAAGGGATATGCTGGATTTTATTTAGTTATTTATAGTTTACATAGGCAGAGCTCTGTCCTTTCTTTCTCCTCGACAATCAGCGAGTGCTGGCAGTCATCCATTGGCCGGCACCTGCTGATCGGCTTGTGCTGTGACTAATCACAGTACAAGTGGAGCTTTAACCGGCTTACTGGCTTCAGTAACCAAAACTTCAGTATTTATCCTTATGACACATCACAGGAAGCATCTCCATGGTTAACAGAGGACAGAATTAAAATTAGACTTGGGAAACTTTACATTAATAAATCACCGGGACCAGATGGCTTGCATCCGAGGGTACTTAGGGAACTCAGTCAAGTAATTGCCAGACCATTGTTCCTAAGTTTTACTGACAGTCTACTGACTAGAATAGTACAACCTGATTGGCGAAAAGCCAATGTAGCACCAATATTTAAAAAGGGCGCTAAACACATCCCTGGGAATTACAGACCAGTTAGCCTAACATCAATAGTATGCAAGCTCTTGGAAGGGATGATAAGGGACTATATACAAGATTTTAGTAATGAGAACGGTATCATTAGCAGTAATCAGCATGCATTCATTAAGAATCATTGTTGCCAAACGAATCTATTAACCTTCTACGAGGAGGTGAGTTGCCATGTAGATAAAGGAAGGCCCTTAGACATGGTGTATCTGGATTTTGCAAAAGCATTTGACACAGTTCCCCATAAACATTTACTGTACAAAATAAGACCCATTGGCATGGACCATAGGGTGAGTACATGGATTGTACATGGATACATGGCTACAAGGGTGAGTTCAGAGGGTGGGGATAAATGGTGAGTACTCGGAATGATCAGGGGTGGGTAGTGGGGTCCCCCAGGGTTCTGTGCTGGGACCAATCCTATTTATTTTGTTCATAAACAAAGTGGAGGATGGGGTAAACAGTTTAATCTCTGCATTTGCTGACGATACTAAGCTAAGCAGGGCAATAACTTCTATGTAGGAAGTGGAAACCTTGCAAAAAGATCTGCACAAATTAATGGGGTGGACAACTACACGGCAAATGAGGTTTAATGTAGAAAAATGTAAAATAATGCATTTGGGTGATAAAAATATGAATGCAATCTATACACTGGGGGGAGAACCTCTGGGGGAATCTAGGATGGAAAAGGACCTGGGGGTCCTAGTAGATGACAGGCTCAGCAATGGCATGCAATTCCAAGCTGCTGCTAACAAAGAAAACAGAATATTGGTATGCATTAAAAAAGGGATTAACTCCAGAGATAAAACGATAATTCTCCCGCTCTGCAAGACTCTGGTCTGGCTGCACCTAGAGTATGCTGTCCAGTTCTGGGCACCAGTCCTCAGGAAGGATATACTGGAAATGGAACGAGTACAAAGAAGGGCAACAAAGCTAATAAAGGGTTTGGAGGATATTAGTTATGAGGAAAGGTTGAGAGGATTGAACTTATTCTCTCTTGAGAAGAGACGCTTGAGCGGGGATATGATTTCAATTTATAAATACCGTACTGGTGACCCCACAATAGGGATAAAACTTTTTTGCGGAAGGGAGTTTAACAAGACACGTGGCCACTCATTAAAATTTGAGGAAAAGAGGTTTAACCTTAAACTATATAGAGGGTTCTTTACTGTAAGAGCGGCAAGGATGTGGAATTCCCTTCCACAGGCGGTGGTCTCAGCGGGGAACATCGATAGTTTCAAAAAACGATTTGAATGACCATAACATACAGGGATATACAATGTAATACTGTCATATAATCACACACATAGATTGGACTTGATGGACTTGTGTCTTTTTTCAACCTCGCCTACTATGTAACTATGTAACTACATAGCACAATACTGTTTGCTTATTTAAAATCGTACATAAAACATGAAGGTTGACTGCTTAAATTTAAATGTGCCTTAGCCTGGCACTGATGATAGCCTGAAGAGATTGTATATGGAGCCGCTTGCCGCTGGGCTCATGTCCAGAACCGGTGTGCGTTCCACTCGTGCATGGGAGAAAAACGGAAGCTGGGACCCGGAAGTGACATGACCGTAAGTGCCTTGGCATACGTTTTGTAACTAATACGTCATCAGGAAGCGTACCGATCACTGAGCATGCTCAACTTAAATGGCTAGGAAGTAGCTGTGTTTGGTGGAGCATCAAATCTCCACCCTTCACATCCACAATGTGTATCACATGGTGACCCATGCAAAACAACCCACTCTGAATTGCCTGCTCACACCAGTAAACAAATATTGTATCTTTGACAACCACAATATTACAATACATAATAGAATGCATTTAAAAAATAATAACAACATTAAAATGTGTATAATAAAACGATCAATCACTAAATCATTAACCCTAATAAATTCAAAGCCCACTACCATAATCATATCAAGGGGATAGGATTAAAAGCAAACCTAAATAATAGTTTTTAAACAAGACTACTTTCATTTCTTGGTCAGAAAGCCTTTTTTATTCATTGGTCAATAAGCAGTTCAGGTTCACCTCAATGTTCATACCCACCGGTTGCATAGTGCCCAGTCGGTATAACCACTGGGTTTCGTTCCTGGAGACTGCTTATTTAAGATGTGTACCTCTCCAATGTTTAGATATCTTATCTATCCCATAAAAGGTCAGTAATCTGGGATCTCTGTTATGGAACATTCTAAAATGGTTTGATACACTATGTATCGTGAACCCATTAGTAATGTTAGTAACATGCTCATTAATCCTGGTCCGTAACCTACGTGTAGTTCTGCCCACATATTGCATTGGGCACGGACATTCCAACATGTACAGTGGGGCAAAAAAGTATTTAGTCAGCCACCAATTGTGCAAGTTCTCCCACTTAAAAAGATGAGAGAGGCCTGTAATTGTCATCATAGGTATACCTCAACTATGAGAGACAAAATGTGGAAACAAATCCAGACAATCACATTGTCTGATATTTGAAAGAATTTATTTGCAAATTATGGTGGAAAATAAGTATTTGGTCACTTACAAACAAGCAAGATTTCTGGCTCTCACAGACCTGTATCTTCTTCTTTAAGAGGCTCCTCTGTCCTCCACTCATTACCTGTACTAATGGCACCTGTTTGAACTTGTTATCAGTATAAAAGACACCTGTCCACAACCTCAAACAGTCACACTCCAAACTCCACTATGGTGAAGACCAAAGAGCTGTCGAAGGACACCAGAAACAAAATTGTAGACCTGCACCTGGCTTGGAAGACTGAATCTGCAATAGGCAAGCAGCTTGGTGTGAAGAAATCAACTGTGGGAGCAATAATTAGAAAATGGAAGACATACAAGACCACTGATAATCTCCCTCGATCTGGGGCTCCACACAAGATCTCACCCCGTGGGGTCAAAATGATCACAAGAACGGTGAGCAAAAATCCTAGAACCACACGGGGGGACCTAGTGAATGACCTGCAGAGAGCTGGGACCAACGTAACAAAGGCTACCATCAGTAACACACTACGCCGCCAGGGACTCATATCCTGCAGTGCCAGACGTGTCCCCCTGCTTAAGCCAGTACATGTCCGGGCCCGTCTGAGGTTTACTAGAGAGCATTTGGATGATCCAGAAGAGGATTGGGAGAATGTCATATGGACAGATGAAACCAAAGTTGAACTGTTTGGTAGAAACATGGGGCCATGTATCGTGAGATTTTGAGTGCAAACCTCCTCCCATCAGCAAGGGCATTGTAGATGAAATGTTGCTGGGTCTTTTAGCATGACAATGATCCCAAACACACCGCCCGGGCAATGAAGGAGTGGCTTCGTAAGAAGCATTTCAAGGTCCTGGAGTGGCCTAGCAAGTCTCCAGATCTCAACCCCATAGAAAACCTTTGAAGGGAGTTGAAAGTCCGTGTTGCCCAGCGACAGCCCCAAAACATCACTGCTCTAGAGGAGATCCGTATGGAGGAACGGGCCAACATACCAGCAACAGTGTGTGACAACCTTGTGAAGACTTACAGAAAACGTTTGACCTCTGTCATTGCCAACAAAAGATATATAACAAAGTATTGAGATGAACTTTTGATATTGACAAAATACTTATTTTCTACCATTATTTGCAAATGAATTCTTTCAAAAATCAGACAATGTGATTGTCTGGATTTGTTTCCACATTTTGTCTCTTTTGATGCACTAGGGCTCACATCGTATATCATGTATTTTTATGTATATGGTTTTTAAATCCTTTTTCAATGTCCCTTTTCATACCATGTATATATCTATGTCTATGGTTCAATAAATAATACTATTTTTCCATATCCTTATTGTTTACTGTGCCTTTAAAGTCCGACCCTGGGTCACCCTCTGGGACCTCTCTTTTTTGTATTTCTATTTTGGGAGCCCTCCCAGATAGGTTGTATATATGATGTATATAATCCCTAAAGTGCACAAATCCAGAGATCACCCACCTGGAAGACCCATCATCAGTGGGATTAATTCTCTGTACTCCAGAGTAGGAGAATATCTGGATATTTTTTTTGAAACCATTAGTCACACAAGGAAGAGTCTATCTTAAGGATAGTCGAGAACTTATCAGTACAGTAGATATAGAATATCTGTATACCAACATTAACCAACACGACGGCCTGAAGGCAGGAAAATGGGCCCTGAAACAGCAATCCTCATTAAAGGGGGTGCAAATTCGGTTTTTGATTGAGGGATTAAAAATAGCGATGGGTAACAATTTTTTCTGGTTTCAAAACCAGTTTTACAAACAGACCAAAGTGGTAGCCATGGGGGCATAATATGCCCCCAGTGTGGCTAATTTGGTACTCAATAAGTGGGAAGAAGAAAATATACATGACAACAAATGAGAGGAGCTTTTATTCTATAAAAGGTATATATCGACGATATTGTACTATTCTGGGAGGGTTCCCAAGATAGCTTGGATTCATTTATAGGCATGTTGAATACCAATGTATCCATATAGAGACGGTCAACTATCCAGATCTAGTACTTGCAAAGAAACAAAATAAAAATAACACCTAAAACTTTTTTCAAAGAAACAGATAGACCTGAATTGCTTCTTGACCAATGAATAAAAATAGCTTTCTGACCAAGGAATGAAAGTAGTCTTTTAAAAATTATTATTGGCCGCTTGCTGGAGATGCTCTGGTACCCCTGCGGGTCACCGTGTATTACACATTGTGGATGTGGAGGGTGGAGATTTGATGCTCCACCAATCATAGCTACTTCCTAGCCATTTAAGTTGAGCATGCTCAGTGATCGGTACGCTTCCTGATGACGTATTAATTACGAAATGTAGGCGCTTCCGGTCACGTCACTTCCGGGTCCCAGCTTCCGGTTTTCTCCCATGCACGAGTGGAATGCACGCCGGTTCTGGACGTGAGCCCAGCGGCAGGTGGCTCCATATACAATCTCTGCAGGCTATCCTCAGTGCCAGGCCAAGGCACATTTAAATGTAAGCAGTCAACCTTCATATTTAATGTACGATTTTAAATAAACCAACAGTATTGCGCTATGTAGTGTTCCTTTGTTTCTTCTATATGGGATATTTTGGTGGAGAGGAGGTCAGATTACAAAGGATTCATCTGGTTACCTAGGGTGTCCAATCCAGGATTTCCCAAAAGTGCATTAGACCATCTTTTTAAATAAAGAGGTCCCATCCATCTGGTGAGCAGCTTTCAATTTAGAGCACGTTGGGTGCATTCAATATATATGGTGAAGGAATTCCCTCTTGCTTTTGGTGTGGGTCTACTAATCAAGACACATCATTGGAAATATGGACTTTTAAAAAATAATTTGATGAATGTTTTTTGATCATTACCAATTTATATATGTTTTTTTTCTCATTGCACTTTATGCAAATCTTCACTTTGTGTTGGTATGATACAAGGAAATATGGCACTTTAATGCACATATTCACTTTATTTTATCATATATCATATACAGAGAATACAATATAATCACTTAGCGCCCCCTATCACCCAATTTTGTTTCACATCCCCTCATTGTTATGAAAACAAATGCAGGACTATGGACCCTGCATTGGTCTTGATGACATCAACATCTTAGACCGGTGGAGCATGGGGAAGGCGTTATGGAGGCCAATCTAGCAGAATAGAGTAGCAGAGGATCGAGTAAGCAGAGTTTATTTTCTATAACCCCTAGACCTAAACAAATAATTAGGGATCATGTTTAAGTTTGCCAGGGTTGGGCTTTAAGTTCTACTAAGTAGACCTCAGCCCAGCAGGCTTCAGCTGATTTCTGCTCATCTTGTAAGGTTCTTTAGGCAGCTTTATAGGCTCTGTTGTGTTGCCTTTGTTAACCGTGTTTTTTTGTGGGCCTATTATCTTTTCATTTGCTATATTGCCCTTCCCTCAGTTGGACTGCATTATACCTGAATAATTTCCTGTGTCCATACCCAAACCCAAATACAAACATTTAATATATTGCAGCTTACCAATTCTTGGATGGTGTGGCCAGGGGCGTATCTTCTGTGAGGCAAACAAGGCGTTTGCCTTGAGTGGCATTTTCATAGGATCGGCGCCGCCCCCAGGTAGAAGGGACACTGCAACTCTGTTCCGGTCCTAGTTAGAGGAAATAATTGGATCGGGACATACTAGTACACTGTGGGGGGCCTGCCTGCTGCCCCCCACCAGTTCTAGTTATATGCAATGATCTGACATAGCATTACACTGTGGGGGGCCACCGCCACTGCCAGTCATAGCCGAGGCATAGTAGTACACTGTGGCTGAGAACTCATTCACTCACTGTCACTGGCACAGCACACCGCCCGCCTAGCCTCTCCACCCATTTCTGAAAGCAGACGCCATGTCAGGAGGAGGAAACTGGAGTTAAGGAGAAAGTCATCTGATTAGCTGACTGGCCAGTAGAGTGAAGGGGGAGGAGCTCTTCCATTTGTGAGAAGACATGGAGACAGAGACCCTATGTCGGGTGAGGAATTACTGGAGACATGTGAAGCCAGGCTGAGAAAGCACTGAGCAAGGAAGGGGAATCAACTGACACTGAGAGCAAGTGATTGGCAGTGTCACCATCCCATCTCCCCACCACTATCCCTCTGCCACTGATCCCACCCCCTTCCCCCTCCACCACCACTGTTCCCACCCCCCCCACCACCACCTCTGCCACTGATCCCATCCCCCCACCACAACCGCTGACACTGATCCCACCCCTCTACTATCTCTGTCACTCATCCCATCCCACTGCCACTGCTGACACTGGTCTCATCCCCCCAACCACTGCTCTTGTGGCTATATTAATTTTCTGTCGCTACATTCATTTTCTGCTTTTAATCTTGTTTTCATCTGGTCAATAACATATTTCTTGTCTTAAGATGGCTCCTCTTTCTATGGTGGAGTAAAGGAGACACCTTTGGACAGCAGCACTGTCTGGAGACAGTAGTGTTAGATGGACTAGTAGATTTAGATGGACTAGACAAGTGCAATTCGTATTGGTCCAAATAAAAATTCAGACACATGTTTGGTTATTCAGAGATTCAGTTGTATCTGAATCTCTGAATCAAATAATAATGAATTCCATTGAAATTTGTTTAATTTAGTTTGGTATATATTCGTTTTCTAATGAATTCCAAATTTTTGGAATGATTGGAATTTGGATCAGTCTAAAAATTATCGACCACTTTGAATTCTGTGTGAAGAATAGCTGGCTGTTAAGGATCGGGTCCTGAAGCCGTCTGCCATGTCCTTTAAAACTGATGACTCATCAACTGTCAGCGGGTTTCCCCACTGACAGCTGAAATGTAAACAACACAATGCCGGCAATGATAAATTCAGAGAAAAAAAACAGCGTGTCCCCGGGTCTGGTATGGATTTTAAGTGGAGCCCCACACCAAAATTAAAAAACAACATGGCGTGGGGTCCCCCCCAAAATCCATTTCCAGACCCTTAGACCCCTTTCACACCGAGGGCGTTTTGCAGGCGATATAGCGTTAAAAATAGCGCCTGCAATCCGCCCTCAAACAGCTGCAGCATTGTCTCCAGTGTGAGGCAGGACGTCAGGAAAAGTCCTGTCAGCAGCTTCTATGGAGCGGTGAAGGAGCGGTGTGTTTACCGCTCCTCCACCGCTGCTCCCCATTGAAATCAATGGGGCAGCGCTGGGATACCGCCGGCAAAAAGCCGCTATTGCGGCCGATAGCGGGGGTAAAAGCGCTAGTGGCCAAAATGCGCCGCTAATCCGACGGTAAAATGCCGCTAAAAATAGCGGCGTTTTACCACCGATGCTATAGGCAGCTCGGTGTGAAAGGGCTCTTATCTGAGCATGCAGCCCGGCAGGCCAGGAAAGGGGGGGGTGAGCGAGCGCCCTTTCCTGAACCTTACCAGGCCACATGCCCTTAACCTGGTGAGGGGGGGTGTTTTGGGACAGGGGGACCACACGCTGTTTTTTTTCGGAATTTTCTTTTGCCGACAGGTACGTTGCTGGACGGGAAGTGGTGAAAAAAAAAAACAGTCCCCAAAAAGAAATGACAGACCGGATGGGTAATCTCCTACGAAATGTTAATATGACCAAATCCTACATGTGTGGATGTTGTTGTGCCTGAATAAAAGGTTGAGAAACACTGGTATATACAGTACATATACTGTGTGTGTATATATATATATATATATATATATACCGTATATACTCGAGTATAAGTCGAATTTTTCAGCACATTTTTTTGTGCTGAAAGTGCCCCCTTCGACTTATACTTGAGTCAAGCACTTTTCTGCAGCAAAAAATTTCATTTTCCGAACCGACTTTGGGGCCCCGTATCTCAGGGCCACTTGGTGCTAGGAACCCCAAATTTGGTATGCAAACCCAGTGGAACTGGTACCACAACATATCCAAAGATGAAGTTCCTAGCACTAAGTGGCCCCGAGATACGGGGCCCCAAAATCGGTTCGGAAAATGTCATTCTCTGCTGAAGAAAAGTGCTTGACATTTTCTGAACCGACTTTGTGGCCCCATATCTCAGGGCCACTTGGTGCTAAGAACCCCAAAGTTGGTGTGCAAACCCAGTGGAACTGGTACCATAACATATCCAAAGCTGGGGTTCCTAGCACCAATTGGCCCTGAGATACGGGGCCCCAAAACCGGTTCGGAAAATGTCATTCTCTGCTGCAGAAAAGTCAGTGAACTGATTTTTGGGGCCCTGTATCTTGGGGCCACTTGGTGCTAGAAACCCCAGCTTTGGAAATTTTATGGTGCTAGTTTCACTGGGTTTGCACACCAAATTTGGGGTTCCTAGCACTAAGTGGCCCCGAGATACAGGGCCCCAAATTCGGTCAAATGTGTCCATCTGCAGCAATGTAATTTCAGGACCCTTTGGGTTCAGAGACCCCAAATTTTGGCTGCAGCTAGGGGGCATCTAGGAACCCTTAACTACTGAGTTTGAAGTTCAGGGGACCTATGGCTGCAAATGGGCACAGTGATGCTGCAAATGGGCATTGTTGACCCTCTTTTCCACTTACAGTAGCTGTGCATTTCTCACCCTCGTCTTATACTCGGGTCAATAAGTTTTCCCATTTTTTTTGTAGTAAATTAGGACCTCGACTTATACTCGGAACGACTTATACTCGAGTATATACGGTATATATATATATATATATACTGTATATATTTTGTGTAAAGATATATGTTGGTCATGTTCTTATATATGATCATCTATCACAGCAGGGCTAATGTAGTAGGTGAAACAACATACTCCTGCGCATCAGTGAACTGACTCCATAGTGCTGTATTACTAGGTCCGAAAATGGATAATTCCGTAGAATTATCTGAGAAGAAGCTCTGAAGTAGTCCAAGCGATTTGAGAAAGACTAGCCACCCATGTGACTTGATTAACGAGTTTACAAGTCTATGTTTGTGAGTAAACATCTTTTTCCTTTTATCAGATATTTTTTATTAAATTTGTTGGATAATGCACTAGGCCAGTGCACCCTTCTAATGTAATAGGTGTGTTATAGTAAAAAAAATATTTTGCCCATAGCAACCATGCCAGCACTCCAGGTATGGAAATACTATTATGGGTATTGAACTGTTAACACACTTTCACACTCCCCTGCTTTTGCACACAATTATGTTTTCATTTAAAATAGGCAAGCAGCTCAGAGCTACATGTTCAAGCATGAGAAGAGCTAACTGGTGGGTATTCCAAGCCTGGAGACCCCACATTGTGAGGCAAATATGGCAGTATTTCACTCTCTTGTTTAAAAAACATCACACAAAGCACCCTATCAGACATGTCCTATAAGCTGAAAAACTCTATTTTGCTCCTGGCAGCATGTACAAGCTACTCATTTTTTTTTTCTAATTATTATTCTTCTTTCCTTCAATGTTATCTTCCATTTTTATGTTGAAAGCTGAATTCAAGTCTGCAGGGCATAAATAGTATTTTCCCTGTGTTAAATAGACCTCTAAGAACTACATCTTGAGTTTTTATTGGTAAATGAAAGCAGCAGGAAACACATTGTTCTGTCATTGCTTATATCCATAGTGTGCCTAATGAAATGTTTAAGACATGGCCTCTTCATAGACATAACATTAGTAATGCATAGAAGAATGTGTTTATTGCAAAGGTTGCCGCTTAGAAAAATTGAAGAATAACAGCTGAATAAAAAACAAAACAAAAAAACAACCTCCTCCGTAGTTTTATTGGTGAAGCCACAGGGACTTGGGATTCTATTATCCCCATGCATACATGAAGAGGTAATATTACCTGCATACCCAGTAATACAGAGCTACTGGCTGAGCAGGAGTGAGATGTAGAGGTTCTCTGCTCTGCTTGAGTATTTTTTTTAAGTCAATTGATTATTCAGATAATTTGTTCTGCTTCAGTGTCCTGCTCCTCTAAGATCAGCCCAGACGCTTTCAAACTCATGTTTAAGTGGAACGGTATTACAAATCAATTATTTTTTTGAATTTCTTTGTCAGATCGGTTTTAAGCCTTGTTTTCATTTGTTGAATTATAGATTTCTTTCTCTTGAACTAGTGCCTAATTCTAGTCTAATTGTTGGAACTTTATATACAGAAGTCAAGCTGTCTATTTTGTGAGAAATAAATTTACCATTGATTTTTTTTAACCAGGTGCTCATGCTAAGTGCATCTGCAGTGAAGTGACATATCCTAAGAAGGGCTTTATTTAGGCATTATCTTGCTATAGGCCAGGGGTCTCCAAACCCATGCCCGTGGGCCACATCTGGCCCGCTTGTGTATTTTGTCTGGCCCACAGCTCACCCAGACTCTGCCAACATAGCATTGCTGCTCTGCCATCTTTTAAAAGCAGCTGCTGTTATCGGCAGTATGTCTGGCAGGCCCTGCAAACAAATCTGCTCCCCCCACACCCTCCCATGCTGCCACGCTGTTCTGATGATTGGCTGCTGGGAGCGCCAATGTCCTAACAACCAGTGAGGTCATCAGCATGGCACCTCCCGGCTTCCCGCCCGCTGTTTGTATTAGAAATCATTCTGCGCGTGTAGCAGCAGACGGGAGTCAGGAGGTACAGGAAAGCTGAAGTCTGTTTGAGGCAAGAGGCAAATGGGGACACTCTGCTGAGGACATTGATGCTGGAGACTCTGCTGGGGATCTTGATGCTGGGGACACTGATGGGGAACTTGATGCTGGGGACACTGATGGGGACACTGATGGGGACACTGCTGGGGACACACTGATGGGGACACACTGATGGGGACACTCTACTGGGAACATACTGATGGGGACACACTGATAGGGACATTCTACTGGGGACACACTGATGGGGACACTCTGCTGGGGACACAGACAGGGACACTCTGCTGGGGACACACTGATGGGGACACTCTGCTGGGGACACAGACATGGATACTCTGCTGGGGACACTGATGGGGACATTCTGATGGGGACACTCTGATGGGGACACTCTGCTGGTGAAACTGATGGGGACACTGATGGGGACACTGATGATGGGGAGACTCTGATGGAGGACACAGATATAGGGGAGATTCTGATGGGGGACAAAGAGGTGTGGAACAGCTCTGAAGGGGACACAGAGGTGTGCAAAGGCTCTGATGGGGACACAGATGTGTGGAAAGGCTCTGATGGGGACACAATGTGCAAGGAGACTCTGATGGAGACACAGACATGCGGAAAGGCTCTGACGGGGACACAGATGTGCGAAAAGGCTCTGGCAGGGACACAGATGTGTGCAAAGGCTCTGACGGGGACACAGACGTGCAAAAAGGCTATGATGAGATTATTAAATTTTTCATTTATTTATAATGAACACATTTTTGCGGCCCGCAAATTTTTGTAAAATCTACAATGTGGCCCTCGGGCTAAAAAGTTTGGAGACTCCTGCTCTAGGCATACCTCAATGACTATATCCTTCTGTATCAACTCAGCCCTTAATGCCAGGAATTTATTTTAGTAAAGGCAGCATGAGGACTGCTTCATCGGCAGAGATACTTTTCAACTGTTGGGACCACATTCAACACCTGTAGTTGAAAAGACATGCCTTGCCTCTCATTTAAAAAACTCAGGTGTGTTTTTTGCTGTTTCCCTGTGGACCAAAAATATGGATCAGCAAATGCTGGCTCCAAGTCTAGCCATATTACAGACTTGTCAAGAGCCCCCCCCCACCATCAAAAGTCCCACCCTCCCTTACATTACAGTGTTCCCCCCCCTTACCTTTCCCTTACATCACAGTGCACCCCCTCTTACCTTGTGCTGCTGGGGCAGAGCTGGAAAGAATGTTAAATGCTCATGTCTTTCCTCAATAATCCCATGTCCTGTGGAGGCCCAATCTAGTAAGGTGTTGGGTGGAAGGACTATGTTGTAATGCGGTGGAGGTTTAATACCAATATGAGTTGCTCTCCCACCGCCAAGTGGTAATGATTATAAGTGTTGATATGCCTGACAACCTCTTTTTCTAGTTAAAAAGAGTTTTTTGGGATATAAATGCTGTGAGGTCATAAACACTGCTAAAGGAATATATGCTGAGATGACAACTAATTTAATTCTAAGAGATGTTCTGATTGTGTCAGTATTGATTGTGTCTCAGCTGTTATGTTTCTGATTATGTAAATATGGTAGGGATTGTGTCTCTGCTGGTCTGTTTCTGATTGTGACAGTATGATACTGATTGTGCATTTAGTAACATGTTTCTGATTGTGTCAATATAGTACTGATTGTGTCCCTGATGATGTTTTTTATGTTTTAATGTAAGCACACTACTGACTGTGTTTCTGAAGATGTGTTTATGCTTATTTCAGTATGGTGCTGATTGTGTCTCTTCTGCCATATTTCTGGATGACTCCTTCTCTTTTTTTTCATGCACTTGAATCTCCTCCAAATCTTTAATTTAAACCAGTAATGATCATTACTGACTCTCCTATTACATTACTGTTCACACTGCCAAATACACTGTCTACCCTAAATTCTTTTGGCATACTTAAATAAAGGTAAACACCCTCAGGTTTTTATCATCAGTAGTCTTTAATATTAGTGCTCTTTTTACTCATGTGAGCCCTCAGGCCCCTTTTACACTTGTATGACTTGTCCTACGACTTGGGACTGCAAAGTCGTTCCCCATGATTTCCAATGACAACAATTCATATTAGTATGACTTCAAGTTGTGCCGACTTCAAAGTAGTCCCTGCACTACTTTGGTCCGACTTTGATCCTAATTCAGCCCATTAAATATCACTGAAGATGGATCAAAGTCGGATCGCTGTCTTAACTGATCCGACTTTGGCATGCGACTTGTGCTCTGATGATATTGAAGGGGAACTCCACGCCAAATAAAAAAAAATAAAAACGGCATGGGTTCCCACTCCAAGAGTATACCAGGCCCTTCGGTCTGGTATGGGTTTTAAGGGGAACCCCCACACCAAAAAAACTGGTTTTAAGGGGAACCCCCAAAATCCATACCAGACCCTTATCCGAGCACGCAGCCTGGCAGGTCAGGAAAGGGGGTTGGGGATGAGCAAGCGCCCCCCCTTCCTGAACCCTACCAGGCTGCATGCCCTCAACATGGGTGGGTGGGTGCATTGGGGCAGGGGGCCCCTGCACCCTCCACCCCAAAGCACCTTATCCCCATGTTAATGAGGAAACCCTCTAGGAAAGGTCTAAAGGATATGGATTCCTTCAACCCTGGGGGATTTGTAGCATTCAGGCAAATATTCACCTTTGACCTTTGTTAACCTCCCTGGCGGTATGATTATTTCTGATTTTAGGTGCTGAAAGCGGTACAATTATTTTGCACAGAAATTTGGCGTTTGATATTGTAGGCCTGTAATTCTTAGGAATAGTTCACTTAAATCTGTCCAAACAAGAGTCTAGTAGACATCCCGGGTATGATAAAGTTTGAAAAACGAAATAAAAAATTATAATATAATAAATAACTATAAATAATTATAACAAATAATAATATAATAATAATAAAAATTATATAATAATGTAATCAAATCAAAAACACTGAAATTTGCTCAGTTGCAGAATTGTCGCTTTTGTTACTTTTAGTGTTTGGTGACGGATTTCCCCACAAATCACTATCGCTCAATTCTGCGAGTGATTCTAATTTATTATCGCTTTTTTCTAGCTGGTCTAAAAGCACTTTTGATGTAAAGAGACAGTTTTGGTTGCTATGGACAATCTCCAGTTTCCTGGCAGAAAGAACAGTTTTATATATATAAAACTGCATGCAGGACACTGGGCAGACCACTAGGGACCAAGGGGGATGTGTAGTTATTTGATACAGTACTGTAATCTGTAAGATTACAGTATGCTGTATCTATACTGTGTGTTTCACTATTTGAATTTACAGCCGAACTCCGTCCCCGTGCGTCGCACCGCTCGCAGGGAACGGAGCTCGGCACTGTGAATCGAGCGAGACACAGCGGCTCGCCGATCACAGCGGGGAGACATCGCAGGATCCAGGGGACAAGGTAAGTATGCTCTTCCTGGATCCTGCGATGCAAGCCCGAGTCTGGCTCGGGGTTACCGCTTTTGGTATGGAAAAATCCAACCCGAGCCAGACTCGGGAATACCGCCAGGGAGGTTAATGCTGTTAAAGGGTTTTGCTCCAATCCTCTCCTCATATGCCAGGGTGTATACGATCCAAAACTAAAAATTATATTTTGGGAAAGACACCATCATACACCATCATCATATATTTTGGGAAAGACACCATGAATTGCAGCCACATGTCTACCTAAAGGAAGGCTTGAATTGCAAGTTCTCATGGAGGCAATGTGGGGATATGCTCATTGCCAAAATTCCAGCATGGTTTTTCCTACATAAAAGCATGCACAATCACACAAAAGGAGGTAGACCACACCTATTGTTCTTCAGTTGGTGTAATGTTTGGGCCTATATTTTTCACCATTATGCAACGTTATGTTCTTGGATGTATTCATGAATTGGCAGTAGTTGCAACCTCCACATCTAAAAGTCCCTGGTTGTTTGCAGGGGTCTTTTGCACATCCCCTTTTGAATTCACTTGAAACCAATTTGTCTTTCAGAGATTTTGCATGTCTGAAAGTAAATGGGAGGGTTTCAGCTACAAATGGACCAATGGTAGGATCCATCGTGAGTACATGCCAATACTTTTCAACAATCTTCCCGAATGGATTTGTGTTGTTTGGAAAATTGTGTGATAAAATTGTTTTGCTTTTGGTCTTTGTTGATGATGGATTGTAGAGCAAATCATTTTGAGTCCTAGTGCAAGCTCTTTTAACCACTTAAGCCCCGGACCATTTGGCTGGCAAAAGACCAGAGCACTTTTTACGATTCGGCACTGCGTCGTTTTAACTGACAATTGCCCGGTCGTGCGACGTGGCTCCCAAACAAAATTGAGGTCCTTTTTTTCCCACAAATAGAGCTTTCTTTTGGTGGTATTTGATCACCTCTGCGGGTTTAATTTTTTGCACTATAAACAAAAAAATAGCGACAATTTTAAAAAAAACGCATTTTTTTTACCTTTTGCTATAATAAATATCCCCCCAAAAATATATAAAAAAACATTTTTTTTCCCTTAGTTTAGGCCAATACGTATTCTTATACATATTTTTGGTAAAAAAAATTGCAACAAGCATTGATTGGTTTGCACGAAAGTTATAGCTTCTACAAAATAGGGGTTCGTTTTTTGGCATTTTTATTAATATTTTTTTTTTACTAGTAATGGCCGCAATCAGCAATTTTTATCATGTCTGCGACATTATGGCGGACAGATCGGACACTTTTGGCGATATTTTGGGACCATTCACATTTATACAGCGATCAGTGCAATTAAAAATGCATTGATTACTGTGCAAATGTGACTGGCACCACTAGGGGCAGTGAAGGGGTTAAGTGTGTCCTAGGGAGTGATTCTAACTGTGGAGGGGAGGGGCTACGTGTGACACGACACTGATCACCGCTCCCGATTACAGGGAGCTGTGATCAGTATCCTGTCACTAGGCAGAACGGGGAAATGCTTGTTTACAACAGCATTTCCCTGTTCTTCCTCTCTGTGAGACGATCACGGGTATCCCCGCACACATCGAGTCCGCGGGACCCGCGATCACACTCACGGAGCTCGTGCCTGCTGACCTGCGTGCCCGCAAACCGCTTCTCAAAGGGCAACGTACAGGTACGTTAGTATGCCTGTACGTGCCCTTCTGCCGACGTAGATCGGCGTGAGCCGGTTGGCAAGCGGTTAAAGGCTTTAAAAGGCTTTTCTAAAAGATGGAGGGGAGGTGCTGGAAACAAATTCCTTGTCAAAAATGTTTCCACTTTTTTTCTCCTGTATATTGAATCTCTCTTCAAAGTGGAATTCCAATCAAATTTTAACTCAGCCTAAATCTACTCCCACCCCCTATTTTACAGTGGGGATGGAAAGTATTCAGACCCCCTTAAATGCTTCACTCTTTGTTATATTGCAGCCATCTGCTAAAATCATTTAAGTTCATTTTTTTTCCTCATTAATGTACACACAGCACCCCATATTGACAGAAAAACACAGAGTTGTTGACATTTTTGCAGATTTATTAAAAAAGAAAAACTGAAATATCACATGGTCCTAAGTATTCAGACCCTTTGCTGTGACACTCATATATTTAACTCAGGTGCTGTCCATTTCTTCATTTGAGTCCAGCTGTGTTTGATTATACTGATTGGACTTGGTTAGGAAAGCCACACACATGTCTATATAAGACCTTACAGCTCACAGTGCATGTCGGAGCAAATTAGAATCATGAGGTCAAAGGAACTGCCTGAAGAGCTCAGAGACAGAATTGTGGCAAGGCACAGATCTGACCAAGGTAACAAAAAATTTTCTGCTGCACTTAAGGTTCCTAAGAGCACAGTGGCCTCCATAATCCTTAAATGGAAGACAATTGGGATGACCAGAACCCTTCCTAGAGCTGGCCGTCCGGCCAAACTGAGCTATCGGGGGGAGAAGAGCCTTGGTGAGAGAGGTAAAGAAGAACCCAAAGATCACTGTAGCTGAGCTCCAGAGATGCAGTCGGGAGATGGGTGAAAGTTGTAGAAAGTCAACCATCACTGCAGCCCTCCACCAGTCGGGGCTCTATGGCAGAGTGACTCGACGGAAGCCTCTCCTCAGTGCAAGACACATGAAAGCCTGCATGGAGTTTGCTAAAAAAAACACCTGAAGGACTCCAAGATGGTGAGAAATAAGATTTTGGCCTTAATTCTAAGCAGTATGTGTGAAGAAAACCAGGCACTGCTCATCACCTGTCCAATACAGCCCCAACAGTGAAGCATGGTGGTGGCAGCATCATGCTGTGGGGGTGTTTTTCAGCTGCAGGGACAGGACAACTGGTTGCAATCGAGGGAAAGATGAATGTGGCCAGGTACAGGGATATCCTGGATGAAAACCTTCTCCAGAGTGCTCATGACCTCAGACTGGGCGAAAGGTTTACCTTCCAACAAGACAATGACCCTAAGCACACAGCTAAAATAATGAAACAGTGGCTTCACAACAACTCCGTGACTGTTCTTGAATGGCCCAGCCAGAGCCCTGACTTAAATCTAATTGAGCATCTCTGGAGAGACCTAAAAATGGCTGTCCACCAACGTTTACCATCCAACCTGACAGAACTGGAGAGGATCTGCAAGGAGGAATGGCAGAGGATCCCCAAATCCAGGTGTGAAAAACTTGTTGCATCTTTCCCAAAAAGACTCATGGCTGTATTAGATCAAAAGGGTGCTTCTACTAAATACTGAACAAAGGGTCTGAATACTTAGGACCATGTGATATTTCAGTTTTTCTTGTTTAATAAATCTGCAAAAATGTCAACAATTCTGTGTTTTTTCTGTTAATATGAGGTGTTGTGTGTACATTAATGAGGAGAAAAAATTAACTTAAATGATTTTAGCAAATGGCTGCAATATAACAAAGAGTGAAAAATTTAAGGGGGTCTGAATATTTTCCGTCCCCACTGTAAGACTATTCTAAGACTATTCTATCTACCCTGTAAAAGAATATATGTCTATACTTACTGTACCTATTCTTAAGCCAGTCCAGTCATATGACTGTGTCCCAGTGACGGCTTCAGTGTAGAAGTGGGACAGCCGATAATAGATGCCCCAGAGTAAGTCTATGGGGGATGTCAGCACCCAGGCTCTGCAGCCGTTGTTGCTATCTCTCGTCTACATGAAAGCCAGGGGTGGAGAGATGTGACCTGCTTGGTGCGGCTTCAGAATAGGCAGGTATATACATCTTTATCTTTTACAGGGTAGATAGAATAGTCTTAAAATGGGGGTGAGAGTATATTTAGGCTTAGTTAGAATTCAACTTGGCCACCCCTGTCTAAATTGTCTTTATAGTAAACCACAAAAAGTAAAAAAAGACAAAGTTTTTCTATTATTTATCTATCGATATAAAAAACCTCCACCTTGTTCACTGTAGTAGAATGTAGAAAGTATTTTTAGAATAATTACATATTTTAAAAACAAACATAAGAATAATGCATATCAAATATTTTACAATGTACCAAATTAATTTAAAAATAGCCTATTTTTAATAAAATAAGGATTGTGTGTATCGTTTACATTTGCACAGATAATGTATATTTTGTGCTGGGGTTTATGAGTCTAATTTGGGCACAACAGTTTTTTTTAATGACAACTTTAATCCTACTTAATCCAACTTCCTCTCTGGTTAGCATAATGCATTTTCAAATAAACAAGCAATAACAATAACAGTTTAAAAACAAATTCCATGCACAAAAAATGTGATGCAAGTATTCTGTAGAAACATAAAAAGAATAATGATAATGCTCAATTCCAGCCAAAAGCATGTTTTGAATTTTGAAAAGGATGGGGGAGGATTTAAAGTGATTGTAAAGGTTTTTTTTTTTTTTTAAATAACAAACATGTTACACTTACCTGCTCTGTGCAAGGGTTTTGCACAGAGTGGCCCCAATCCTCCTTTTCTGGGGTCCTGGCTCCTCTTCTTCATTGAGAGTGCCCCCCACAGAGAGCCGCTTTCCACGGAGAGCCACTTTCCATGGGGCATACATGCGGGCGCGTTCCCGAGTCCTGCTGCTGCGTCCAAGTTTTCATAATTGTCAATGTCTCCTAACAGGGGAGTATGCTTGTTTCCGAATAACGCCAGAAAAATCAAAAAGAAAGGACTTTAAAAGTGGATTGTCTCTCAAATAAATATTTAGACCAACATATTTAAATAAAACAGCTTTATTTCCAAGACACATTAAAATATATCAGGGGTATAGAAATCCCCATAAATAAAAACAATTATCTAATTATTCTATTTTTTTTGTTCCTACCCCCCACCACCACACCTGTGTGTATCTCATCCTGTAGTCCTGTAGGCTGACCCCTACGATTAAGTCCTGTAGGAGGGTGAAACTCATCAGAGGGGCATGGCCTGGGCTGAATCCATTGGCTTTCAATACTAGACATTGCATGCTGAGCCTGGGTGAGCTTTCAGTGGATACCAGCACCCATCAGCGAGGGAAGTCCCTGGATGATTTTAAATTGGTGCATGGAGCAGCCCTCTATAAACTTTCATAAGGGTCCCATCTTCCAGGAGGCTGCAGGATCAGCACACAAAGTGTCCAGGGGCTGGTCTGGAGGGCAGTCAGGGGATCAGAGCTGGCTGCCTGCACCTGGAAGAGGCAGCCAGCTTAACAGGACTAAGATGGCAGACCCGCTGTGCAGCACCCGAATAGTGGTTTGCAGTGGGACAATGTTGAGTATGAAATTTAAAGAGCACTACAGTATTGCAGGTAAGTGGGTAAAAAACATAGATGGTGGGGGGAGTTGAGTACAGCTTTAAAGCTCAGAGCTTGGTCCCAATGTGGTTTATTTACTAACGCTGGAAAGTGCAAAATCAGGCTCACTTCTGCATAGAAACCAATCAAAGCTTTTATTGCCAAAGCTTAATTGATCAAGTTGAAGTTAGAAACTGACTGGCCAACATGCACAGCTACACCAGATTCTGAGTGCACCAGCCTTAGTTAATCTACCCCAATGTGTTTCCAGAGGATAAGGCACTGGCTCCTGTGTGACAGAAGCATGCACTTACTGTATGTAGGCTTCATTTCAGCATACTGTACATTTTAATAGTAGTATTATAATGTATTTTTTAGTGTCTATGAGTAGACCAAAGTCCTTTTATATGCACATATTTTTAATTCCAGTGAGCAGTAAGTATAAAAAATAAATTAGTACATACTATTAAAATCGTATTACTCATAGTAAGCTTTAGCTAACCCCTATTAACTGTTTGTTCCTCTCCCTCTATAGTATAGCTATAATAGCTTTTATTTCCTGGGCATTTTCTTTTACAATTTTTTTCCGTTCATATGTAAACTTTTGAGATTGTGTTCATTCTTTTTTGTAATGTTGCATTGAGAAAATACACAAACAATGCATTTAGTTAGTAAATACAGTCATAGTTCATTGTACTGGTAATATAATTTTAACTTTGTTATGAAAATAACAATCACAGATAAAAATTTGCACTTTTACAAAAGGATACTGAGGAGTTATAGGAAACTATCATGTTACACATGCATTGTTGTTTGTTAATTTTGTCCTTTCTTCGCTCCATAGCCAGCAGATGCTCTGTATAGTTAGTGCCACCCTCATGTCATTAGTTTCTGTTCTGAGCACATTTAATTGCTGGAGCTAGAAATAATTTGATTTTTTTACTTAACATTTGATGTTCATTTGTGAAGATCTGCACAAGTTTTCGATTAAAGCTTTCTACGATCTGCAAGATGTCATTTGGATCAAGTCACTGTCTGCTAATTCTACTTGTATTGTAAGGTAAAGCTGTCTTGCTATGACTGGATCAGTTCTAGAGATCGTATTTGCAGTGTTTAGATTGGAGAGACAGAACCGGAACCTTAGCTTTTAGTTCAGCTTACTAATGCAGCTTCCTGACATTCCTAGTTCCAACCTTTTTCCTGTGATTGGGCTGGGCTTTAATTATTGCTTTTTCTAAATATTGCTGTTATTACAGTTGTTTTTCTAAATTGTTTATTATTAGCTTGTTTTGCTTACCGTTTCCTCCTCTTATGTGCTGCAATAAAGAGTACTCTAGACACACTTATGTTGTGACTAATACTCATAAGAAGCTTCAGTAAACAAAAGAAGAGCTTGTCAGTTATACATAATAAAATATGGCCTTGAACCAATCTTCTTTTTCATGTGTATTTAAAAAAAAGAAATCACTCAGAAATCAGTATTTCCACTTAGAGCTTTTACTTGGCATTTCTTATAAGCTTACCCATAGCGATGAAAGGACAGTCACCCAGTCTAGCTATCCTTTTTCAGGCAGACAGTGCTATGGTCCAATGTCTGTTGTTCTACCCAATGCTCCATGTTAGTCTATGGCACTCCTAGCTCCTCCTCTTCTTCAAGTAGTCCCATAGGAAGCCACTTCCTATGGGGGCACTTGTACAGGCTCAATCTCGATCTGGGTTGCTTGTATCTATTGACATACACAGTACCGCTCAGTCCCGCCCTGACTCCCTCCTCACTGGATTTGTTTGAAAGCAGCAGGTGACAAATTGCTCCTGCTGCTGCTTGTGTGTCCAGGGAGGAGAGAGAGAGCAGCATTGCTGGACACAGAGCTGGATTAAGATTGGGCTCAGGGAAAATATTTTTTTTAACATTTTTATTTATTGATTTTGTAGAAAATAATTACAGGCACATATAAACAGGTACATCCAGTGAATACATCATGTTTACAGAAAGAAAAAACTGTAGCCCAACGGGGCTATCTAGTAATGACTAGGTATTAATTCCCATGTCCTCAACGGAGGTAAAAACGTATACAATATGTATAACAGGTTGATACATGTGGACCTCATAGGGCCCAGCTACTGTAGGTCGTAGTGCAATAGACAGTGGAGATACAATCAATTCACACAACATTCCATACACACACACACACTCTCCCACACACGTACACCCAATCTCTACGGGTGGAAAACAGAGCCATTCCAACCTCGTCACCCCCCCCCCATCCTAGCTATATAGACACCTAGCCAACCTATTGTTGTGAAAACGGAGTGTTATTCCAAAAGGTATCATCTATATCAAGCCAAGGTTGCCAAATCTTGGTAAACTTTTTGGGACAGGCCCTTCCCTTGTAAATTAGTTTAAAGATGGGTATAGCCTTATTTATCATACGGTACAACATTTGAACATCTAGAGCAGTTGCAGTTTTCCATTTCATCAAAATTAATTTTCTATCCTTAAACAATACTATGCGGACCAGAGTTCGGGTATGGGTTCTGAGTAGGAAGTCATTTAACACACCCAACAGTCCAACTTCTGGAGTGCAGGGTACCTGTAAATGTAATTTGTCTTCAAAAAAAGAAAAAGGTGGACAAGGTGGGACAGTACCAAAACACATGCATGTATCCGGCTTCACTGGAATCACATCTAGAGCAGGAAGCAGCTGAGACATAACCCATGCGTGCCAGCCTGGCAGGAGTATAGTGCAATTGATGTATAAATTTGAACTGTACATATTGGTAGTTAGACCCAATAAAATCAAGGAAGCAGACCTCTGAGGCCTCCTCCCACCCCTCCTTGGACAATACGGGAATTTCCTTTACCCATTTCAACTGAGCAATCTGAAAGGGTTTGAACCCCGCAGCTTGCAGGCCTAAATAGATAGTCGTGACCGGTTTTTCAATGTCCGGGTATGACATTAGCACCTCCAGAGGTAATTCAGTGAGCTCCTGGGTCAAACCAGTGAATTGGGCCCGGATGGCATGGCGTAACAAAAGATATTTAAAGTAAAACTTATTCGTCACACCACACCGTGCCTTCAGATCTTCGAAAGAAATAAATGCATTATTTATAAAAATGTGAGAGGCATGGGTAATGCCATGCCGTGCCTACCACTGTGAGTCTGGGTGGCCCAGGAGCTCAAGGAAGTTTGGATTATGCCATAGGGGAGCTTTGGGAGATACCCCTCCCAAATTTGTCATCACCTTGTTTCCCTCGTGCCAGGGTAACCAGCTTACTTCTATCGAAGAGCCACGGGTGTCAATGAGCGAGGTCCCCGGGCCATCAATTGCAGTCAACAGAGCGGTGGAGCAGGACGAGGAGGCCTCCAGAAACCAGTTATAGACATAGACAAGCTGTGACGCTATAAAATAGTGTCATAGATTGGGACAGGCTTGGAGTGAGGCCCCAGCAATTCTTGGACTTGACCCCTGCCAAAGGAAAGCGGATAAAAGCGAGTAAATTTTGTTAAAAAGTTTTTTGAACAAAAAGATTGGGGAAGCCCGAAAAACATAAAGAAATTTGGGTAAATATATCATTTTAAAAATGGTAACACGTCCAATTAAGTTTAATGGTAAGGAGGCCCAGGTGCGTAGTGTTATGATCGGGGTGATATTAAGGGATTGAAAACACGATAGGTTATTGTTAATGTAAATCCCCAGATATTTAAATGTAGGTTGGATAGTCAATGTAGATTGAGATAGGTAGGTATAATCCATTTTGGGGCCTACACGTAACCCAGAGACCTTCCCAAACTCCTCCACAACCTCCAATAAGGAGACAAAGGACTGCTCAGAACCATCCAGATACATCAGAGCATCGTCCGCATATAGGGAGATCTTTTCAGACAGCTCACCATAGCAGATGCCACCCACTGTCACCGTCTGCCGCACCGCTAGAGCAAGAGGCTCGATGACCAGTGTGAACAGAAGTGGCGAGAGTGGGCAGCCCTGCCTAGGGCTCAGGTAAATATTTAGAAAGGGTCTGGGGGGGAGCTGATCACAGTTTTTTACCTAATATAGAAATCACATTAAGGTAAAAAAAAATGTCTGCCTTTACAACAACTTTAAATCCTTTACCTCTAGATTTATTTGCTGCTATATACTGGGTGGGCTGTAGCCCAAAGAGCTTTTCTAGCCAATTCTGAAGCCACATGATCCATGCACTAAAGGCATGATGTAAAAGCTTGTAACTGGAACATTGAATATGATCAAGTGTCAATTTTTTTAAAGTGTTTCCACCCCACCACAGCGGGCCGGTCTCTCCAGGCTTACAGTAGGTGCAAACAGGCTGTATTCTAGGACACTTTTAGTAATGTTGGCATCACCTACAG
This sequence comes from Lithobates clamitans, assembly GCA_037952925.1. Lineage (NCBI taxonomy): Eukaryota > Metazoa > Chordata > Amphibia > Anura > Ranidae > Lithobates > Lithobates clamitans. The sequence goes on along the minus strand of JBBGZY010000004.1, from coordinate 10,734,075 downwards.
CAGTGGTTCTCAACCCCTGTCCTCAGGACCCACTAACAGGCCAGATTTTAAGTATTACCTTGGGGATATGCAGACTAGAATACTGCAATCACTGAACAGCAAATTATATCTAAAGTGATAAATGTGCCTTCGCGCTATCTAGAATGTGTATCACAACTACAAAAATAGATTTAAAAAATATATATAACTTGAGGCAAAATCAGAAGTGTTCACAGTGACACCAATAAAAGCTCAACAATAAAGGTGATTTCGCGCAGTGATCCAATATACTAGGGATATCTCCTCTAAGTGTGATAAAGTGAGAAATGATAACAGGTCTACCAAAATCACATAAAGTGCATTCAATAAAATCATAAATTCATAACTAGTAAAAACATATATATATATATATAAAGGGCTAGTAGAGATCACAGCAGTGCTAGTAAAGTGATGTTGATAAAATATTAATAATAATCAACCAAGTGAAATATTAATAATAGTCATATATATTATTCAATGTGCAGTAAAACCAAATAGTCCAAAAAGGAGGGGATGGGTGGAAATGCCAGGTCCTCCTGGGGAATAAGGTGATTCAAAAAAGTCACGGGTGATGGAGTAGATGAAATTCAAATAGCTGGCTTCTCAATAATAAATATAGTGGTATTGCCTATAAAAACTTCATACAATTGATATAATGCAGTCTCCCAGAACTCTCACCTCAGGACAGGTAAAATAATGCATCTGTGAGTTCAAGTTTACTGGTAATGCCTCTGTTGTATGTGGTCAGTAGATGGATTGTAGATTTCTCCTTATAAGCTCTCTGCTGGAGTAAAGCTCTCTGCTGGAGTACCTGTGAAACTCCGGTGTCAGCAACACCGTGATGGGGGGAAGAAGGAGAAAAGGGCTCCACTAGTGTAGTATATTAAAAGTGCAAAGGTGTTTTATTGAATATAAAAGGTGGACTCTTACATGGTAACAAAATGTTAAAAGCAAAAATAGAAATGACAGTGAACGTACGACACTCTCGGCGCCCTCGCATGTCTCCTCCTGTGTATGTCTCGCTCCGGCCAATCCCTACGCGTTACGACACCGTCACATGTCTTCATCTGGGGACTTTTTATTGAATGCATTTTATGCGATTTTGGTAGACCTGTTATCATTTCTCACTTTATCACACTTAGAGGAGCTATCCCTAGTATATTGGATCACTGCGCAAAATCACCTTTATTGTTCAGCAAATTATATCACCTATGATGTATTTCAGTTATCTTGCAAACCTGGCCTGTTAGTGGGTCCTGAGGACAGGAGTTGAGAACGAACTGAACTAGAATATTATAAAATCTCACCAATAAGAGTTTGGCAGAAGGAAAGTTTTTTTGCGCCACATGCCTACTGTAGCAGCCCCAGCAAAACCTCCTGCTATCTTGTTTTAATCTCTACTGATATAAACTTAATAGACCAGCAGATCCTACCTTGTGTGATTATGGAACACTCTGCTCTCTTTGGGTAGCCTAAAGTAGATGAAAACCCCATTCATGAAATTTGAGCTGGGCACATAAATCTGCAGTGTTTTCTTATCTCTCTTCATATCCCTAAGTCCTGTGGCTTTCTCCTACTCCGTTCTTCTGTTATTAGCATGATAACTTCTGACAAGTTATCTGTCGACTGTGATAAAACCAGCCTGAATTTTGTGTCAGGGTGGGTGCTATAAATAGATTAGCAGAGAGCTGGTCTAGAAAATTCTAACTGGGCATGCACATTCTAAACAGTATATAAAGCTGAAGACAGCAGATATCCATGTGAAACTTATGTAGGGGGATTTGTTTCATCTGAGGCTGTTCATTTCACTGGGTATATGTAAGGGTTTACATCCACTTTAAGGGTAACTTAACATTTAATTTTTTTTATTTCCTGGCAGGGGTCCAGGCTGGGACTGCCACTTGTCTACACACACTAGGTCTTGTTCGGATGTGCGGCTCCTGGGATCTTCTGCTCTTATCTGTCATCGTCTGGAGCATGGGCAGGCTCCTTCCCAACCAGCACTCACAGCAGCAGGCACAGGACTATACGTCCTAGCATCCTGTTCTAACCCCTCCATATTTTAAACAAAAAAAATAATGTTCCGTGTATAGAAGCACTTTGCGTTTAAAATGCATTGTGACGACAGTTTTCAAATGTAATATGTGCTTTCCTACAAAACCTTACTGTACAGCAGAGTTTTTAACAACTATACTAACAGCTACAACTTAGCATACATGATGTTTGGGACATCTTTATGAAAATCTCACAGTGTTGCAGTGTAATTGTTCATAACAGATGAACTTTGAATCTAAAGAAGCAAAACAGTTAAAGTGGTTGTAAAGTTTATATTTTTTTCCTAAAATAAAAAGAGGCTTATACTTAGCTGCTTTGTGCAATGGTATTGCATAGGGGAGTCTCTTACATCCTTTCCTGGAGGCCTTTCCGGCGCTGTCTGCTCCTCCGCTTCTTCAAGTCGCTTGCTACGGGGCAAACGTGCATGCATGCTTCACATTCTTGGGCTGTATGCATCTCTAGACACACACACAGTGTGACTCGATGCGGCCCCAGGTTCCCTCCTCACAGGATTTCACTGACTCTCAATCTGTCCTGTGAGAAGAGGCAGAGAGACCAGCACTGCTGTAGGTGGGCACAGCACTGGATCACGAGAGGGCTCAAGTATGTCTTTAGGGATGGGGGAGAAAGGAACAGGTAGTGGGGCATTTTTTACTTTAATGAAGAGAATAATGTAATAAAAGTGTGAAAGTGAGTCAGATTAGGGGTAGAAACAGGGCTGTTGAATTTGAGGGGGAAAATAGAGTCAATGAGTTGAGAATGGTCATAAAAATGATTTTATAGTGATTTCGAAAATCTGAATCAGAATCGGAATACTTTATTGATTCCAAAGGGAAATTAATGAAGGCTGCTATTTCTTGTGTCAAAGAAAATTAACATGTGTAGTTCAAATTTTTTCCTTTTCTGGGTATTCTTTAAATTTCCTTTAAGAAACAAAACAATTATGTCTTCCAAAGAGTGGTCTGGGTGCCAGAAATCATGTCCCAAAGGTATGCAGTAATCATATCTCTTGTGTTCTTTTTTGGCGTGTTTCACCAATTTCACATCCTTGTTTGCACTATCAAATACTTTAATGACCATTTTCCACAGCTCTTTGTTGTGCCGCTTATGTTACCTTCTTACTTTTATTACCATCTAACCCCCTCAATGTGTGTGTTTTATGCAGAGATCGTTGCCTGTACAGATGTCAGTATCATTAAGGTTTGGACTTTAGAAGTGGGGAGGTTGATCCCCAGAAGCTTGACTTCATAATGTACCAGTTAGTGCCAATAAAAGAGTATCACAGATAGAACTCAGCTGTATAGTGGAAAGTACACAAATATGGCTACAACCACCTTAAGCATTTAAAGGAAATAATAAGCCAATTAGCCGGTTTTCTTTTGTTGTATGCCAATTCAGAAGTTCTAAACAAAGAATGGCCTTCAAAGCCTGTAGTCATAGCTACTTTATGACTCGTAGTCATAGCTACTATATGATGGATTTACATGGTGAAGATGAAGTATGTAAAGGTATTGTTTTATAAATAGTGACATGTTTTATTATTAGCTAAGGCAGGCTGAGAACAGTAGTAAACCAACCAACTGTGTTAGTGGAAACTATTTAGCAAGTTATTAAAGATCTCAATTAGTAGCGGACCAACTACAAATAGCAACAAAATAGCATAAGGTGTTAAGTAATAAGGTGAAGTATTTCAGGCTATTAATAAAAAGAAACATATATTGCAGCAGAGGGAACGCCTTCTCTTGTGGTAGCCACAGTAGAATGGCATTTCTATCACAGGTGCTTCCCAATCAGAAACCCTCTACACAGCCAACACAGATAAGCCTCACAAACTATGGAGCCACACTCCACCTTTGGTCTACATTTTCTCTCTCTCTCTCCGGGGCAGCACCCTCCAACAAGACACAGACTTGCCATCTTTCTACCTCTATTTTCTAGGATCATGCCACACATCTATATCTTTGCTATTCCCATTTTGAGGTCTCAACCCCCCACCACCATCACTGTTCTTCAAATTATTTGCATTCCTTTAGACCTGAATGCTAGTGAATGATTGGATGACTTTACTATATTTTAACCACCTCAATACTGCAGTATGTACAGTATATATGGCCTCGTATTGAGGTGGCTATACTGGGATCATGGTTAAAGTTACAGCCATGATCCCAGTACTGTTTTTTTTTTCTCTTTCTAGTAAAAGTGATGTGAGTGGCTATACAGCCACCAGATCACTTTTACAGATGGCGGAAGGGGATCCACCCCTCCCGTCACTGCCACTGCCTTTCTTGGACTCTCCCATCGCATCCGACTGTCGGCAAGGGCTGCACCGAACAGAGAGAGAGGAACTGACGTTGTTTCTCCTCCTCTGTGAGATCAGAAACCAGAAGCAACAAAGATTTTGTCAATTCTGGTTTTGGTTTGTTCATTTACAAGCCATTACCATCATTTGGTCAAATCGATCTTGGTTTGATCAGATGCACTGGAGGCAAGAAGAGAGATATGGGCTCTAATAGACCTCCTGATCTCTCCATAAAGAGGATGTTGCTCATCGCTTGTAATAGCAATAAAGTTGATAAAAAAAATAAAATATAAGTAAGGGGACAATGTAAAAAAAATTAAATACAATAAATAATAACAGTTAAAAAAATGTAAAGCACCCCCAACCCCCCATGCTCATGCGCAAAGGTGAACACATGCATAGGTCCCACATGCATATGTAAACTGTGATCACACCACACAGAGATATCACCATGAATGTCTGGGTGAGAGCAATAATTCTATGGCCAGACATCCTGTGTAACTTCAAACTGATTACCTGTAAACGCTTTTAAAGCTTTGTCTATGGATAATTGAATGTACTGTAGTTTGCTATTCCAAAGGTATGCGCAAATTTAAAGTGAGACATGTTTGGTATCTATTTACTATAATGTCATCTTTAATATTTTACCAAAAATTGGGTACTTTATTGTGTTTGGGTTTACTAAAATTAAAGTGTATTTTTTCAAAAAAAAATGTGCTTGAACAGAAAAATGGCCGCTATACATTTAAGCCATTGGGCTCCAATAAAATGGCCATGGTTTTATTGTATTACATTTAGGTAATTAAGGACATTTGGTCTGCTTACCGCTATCCCATAATGAAATCATGTGATTTTGACGTAAAGCATAGGGCGTGAGCGGAGGCAGACATGGGACCAAAAGTGACATATGTGGAAGCACATTCCGGTACTTTTATATGTTTTATGCTAAACTGCAAGTTTTTTACAGTGTAAGCGTAATTTTAATTAGAATAAACCAATTACTTAACATTACTACATTATAAGAAGCCTTTCTATACTTTTCCATACTATGGGCAAGGCAAGTATGGCAGCATGAATATAGGAGAACCTTACAAGCACCTACTCCATATACACCGGAATACTGGGAAAAACTCTGAGGGGGTTCCTAGTGGTAAGAAGAAATTGGAGGACCAGCATATTTGGAGGATAATTTGTACATGCTATCTTATAAGTGGATACAAGTACAAGTTGGAGTAAATATCTTATGTATATTGTAGCACGTGTCATTGTTTGTATTTGGATCATATATAATTTTTTTACTTTATAGTTATTTATACACAATAGCAGCGCAGCATCACTTTATTTTTATGTACGCAATATATAGTTGTGGAAACACTATTAGGTGCTTGCAGCAACTATCATATAATTATTGATGAATTTATATATACACCAAACATATATCAGTGGTAGCATGGGAGCATTCTTTAACTTATTTGAACACTGCTGCGCAAATATCATGTGACAAAATTGCAACACCCACTATTTTATTCTCCAGGGCCTCTGCTTAATATAATATATATATATATATATATATATATATATATATATATATATATATATATATATATATATGTATATACTGTATATATATATATATATATATATATATATATATATATATTTCATGTAGTTGTCTTACACCATGAGCAATGCTTTTTGTATTTCCCTTCCATTCAAAAAAGTTTTGTTACAAGTACTCCCCCTTTCCATGCCGGTAATCCGCTCTGTGTCCTTTTCGGTCCCCCAATGCCAGTCCTCTACCAGGTGTAATCATAATGGCAGAACAGCGCTCAAACGTCACTATGTGAGAAACATTCTGTAGTAAAGATCGCTCACTACTGAAAGGAACGAAGAGGAGGAACAGGACCCTAAGCAAAATGTAGAACTTTTATTTCTCTCAGTGAAGTTTGGGAGATTTCAGCAAAAAAGCTCCTTTCAACTATCCTGGACCTATTCTTGTGTCATAAAATGACTAAAAAATTGCCAAAATATTTGATTTATTCCAATTTTCATATAATGAAAAATAAACAGCGCAAATAATGATGAAATGCACACACAAGAAAACTAAAAAAGCACAAATACAAAGAAAACTAAACCCTTGTACACACGATCGGACTTTCCGACAGGAAAATGTGTGATGACAGGCTGTTGGCGGAAAATACGACCGTGTGTATGCTCCATCGGACAATTGTTGTCGGATTTTCCGCGGACAAATGTTGGATAGCAGGTTTTCAAATTTTCCGCGGACAAATGTCTGTTGTTGGATTTTCCGAGCGTGTGTACACAAGTCCGTCGGACAGAAGACCAAAGTACAAACACGCATGCTCGGAAGCAAGGACGAGCCAGAAGAGGTCGGTCTTGTAAACGAGCGTTCATAATGGAGAATTCACATTCGTGATGTGGCAAATTATGAAATCTTGAAATGCAGCGTACAATTATCTTCTTCTTTAATGGAATAATAATGAAGTTGCTTTGCTGGTGATACTGATGGAGTTATTGCAAACTAATTTTCAAAGGCTTTTTTTTTCTATTGATATCAAGAATATTATTATTATGCTTTTTTTTTTTTTATTTGGGCAAGTTACCACAACACCATCCCGTAGTTTTTAAGGTCAAAGATACAACTATGTTGGTGTCCCTAATTAATTGTACATTGTATTTTTTAAATGTAACTGCCTACTCCCAAACTGTCATTTGAAGTAAAACACATAGCCAAGTATTATTCTCCACAATTGTTTATTGTGCATTAAAAAAAGAAAACAAATAAAATTAGACATGCTATCTGCCAATAGAACTTAACCAAAAAGTGCTTCCTATGCATCCAAAAATATAGAAAATATACCAAATCAAATCATTATTCAACCAAAAAAATAATGTCAAAGCAATAACTCCAAGGCCAATAATAAATAACACGTTTTCTCCTCCATGTCTGGTTGACGAACGGCCATTCAGAAACGAACTGAAAAGCACGAAATGAAAAGCGTTAAGTGAAAAGCACGAATCAACACTCACCAAACTTCTACTAACACGAAATTAGCAGGCGGAGCCCAAAGGGTGGCGCTAAAGAGCTGAAAAACCATGTAGTACGTCACTACGTTCGTGATTGTTGGCCAACAATTGTGTGCCACGTGTATGCAAGACAAGTTTGGGCCAATGCCCTTAGGACAAAAGTCCATGGTTTTGTTGGCGGAAAATCCAATCATGTGTACGAGGCTTAAGGGCTTATTTATGTCTATGTACGGTGGTAATGCTCACAGCTAGGTTCAAATAAGCCATTATAGTTTCCCTTAAGAAATTAAACTGCAGTGCATAGAGATTAACTTGCCACATAGGAAAGAATGATAACTCTACTTGAAATGCATTTACATGCAATAAAATGGACAAGTGTTATAGTCCTACCATCAGCTAGGTATTACACATAAATCCTTTAGGCATACCAATGAACTCCTTCCCCGACTCACTAATGAACAAACTTTGCAAACCAGGAAGAAACAGTCAACTGAAAAGAACATTACAATGAAAGTCCAGTGCAGGTAACCTATGAGCTCATATTAATTACTTTTTATTTATTTATTACTGAAAGGAGTTTTTCTTTATCACATATTCTGTTCAACATAGTGACAGCTTCTTCTTGGTGTTTTTTCTTTTTTTTTTTTGATGTTTGAGATGAAGCATCACTGCGTTCTATAGGTATCTTCAAGGATTGTACAGTATATCACAGCTTGTGATCCCCGAAGGGTGGTGTCATGCTCAGAGCTGTCATTGTTTTACTGCTCTTTCCACGAAGGAACTGCCAGTCCATCAATCAGTAACCTTGTATTCTGCTCTAATAATAGCTGCACCGCAAACATTCAGTTCTACTGAAGCGTATGACATGTGAGACCAAGCTGTGTGGCTGCTAAAGACTGCCGCTAATCACCAACAAACTATACATTCTATGTAACTAGTGGTGGATTTTAGGGATTTGCAATTTCAAATAAATATATAATACTGCAAGTATAACCAGATTTAATATTAAAAAATACAAATCTGTAATACCTGACATTTCTGCAGGAATGCCATGAAGTTTTGATTTGTTAATCTGGAAAAAAAAGAAAATGTTTTCTACAGTGTATTATTTGTTAATTTTTCATTACTGTAAATAGAAGGTTTCAAATGAACTGGTTTTCTATGCTAAAGCTACCATACACCATAGGGCCACAGCCACACTGCTTTCCATCTTTCCATGAGTAGGGCTAGAATTTATGAAGGTAGGGCTAGAATTTATAAAGGTAGGGCTAGAATTTATGATGGTAGGGCTAGAATTTATAAAGGTAGGGCTAGAATTTATGACGGTAGGGCTAGAATTTATGAAGGTAGGGCTAGAATTTATGAAGGTAGGGCTAGAATTTATGAAGTCTTGTCATTAACCCATTTCTGATCACAGTCTGTAGATAGTGCTAAGGTAAGAGGCCCTATGCTGACGGAACACGTTTCATTGTAGAACTAGGTGTGGTTTAATCCACAGCAAGGGAACACCACCGCTCAAGGCTAGTGCACCATAGCTCATACACTACTCACAGATGAAGGTGCCTGCCCAGTGCTAAACATTTATAATAGGATAACTGCACACTCTGCTACAAACATCGATGCTTTATTCAAATCCATCACAGCAGAAGAGCACAGCGAATACGAAAGTTGACACGTTTCACACACCAGAGTGCTCTTAAAGACTGCAGTTAATCACCAACAAACTCTATATTCTATGTAACTAGTGGTGCATTTTAGTGATTTGTATATTTAGATAATTATATAATTACTGCTATACTGCTATATACTACTATAAGTGTAACCAGATTTAATATGAAAAAATACAAATCTGTAATATCCAACGCTTCTGCAGGAATGGCATGAAGTTTTCATTTGTAAATCTGTTTGGAATTTCTGCAGTATATTAATTCCTCATATTTTATTACTGTGAATAGAAGATTTCAAATGACCTGCTTTTCTATGCTAAAGCTACCCATACACGTGCGCTGCGTTGCATGAGTAGGGCTAAAATTTATGAAAGTAGGGTTTGAATTAATGAACCCTTGTCATTAATGCATTTCTGATCACAGTCTGTAGATCAGGTACGAGGCCCTATGTTGACGAAACATGTTTTATTGTAGAACTAGGAGTGCTTTAACCACCCTGACGGTATTCCCGAGTGTGACTCAGGGTTAAATTTCAGCACCATTATCGGTAACCCTGAGCCACACTCGGGATTACATCTCAGGATCCTGGTGCGGTATACTAACCTTGTCCCCAGGATCCTGCGATGTTCCCCCACGCTGTCTGTGGGCTCCGTCCTCTGCCCAAAGCCTCTCTGTGCCAGGCTTCGTTCCCTGCGAGCATCGTGACGCACGGGGGTGGAGCCTGGCGGCAAATTCAAAAAAATGTAAAAATCATAACACATACAGTACTGTAATCTTACAGATTACAGTACTGTATGAAATCATTTAATTTCCCTTTTGTCCCCAGTGCTTTGGCCCATGCCCTGCATGCAGTTTTATATTATATATAATGTTCTTTCTGCCTGGAAACTTGAGATTGTCCATAGCAACCAAAAAGTGTCCTTTTACGTCAAAAGTGGCTTTAGACCAGCTAGAAAACAGCGATAGTAAATTAGAATAGGGGTCATCAACCCCCGGGCCGTGGCTTTAATGCAGCCGGGCCGTGGGTGCGGGTGGGCGGCATGAGAGAGCCCGGCTGCTGGCATGAGACAGCCGGGCGGCCGGCATATGAGCGCCGGGTGGAAGAAATAAGCGAGCGGCCAGGCAACATGGCAGGTGACATCTCTCTCCACCCCCTGCATCGCTGCTCTTCCGCCCTGTCAGCCTGAATGTCGGAGGTGCGGCGGGGAGCAGAGAGATGACATCATCTCTTTCCGACCCCCCGCATCACAACTCTTCTGCCCTGTCAGCCTCAATGTCGGAAGTGCGGCACGGAGCAGAGAGATGACATCTCCTGCCTTCACTCGGCACCCCTCTGTGCTAGATGGACCAGTGCTGCCACCAATGCAGTGGCAGGCAGCGTGGCAAGTGAAAGTCTGTATCTGGTGACTGGCAAAGTGGCAGGTGATGTGGCAAGTGACATTCCGCATCTGGTGAGAGGCAACATGGCAGGAGACGTGGCAAGTGACATTCCACATCTGGTGACAGGCAACGTGGCAGGTGACATGGCAAGTGACATTCTGCATCTGGTGACAGGCAACGTGGCAGGTGACGTGGCAAGTGACATTCCACATCTGGTGAGAGGCAACATGGCAGGTGACGTGACAAGTGACATTCAACATCTGGTGACAGGCAATGTGGCAAGTGACATTCCACATCTGGTGACAGGCAACGTGGCAGGTGATGTGCCAAGTGACATTCCGCATCTGGTGACAGGCAACGTGGCAGGTGATGTGCCAAGTGACATTCCACATCTGGTGACAGGCAACATGGCAGGTGATGTGGCAAGTGACAATCCACATCTGGTGGCAGGTAGCGTGGCGAGTGACATTCCGCATCTGGTGGCAGGCGACGTGGCAATTAACACACTAATTCTGCATTATGGTGAGTTGTTCTATTTTATTTATTACTACACTATAATAATAGAAATAATGCGCTGACAAACTGCCCTCAAAAAATCGCTTACCCCCCCCCCCCCCCGCGTGCCAACCTCCCCCCAACCGGGCTTTGGCACAATTTTCTTCCATGCAGCCGGTCCCCGGTACCACTGAATTAGAACACTTGCAGAATTGAGCGATAGTATCGTGGGGAAATTTATTTTATTATTATATTATTATTATGTTTAATCATTTATATTTATTATATTATAATTTATTATTTTGTTTTTCAAACTTCATCATACCCGGGACATCTACTAGACTCTTGGTGGACAGATCTAAGTGTTTTATTGCTAAGAATTACAGACCTACAATATAAAAAGCCAAATTTCTATGCAAAATAATTGTACCGCTTTGAGATGCAAAAATCTGAAATAATCATATCGCCAGGGAGGTTAAATGGGTAGAAGACAATTTGCAACTCCATACATGCTCCTAATAAGTCCAAGTTTATTATAACTCTATAAAAGATGAAAATATACAGCAGATGTTAACGTGTTTCAGCCATAATGGCCTTGTTTACAAAACTAGGAGTGCTTTACCTGTGTGTGCACTTCTAGTTATGAGACAGCTCTGTTACTGACAGCTTCTGGTCTCAATTAACAATCAGAAACCAATCTGTCTATTTTACCATTATGTGATCAACATGACAGCCAGCCATTGTGATCATGTGTGGTTTGTTTACTAACAAACCTACTGGCTGCAGCTGTCATGGGGTCTTGCACAAAGGATACAGTTGTCACAGTGTAATGCATGTGTTAAAAAATACATCTTTTAAAAAAATATATTGAAGAATTGATTTAAAACTATTGTTTGTGTGTAAAATTACCCTAATTTACTGAAGGAGTACAGCATATTTACTTTCAAAGTAAATTTTCACATATTTTAGTGAATAATATAATATATGAAAATTCACTGAAGTGTATCCCCTACCATATCCCCTTATAAAAGATTGAACACATATCACATAACACCCCCTTTTTTTTCCTTTTTTTGTCTCCCCTCCTTATTTTTTATTTTTATGGAACTCACTGAGGGGGAGTAGGCAAAAGGAGGAAGGGTAGAAGGAAATAGGGAAGGGTAGGAGGAAGGGGAGAAAGTGGAAAGGGATTTTAACCACTTCAGCCTCGGAAGATTTGGCTGCTTAATGACCAGGCCATTTCATCGTGCCGATATATATTCTTCTACATATTTTTGGTAATAAAAAATGCAATAAGTGTATATTTATTGGTTTGCACAAAAGTTATAGCGTCTACAAAATAGGGGAAAGATTTATGTGTTTTTTTATTATTATTATTTTTTTTTACTAGTAATGGCGGGGATCAGCAATTTTTATCGAGACTGCAACATTATGGCGGACAGATCAGACACTTCTGACACATTTTTGGGACCCTATGGCATTCATACAGCGATCAGTGCTAGAAAAATGCACTGATTACTCTGTAAATGTCACTGGCAGGGAAGGGGTTAACAGTAGGGGCGATCAAGGGGTTAACTGTGTTACCTAGGGAGTGATTTTAAGTGTGGGGTGATGGGACTGCCTGGGTGAGGAGACCGATCATTGTACATACTTAGTATGAACAACAGATCGCTCTCCTCACCCCTGAAAGCACGGAGATCTGTCTGTTTACATTGACAGATCTCCATTCTGTCTCTGTGTGGAGCGATGACCGTCGGGCACATGCAACGGCTCTGGCATTATGCCGCGGGTGTGCGAGTGCGCCTCCGGCATCGTGCTCGCCCCCTAGTGGTCAAAAGGCGAGCCTACATATAACTACGACGGTTCGCCCAGGGGAGCCAACCTTCTGCAGTATAACGGCGACGGCTGGTTGGGAAGGGGTTGATCACTAATGATATATATTTGGATTGATGTTTGGATTGATTTTTAAGATGACACAGTAAAAGACAACTAGAGGAGGTTAGAAAGTTGAATTCAGACATTTGTAGGGTGGGTGCAATAGGAAGGGATAGTAGTTGAAATGCAGACAGAATTAATAAGAAAGAGATATGAAACCAACAAAGTACAAGGTGAGATGTTTGGAATGGAAAGGATGGTAGTTAAAGCAAAGTTAAAGATCAATATGAAATGAGGTTTAGATATAATAGGGAGGTAAATGGCTATTTGGATACACACCCTGTTAGTGTGTCTTCCTTATGTGTTATGTCGATGTGTGAATATATTGGGATATGTAAGACATTCTTCTATCTAAACCAGAAAGTAACCACACTAGTGTTTGGAAGAATTTAATTTTACCTATTATCACGATTTTGGGACTCAATTGGATTTTGTTATTTTATTTGTTTGATTATGCTTATATATGTTTTGATAATTTAGTGTATTTTCATTGGTGTAGCAGAGCACATTATTATATCAAATATATTTTTAATTTAATAAAAAGTAAAATTTAAGAAAAAAGAAAGAAAACCCAATCATGTGTAAGGAATTTTAAATAAAGTCTTTGCTTGCTGATGAATGGATGACTGAAGTCAGCACAATTTCACCTCTTTCACTAAGCTTAGAGAGAAGTCATTCATATAAGTGAGAACTTAGGTATGTGCATGATTAAAAGTACATGGGAATACCAGTATGAATATATCAGTAAAATATATAAAGTAGTAGATTTTATACATCACAAGTACTAATGTTAAAAGCACAAATCAAGATGGTAAGGTATCATCAGAAAGAAGATGTCTGAGCGAGATCTTTACAGGATGCTTTTCATTATATTTCAGGTTCGGAAAGTTGTTCAGCAAGAAGGTTTTGACAGAAAGAAACGAGGATACAGGGACATCAATGACATCGACATCAATATGAATGATCCCCTATTTACAAAACAGTGGTATCTGGTAAGCGAACGATTTAGTATGTTTGAAATGTTAATGATACAAGATAGTTTTATGCTGATAACAGCACATTTAGAATGCCAGTAGCATACACCTGACAAAACTGTGTATCAAGGGGTATGACTATTGCCAAGCTCAGTATAATATATGCAAATAATACTATGTTCTGTGTAAATGTATCTGCTTTTGAATTGTTCTTTTAGTATAGCAGAGGATTTCTTTCTGCATATTTCGGGTGTCAAATTCAAATCCCATTGATGTTAAGGGGAGCTAATTGGTAAATAACAGTAATAACCATTTTCTAGGCTATTAGGCAAGAGGTTGTCAAACAAATGGCATAGGGGGCTAGACACTGCCCAGGGGATCATGTACCAAAGTAAAAAAAAAAGTTTTACAATTACATTTGGCTGGGAGCGGCAATTTAATAATGGTTAACTACTTCCTGACCCCGCTATAGCTGAAAGACGGCTACAGCGCGGTCTTCAAGTTCTGGGAGGGCAACATATGACATCCTCCCGTAAACGGGCCCGTCGTGTGCCCGCTGCGACGCGTGGGTGGTACGCTCTGTGATTGCTTTGTCCTTAGGACACAGCTGATCACAGATCAGGGTAAAGGGCCAATCACAGTGGCCCTTTACCACATGATCAACTGTGTCCATTTAGAGCTCATCACAATGTTTTTTTTAACATTTTCAGTCTTTTTTACTTTTTCAACTATTTAACAAAAACTAAAAAAAAACTGTGGTGATTAAATACCACCAAAAGAAAGCTCTATTTGTGTGAAAAAAAAAATCAAAATGTCATATGGGTGCAGTGTAGCATGACCGTGTAATCGTCATTCAAAGTGTGACAGCGCTAAAAGTTGAAAATTGGGCAGGAAGGGGGTAAAAGTGCCCAGTAGGCAAGTGACTAAAGTGTAACATTAAGAATACAAAAATGCAATAAACAACATGCCTGGGGAATGTCTGGACCCTACCCTAAGAAAATGTGCACTTAAAAGAGAAGTTGGGATTTTAGAAAAAAAAATGATACTTATTTAGGTGGATGCAGCATCAATCTGTTTGTGAGTGAGCACGCACGAGGGCCCCCATAGCAGGAGACTTGCTATCGGGGCTCGCAGCAGGAGGGGAGTGGCCAGAAGAATCGGCCGGGGGAGAGGAGGTTCAGGGCTGCTCTGTGCAAAACCATGGAACAAGTAAGTAAGTAACAGTTTGCATTTAAATTTAAAAAAATAAAACGTTATCACTATTAAGCTGCCCATACACGAGTCATACACAATTAATTTTCTTTCGTTCAACCCGCTGGCAGAATAAAAAAAAAAAAGACTTGATTCCCCCATCCACACACTTGAAAGCAGAGTTCAGGACTTGTGAAAGGGGCCTTACTGTGAACTGGGTGCCTCTTTTGGAACACTAGACTTTTTGATCCTGCTGTTGATCAATAGACATTTCTAATATTTTAATTACTGATGATGTTGGTATAATCTACTATTTGCAGCATACACTCAAGCCAGAGGTCTACAACAACTATGCCCTGTCCCAATATGTACCATAAGTGATATAACAGTATTTCATTGTCTGTGGATGTTCTCTTTTCTTATGTGACATCACATTGTTCTTTTCATTTTATTTGTCAGATCAACACAGGTCAAGCAGATGGGACTCCAGGTCTTGATTTGAATGTTGCTGAAGCCTGGGAGTTGGGATACACGGGGAGAGGAGTTACCATAGCAATTATGGATGATGGTAAGCACTTCACCGAATGTCTAGAGAAGCATAAAAAATTCAAAGATAAATTTAAGAAACACCAAAAGTTGCTTTTTATGTTTTATTTTCTGCTCCTGCCATCTATCAGTTATACCATTAAAGAAATGTATGTATTCACTGTGTCATATATACTATACATTTATATCAAGATAGATTTTTCCACAATGTGAATTGCTAATCAGACATGATTGTATAGACATGTCAAAGACATAATATAGTAAGTAAACATGTAGTTTATCTTTTTCATTCTTCCCACTGATGCCAATGATGGGGCACTATTCTTTCCACTGACCAACAACAGGGCACTATTTCTCCCACTGAAACCAATGATAGGGCACTATTCTTCCTACTGACACCAATGATGGGGCACTATTCCTTCCACTGATACCAATGATGGGGCACTATTCTTCCCACTGACACTAATGATGGGACATTATTCCTCCCACTTGTACCAATGATGGAGCACTATTTCTCCCACTGACACCAATGATGGGACACTATACCTTCCACTGACACCAATGATGGGACACTATACCTTCCACTGACACCAATGATGGGACTCTGTTTAGAAAGTTTGGAGACCCCACTCTAGAGGGAACACACTCTATAGGGCAAATATGTACACCTACACCAAATATTTTCCAATGGATACCAAGCAGTTTTCAGCTTGCTGTTGTCAGATCATTGACAGGTTTTTTATGATTGGATGCTTTTTTTTGCTGCATATTTTTCTATGATTTTTTAATTTTTTTGTAAGAAGCCATAAGTGCTATTGTGGTAACATAACTTTTCAGGGTATATAATTCCCACCTACTGTACACATGGATTGGATTTGTGGGCCCTGAACTTTTTCTGTTATTCACCAGTGGCATAAGAAGTAGGTCAGAACAGTTACAATTCAAGAGGGTCCTTGATGCAACTCTTTTAACCTTCCCACTATTGCCAGCATCTTGTGACTAATACCTACTATGCAATGTATTTACTACCCGGACAAACATGTTTTTCCACCCGCTTGCAGACGGGATCTTCTGAACTACGGAAACATGGCACCAGAGTTATAATTAGGTATTATTACAGCAGAAGGGTAGAGGAAAAGCAGTGCCTCTGGAGTGTCAATTATCCTGTAGAAAATAGAAATATAGGTAATATACTATAGAGTAGGGAGGCACTTGATGAGTTGGAGTAAGCTATGTATTATGTAACCGTCTCTTCTAGGAGCCCATGAAATACACCCTCTTTCAAGTTTTATGCCACTTCTTTCAAACTATAGCTGCAAAAACAGTCAAGTCAGAATACTATTTGAATAAGTATGCAATATTAGAGTTTTGCCAATAGCTGTCAGTTGGTGTGTCAGTTTTATATAGAATAACTAAATAAATATTAAAATGGACCTAAACCCTAAATGGGGAAAATGTAATATATTGTAGAGAACATCTAAAAGAGTTAATTGAGCCTAAGCAGTACCCTCAATGTATAATTTGTCTTAAAGTAGAATTCAGGTCAAACCCTAACTACTTTAAAAAACACTCCAGCTTAACACCTATTCTAACTAACCTGTATAAAAAAGATCTGTATACCTACCTATTTTCATGTCGCTCCAGTCTGGTCAAATAATAGGCTCTCCTGTGTCAGCCAGGGACCACCGACAATGGATGGACAATAGTAAGCCTGTGGGTGACATCACCACTCAGGCATTACCAGCCTTTGTTGAGCGCCCTGTCTATTCCCCTGCAGCTGCCGGGGGGATCACATGACCAGACTGGAGAAGCCTGAACTTAGGTATGTATAGATGTGGGCGGGGTTTGTGTGGGCACCTAAAGGAGGGAGCACTCATGTCCCTAGAGGCTGTGGAAGGTATATGCCTAAACACGGGGTATTGCATAAAGGCAACACTCCATATTGAGGGACACATCTCCCTGTAGACACTTAGTTAACTCCTGGATCCTATTATTTGTCTCTCTCCAATCATCCATAGAACATCACAGTTCATTTATACACTTCTCTTCCTGTGTAGCCTTTCTGAGCTGGTGCCACATAGGCTTCGCCAGCTCAGCAACTGTCACCTCATCCCAGTGACACTGACACATACGTTAGCTCTTTACTCCACTTGCGTGCTATTACTGCATCTCTTCACTCTCAGCACTGCTCCAATTTGTACTATTGAGAGTTCTGTACTATTTAATTTCAGTGAGGCCTTGCTCCATCTTCTGTGATTCCCAGGCTGGGTCCCTAGGATGCCCAGTACCACAATTGGACCAGGGTTGGGATACTGATCTTTAGGGAAGGAACCAAGGCTTCTTTACTACTGGGGACCTCCATCACTTACACTAAGTCACCTCAGCTTCCTGACTGGCTGGCCGATATATTGCACTTAGAAACTAGTACTGTAGCCACTGGTATCAACAGTCCACTTCTCAAACTGAAAACCGGTTAATTTGACAATTTCATAGGACATTGGTACAGCATCTTCTCTTTAGACTATCTTGGTTTCTGATATGCCCATGTTATGTGATACGCCATGCATGCACCCCTTTACTTATGTCCTTGAAGAACTTCAGATCAGGCAGAACTTGTGAACGTCAAAACTTATCTTTAACTAAAGCTTCCAGTTTTTTTTTGTCAAACCTTAATTGAACAAGCTGAAGTTAAAAGCTGATTGGCTTCCATGCAAAGTTGTATCAGATTTTACACTCTCCAGCTTTAGTAAAACAACCCCACAGTGACATAAACACAGAGCGAGTGACCTTTAGGCTGCTCTTCTCTTCTAGAGAATGTATCTGCCACCGAAAGGCACCATGAACACCCAGGAAACTGGGCAGCACAGTTAACCCTTTCCGTCCCCAGGGACATGAACTACATGCATGTACATTGTACAAATTAACTGAACCCACAATGCAGTAACATAAGACATTGCAGTACAACACATACAAAAACAAAAAGATAATTTAGGCACCTGCCTTCATATGGATCTTTTCTTACACAGATTGGTCAGAATATATTAGGAGTAGTTATGGTTTGCCCGGAATTTTACTTTACATTCTTACTGAAAACAGAGCATTTCTTTGTATGTGATTGTGCCAGGGCACCCATGTGCCTGTAGCCTCATGGCTGTATATTTACAGTGTGAGATCTAAAGCAGTGATTTCTCTGCTACTTAAAGTGAGCTTTAGTGACCACTAAGCTGTTCTGGTGGAGGCTTTGACATGAGAAAGCAAAAATCTGCCTCTACCAACGTGGCCCCTTCTATACAATCAAATGCAGACAATAATGGTAATTAGTCCCTTGCTCGCTGAAAACCATGAAGTATGCATTTTCTGAAAACCAGAGTAAAAAAAGCTGAAGGATACTAGAACGTAACCCTAAGACACACAAATATTGAACACAGTGGTGCAGCGTTTTCTCTACTGTTTCTGTAGGCTTTCATGCTATATCACAAGCAAACCAGGCCATAGAAAGTAGGACCAAAAGTATAGGAATTTACACTGAAGTTATGTGACCTTTATAAATGCTCTTGGCTGGTGGCCGCAAATGTTTCTGGCATATGCTCACTGAGCTCCTTGGTAAAATCAAATATCCTAATATCATGTAATAGGGTATACATAATAAAATATACAGTATAATACCATTACCAAAATTGTTGCTGGTCAAATTGTAGCTGATCTTATTGCATCTTTGTCAGCATCCATATGTGATGTTTATATTCCATATCAATCTAGTTTGTGACTTTTTCTAACAATAGGCTTTACACTTACTGTATGTTTACATCATCTTGGAATCCTAGTTTCTTTAGATGAGTCTATCACTAAAAAAATTAAAAAGCAGCTTTTGAATGTATAATAATAATACTTTTGTGGAATGAGTGGTGTAGAAAGAAAAGGTCATTGTTGGGGTTTACATACACTTCACCACTCCAGCTTACGCATTTGTATACCCCTTATAGACCAGTTTTAAATTTTTTTCTTTTATTGGCATATTTACCAAACGTATGCAACTAAGAAGGGTTCCATGTTAGAGTTTATAGATATTTAAGTATATATAAATGCAAATTTATCCTTTTAAAGTTTTGGATAGAGTGGGGAAGGGTTAGACTCTTTGGAATTTTTTTTTGCTGTTTGTGTCCCCACTGGGGAAATTCACCACTCAAGACCATTGTCATCAAGAAAGAAAGGGAAATCCAAAATGTTATAGTAAGGGCAAATTTCCCAGTTAGGGCAAACAATATGGTGATCTCTGTTTAGGAAGGGAATTCCTCCTTTGATGAGATTTCCTCCAGTTTCCTATTGCATCTCCAGCACAGGGAGTGAAGGGAAATCTCAGTGGGACAATAAAAATGAAAGGGGTTGTAAACTTACGTGTTTTTTCACCTTAATGCATCCTATGCATTAAGGTGAAAAAACACCTGGCAGTGATCGGCCCCCCAGCCCCCCCGTTTTACTTTCCTGAGCCATAGAACTTGACCCATGGGGACGCACTGTCTCTCTGCCCGGGGGTTCTCGGCTCTTGATTGGATAGAGTGATAGCAGCGCAGGCATTGGCTCCCGCTGCTGTCAATCAAATCCAGTGACGCGGGGGGTGGGGCCCAGTCCTGCATTCGGCCTCTATGGATGCCGAATTCTGGACTCGGGAATGCACCCGCAAGGTAACCCCCCGGGAGAGCGCTTCTCCCAGGGGGTTATCTGATGTGGGGAGGAGCCGCGAGAGCTGCCGAGGGACCCCATAAGAGCAGGTTCGGGGCCACTCTGTGCAAAACGAGCTGCACAGTGGAGGTATGATATGTTTGTTTTTTTCTTTTTTTAAAACAAACACTTACAATCACTTTAACCAGATGGGGATTTAAAGCTGAACTCTGGTCTTAAAATCTTTTATTGAAATATATTCCTCAATAACCACAAATCATGATGATTTTGCAGCCTTATAAAAGTAGTAGTGACATCATCACTGTGCTGTGCATAGTCTGCATAGAGAGCAGTGCTGTGGGAGGGGCTCAGCAGGCTCCACCCACTATAGCCTGCCTGCAAAAAACTTCCTGCACAAGGGGAGAGCAACAGTGTTTATTACAGGAAGCTCCTGCACATAGAAAAAAGAGCCACACTGCACAGATCTGGAAGAAATACACAAAGTACACTAAGATCCAAGTAAGAATACTTATGGTTCTTACATTTACACAGAATTTGTTTATCCCGGAGTTCGTGTTTAAACCCTTTTTTACTCTAACTAAAAAAAAAATCTTCCAGTGGATTATGGGAGCTGAGTTCTTTTGACTGGCTTAGTCCTCATCAGCAGTGGCTTGGTAATGGCCGCACACAGGGGGAACAATTCTGTGCAGTGCATTTTGTGAGTTCTACAGCTATCAGTTTTACTTCTACCAGCACCTTACACAAGCAATCACTTTTTATATTGTGTCATTGCATGAGTCACGCCAACCTCTTGTCGATTGTAGGCCAATAGCTGTCAGCTTTCCACATACATTGTACTTATATGCTGCCAGGAGAAAACCACTCAACTTAATCTTCCCAAGTCTTTTCCTTTTGTCCTCCTATTTATCTTCCAAATGCATGTCTGTGTATTTCTTCAATACCTGTTTAATAATTGCCTTTTGATTTCAGGAATAGATTACCTTCACCCAGATCTTGCCTCAAATTATGTGAGTATAATATAGTTCATTTCAACATTTAAAGGCTTTTGTAGGTGAAACAGTTATTCGTTATCAAAGAGACAGCAGTATCCATGTTAAGAGCTGAACTTCTGATCTTTTGTTAAATGCATTTATAAATTGTTGTAATTATAATAGAGACTGTAGCATATAAATGATGGGGGAAGGGATCTCACCTAGCAACGGTTCTGTTTGAAATAGATCACACATTAGGATTGTATGGCATCTTATAAGAAAACAGTACAGAAGAACACACATCATACCATATCGATGTATAAAAAGAAACGACAAATGTCATGCAGAAATACGGATCTCATTCATACCAATGGCTTTGTCTGCAGTCTGTGTCTGAGCTTATGGCCTCATGCACACACAGGGTGTTTGATTTTCTCCTCTAAATGTCTTTTACTCCTGGCAGAAAAAGCAACTTAAAGAGGAGGTCCAGCCTGGGTGAGAAAAATTTTAAGTCAGCAGCTACAAATAGTGTAGCTGCTGACTTTTAATATTAGGGCACTTACCTGTCCAAGGAGCCCGCGATGTCGGCACCCCAGCCGATCTTCGGAACGACTCCCGGGTGCTGCCGCCATTCCTGCTAAGGGAACACGGCAGTGAAGCCTTTCATTTTCACAGCTGGTTTCCTTACTGCGCATGCGCAAATCACTTTCTAATTGGCCCAGAGGCGGGGGAAGGAGGAAAGGGTCTGAAATTCCAGGAGATCGGGCCATGGCTCCGTCTCCGGAAGTGGGGAGGAGGACCTGTCAAAAACAGGTCCCTGTTCAGGTCTCTGTTCCCCCCTCCCCCCTAAAAGGTGCCAAATGTGGGGGGAGCGTATAAGAGGAAGTTTCACTTTTGGGTGGAACTCCGCTTTAAAAAACGTAAAGCTGCATGTTTTGTGCGTTTGCACATTTGGCATTAAAGCATTCTCTTAGCCAGAATATAAATTTATCCTGGCCATTGGAATGCCTAAACGTGTATAGTCTTTATGATTACGTTTATGTGTGTAGCACACCCCTTGGGAGCCTTGTTTTTGTTGTTATTTATTGAGGGTAATAACTTTGATAGAGATGGGAGGTTATGGAATGCCCATTTGCTTTCAACAACAACTTCAGAGACAACTCTTCCTATATACAGTCTTGATATACAGCTGCTCCTCTTCCTCCAGCACTCACTTGCTTGCAGAACCCAGCTGAATCACTGTGAATATCTGACAGTCACTCAGTCAGATTAAAGCAATGGCCCATTACAGACAGGAACCCAAGACCCCTTAGTTGTGTAGCAGAATGGGTTTCCTCCATGTGTTTTCAGAGGATCCTTCTAGTACCCAAGCCCGGGCCTGATGTCACACCCCCCCAGATTGGGTTGCACCCTCAATGGCCACCGACAGCCTCCTCAGCACTCCATCGCCATCTTCCACCCGACTTCCCATCCCTGGCATGACTCATGCCTTTTTATGAGGTGGCCTACCCCCTACCAGCCCTTTACTGTGGTTTGGCTGAGGCCCCCATACATATTCCAAGGAGCTCCTCCTAACCTCCACCCACTATGTCTAGAACATTCTCTAATGTCCCAGAGAACGGGGAGGCACCAGAGAAGTTGCTAGGATGAGTCACCCAGCCCTGGATCACTGAACCCTGACCCAGATTCCCAGCTCAGGCTTGGCCCTGAGCCAAACTTAAATTTTCCTACACTAACAGCTAGACTAACACACTAGAGGGTGCTACATGTGTGTTTTGCATTTTTTTTGCTCAAAAGCTCCTCCCCTGAACATGCTGGTAATGGGTTTTTTCAGCCTTTAAACTCTACTCTTCTAATATGCCTGTAAATGCCTGTAAATGCCTATGTGTGCATGGACTAACATCAAGGTGCTTTTCCAGGCTGAAAAAAATGCCAAACACCTGTAAAAGAGGCATTTTTAAGCCCTGTGTGCATACTTGGTATTATTGTCAATAGGTCTGTTTTTCATGTGTGCTTATTATACTGGTCTAAAATTATTTTGCAAACACTATGCATCAAAATACACAAAGCACGCAAAATCATGTTAAAGTGTGTGCCTGGGCAAATAAAAAAATGTGTATATAGTCAGTAAGTTTCTACAATACATGCACGTTTTGTTTCTTTAAAAATGCTGCAAGTTGAAGAAAATACCTTTGAATCCTGCCAGAAATTTAGTGAGCTCCTAATGTCTTCTGCAGAGCACCGAAATCCCAAACGGTATTGGAAGATCTGCTGTACTACAAACCACCTCCACCCTTTTATTATAGTGATGAGAACGTGGTTTGTAGTCCAAATCAGGGACAAACGTTTTAGAACAGGAATTATGTCTCTGGCACAATTTTTAAGTGAACATAGGGAAAAATGGCTTAAATAGGTAAAACTAATACAACCACCACATCTAAGCACTGAAAAGCTGCAATACAGTATAATATATTATCATTCTTGGGTTTAAAATTAGGTTTTAAGGTATTATCAAAATGCTGATATCAGGACAGGTAATTATGCTGCTGCCAGACTACCTTATCAACTGCTCAGTGCCAGCCACCCTAAATTGCCAATCTCTCCACTGGCTTCTGATTTACCAACAAAATAAAATTCAAAATACTAACAACAACATACAGAGCCATCCACAACTCTGCCCAAGCTATATCACCAATCTTATCTCAATATATCACCCAAACTTTCCTCTCTGATCCTCCTAAGATTCCCTCCTGCTCTCTAGCTCCCTTGTCTCCTCCTCCCATGCTTGTTTCCAGGACTTTTGCAGAGCCTCTGCCATCCTCTGGAACTCCCTACCCCAATTTTTCTGGTTATCTCCTACTCTCCACACCTGTAGGTGATCCTTGAAAACTCATCTCGTCAAGGAAGCTTATCCCACCTCCACCTAAATACTGAACTTTTACTTTCTTCATTAGCTCATCTCACAGTTTTTGCCTTTTATACTACTTGCATCCTCCTTTTAGATTGTAAGTCCCCATGGGCAGGGCCCTCCCAACCTTGAAATTGTATTGAAATGTATTGTGCCAGTACTGTCTTCCTTTATATTGTAAAGCGATGTGCAAACTTTTGGCGCTATATATATCCTGTACAAATACATATAGTATATATATATATATATATATATATATATATATATATATATATATATATATATATATATATATATATATATATATACAGTATCTCATAAAAGTGAGTACACCCCTCACATATATTTTCATGTGACAACACTGAAGAAATTACACTTTGCTACAATGTAAAGTAGTGAGTGTACAGCTTGTATAACAGTGTAAATTTTCCTGTCCTTTCAAAATAGCTCAACACTCAGCCATTAATGTCTAAACCACTGGCAACAAAAGTGAGTACACCCCTAAGTGAAAATGTCCAAAAAGGGCCCAAAGTGTCAATATTTTGTGTGGCCACCATTATTTTCCAGCACTGCCTTAACCCTCTTGAGCATGGCGTTCACCAGAGCTTCACAGGTTGTCACTGGAGTCCTCTTCCACTCCTCCATAATGACATCACAGAGCTGGTGAATGTTAGAGAACTTGGGCTCCTCCACCTTCCATTTGAGGATGACCCACAGATGCTCAATAGGGTTTAGGTCTGGGGACATACTTGGCCAATCCACCACCTTTACCCTCAGCTTCTTAAGCAAGGTTTTGCTTAAAAATATGTTGAAAATATGTTGAAAATATGTTGGAATAATGCCCTACTGCCCAGTCTCCAAAGGGAGGGGATCGTGCTCTGCTTCAGTATGTCACAGTACATGTTGGCATTCACGGTTTCCTCATTGAACTGTAGCTCCCCAGTTCTGGCAGCACTCATGCAGCCCCAGACCATGACACTCCCACCACCATGATTGACTGTAGGCAAGACACACTTGTCTTTGTACTCCTCACCTGGTTGCCACCACACATGCTTGACACCATCTGAACCAAATAAGTTTACCTTGGTCTCATCAGACCACAGGACAGGACAGGACATATATATATATATATTGTATATACAGTGCCTTGAAAAACTATTCACGTACTTTGAAATTTTCCAAATTTTTGCATGCTACAACCAAAAACGTAAATGTATTTGATTGGGATTTTATGTGATAGACCAACACAAAGTGGCACATGATTGTGAAGTTGAAGGAAAATTATATATGATAAATGATAAATATTTTTCATAATTTTTTACAAATATTTATCTGAAAAGTATGGCATGCATTTGTATTCAGCCCCCCTGAGTGCATACTTTGTAGAACCATCTTTCTCTGCCATTACAGCTGCAAGTCTTTTTGGGGATGTCTCTACCAGCTTTGCACAGCTATAGAGTGACATTTTTGCCCATTCTTCTTTGAAAAATAGCTCAAGCTCTGTCAGATTGGACGGAGAGCAATTCTGTGCACAGCAATTTTCAAGTCTTGCCACAGATTCGCAATTGGTTTTAGGTCTGGACTTTGACTGAGCCATTCTAACACATGAATACGCTTTGATCTAAACCATTCCATTGTAGCTCTGGCTGTATGTTTGGGATCATTGTTCTGCTGGAAGGTGAACCTCCTCCCCAGTCTCAAGTCTTTTGCTGACAGGTTTTCTTCCGAAGATTGCCCTGTATTTGGCTCCATCCATCTTCCCATTAACTCTGACCAGCTTCCCTGTCCCTGCTGAAAAAAAGCATTCCCACAACATGATGCTGCCACCACCATGTTTCACGGTAGGGATGGTGTGTTCAGGGTGATGTGCAGTGTTAGTTTTCTGCCACACATGGCATTTCCTTTTAGGCCAAAAAGTAAAATTTTGGTCTCATCTGACCAGAGAACCTTCTTCCACATGTTTGTTGTGTCCCCCACATGGCTTCTTGCAAACTGCAAATGGGACTTTTTATGGCCTTCTTTCAACAATGGCTTTCTTCTTGCTACTCTTCCATAAACTTCCATGAGTGCATGACTAATAGTTGTCCTGTGGACAGATTCTCCTACCTGAGCTGTGGATCTCTGCAGCTCCTACAGAGTTACCATGGGCCGCTTGGCTGTTTCTCTGATTAATGCTCTCCTTGCCCGGCCTGTGAGTTTAGTTGGACGGCCATGTCTTGGTAGGTTTACAGTTGTGCCATACTCTTTCCAATTTTGGATGATTGATTAAACAGTGCTCCGTGAGATGTTCAAAGCTTGGGGATATTTTTTTATAACCTAATCCAAAAACAAGATTGATACAATCCGTGATGAAATCTCCATTCTACAGGTATCGCCCCCAGCTAAGACCCCATGTCAACAGGTACAACTGACACTCCCCCTATTCAAATCTGCTACTACAGATTAAGTTGCTAAACTCCTCTCTATCGCCCACCTAACCACCTGTCCCCTGGACCCTATTCCCTCTCAAATGCTACGGTCACCCTCTGACCCCATCCTACACTCTCTTAACCCACATCTTCAATCTCTCCCTCACCTCTGGCATCTTCCCAGACGCTCTAAAACATGCACTGGTCACCCCCATACTCAAAAAGCCGTCCTTGGACCCTACAAATCTTAACAACCTACGCCCTATCTCCTTGCTCCCCTTTTCCTCTAAACTCCTTGAACGCCTGGTTTACAACCAACTGAGTGACCACCTCATTAAAAACAACCTTCTTGATCCCCTTCAATCTGGATTCCGCCCTCAACACTCCACAGAAACTGCTCTTTTAAAACTCACAAATGACCTACTAACTGCAAAAACCAACGGACACTATTCTGTACTCCTACTTCTGGATCTTTCAGCTGCCTTTGACACGGTTGACCACCCCCTCCTCCTCAAAAAACTTTACTCCCTCGGTCTCCGTGACTGTGCTCTTCAGTGGCTCTCATCCTACCTATCCCAACGCACCTTCAGTGTCACTTACAATTCTACTTCCTCCACTCCTCTTCCCTTCTCTGTCGGGGTCCCCCAAGGTTCTGTTCTTGGACCTCTTTTATTTTCAATCTACACCTCTTCCCTGGGTCAGCTTATAGCCTCTCATGGCTTTCAATATCATTTCTATGCTGATGACACGCAAATCTATCTCTCCACCCCTCAACTCACTCCATCAGTCTCCTCACGCATCACTAACTTACTAACCGACATATCTGTATGGATGTCACACCACTTCCTCAAACTCAACTTGTCCAAAACTGAGCTTATAATATTTCCTCCCCCACGTGCCTCTTCCCTTGACTTCTCTGTCAAGAGCAATGGCACAACCATCCACCCGTCCCCACACGTCAGGGTGCTAGGTGTTATCCTGGACTCTGAACTCTCCTTTCAGCCCCACATCCAATCACTTTCCAAAGCTTGCCGCCTCAACCTCCGCAACATCTCTAAACTATGTCCCTTTCTAACCAATGAAACCACAAAGCTCCTGATTCACTCCTTGGTTATCTCTCGCCTTGACTACTGCAACTCACTCCTCATTGGCTTACCTTTAAACAGACTATCCCCCCTGCAGTCCATCATGAATGCTGCTGCCAGACTTATCCACCTTACAAACCGCTCAGTGTCTGCTACCCCTCTCTGCCAATCCCTCCATTGGCTGCCACTCGCCCAACGAATTAAATTCAAAATACTAACAATAAGTTACAAAGTCATCCACAACTTGACCCTTCCTCCTAGATTGTAAGCTCTAACGAGCAGGGCCCTCTGATTCCTCCTGTATTGAATTGTATTGTACTTGTATTGTCTGCCCTAATGTTGTAAAGCGCTGCGTAAACTGTCGGCGCTATATAAATCCTGTATAATAATAATAATAATAATAACCCTGCTTTAAACTTCATCACAACTTTATCACTGTCCTGTCTGGTGTGTTCCTTGGCCTTCATGATGCTGTTTGTTCACTAATGTTCTCTAACAAACCTCTGAGGGCTTCACCGAACAGCTGTATTTATACTGAGATTAAATTACACACAGGTGGACTCTATTTACAAATTAGGTGACTTCCGAAGGCAATTGATTCCTCTAGATTTTAGTTAGGGGTATCAGAGTAAAGGGGGCTGAATACAAATGCACGCCACACTTTTCAGATATTTATTTAAAAAAAAAAATTAAAAACCATTTATAATTTTCCTTCCATTTCACAATTATGTGCCACTTTGTGTTGATCTATCACATAAAATCCCAATAAAATACGTTTTTGGTTGTAACATGAGAAAATGTGGAAAACATCAAGGGGTATGAATACTTTTTTAAGGCACTGTATGTATATATAGTACTAATAACAATAATGCCAGTTCTACGTAAAAGTAATTTTTTTTATTTTTATGGGAGGGGTACTAACTGGATTATTTATTCTATTAATTTGCCACTAGTTCAGCTTGAAGTCTAAACGTTCACAGCTAGATTATCAAATCTGATAATGTGAACTGTAGAATTTAGTATACATCCTTCACTCTGACTAAGCTAAACTGTGGATCCAAACAGCTATCATTCCAATATGGTTTCTTATACAGTTTCTTGAAATCTTTTGCAACTTTTCATCATTCCTACGGTCTAAATCTGTTCTCGACTACACTGTGATTTGCAGTGGCTGAGCATATGTACATGAGAAAACAATAGGGCTATTTTAGAAAAGTTACAATTTTCATTAATTACTTCCACAGCAGATGCGCTATGGACATTGCATTGTTTCACTATTGTCACTTATGATTAAGCTATTCAAGCCATTTGCACCGGAGCTCGACTAAAACAAATTAAACATGAAGTGGAAAAACTTGATGTGTTCCAGCTCTATTGTTTATTAACAAGTAGTTACTCTGTAGGAAAGCCATCATTACGTTTAGGAGAACAGTATAATTTGGTGAGTATGTCAAGGATTTAAAAAAAAAAAAAGTGAGGAGTGGAGCTGCCGCTATCTCTAATGATAGGAATACAATTCAAACAAATTGAGTCCTCTCCTGGTCCTCCAAGATTTCATATCTGTCTCATCCATTTTACATGGTTTATGGCTTTCACAGATAAACTGCCAAGATTATGTAAATGGGACAGAATATTGGATTCTGAAAATGACTTCTCTGGCGCAATTCACATTTATTACGGAGTGTTCCGCTGCCATTAATGGTACGGATGCTACTGTGAAATCCCATAAAATAATAATAAAGTGATTTAACTGTGAAATAAACACCTTCCCCTCTTCCCTAGCTTTTATTACATGAAATGTGAAGACATTTCTGGAAATAGCAATAGCTACAAGAATCGCAAAAGATTTCTCTGGGGATTTAAACTAGAGAATGAACTAATCTAAAGAATGTCTAAAGTGAACTGAAATATTTGATTGGTTATGCCATCTACCCAAGGTTTTTCTCTTCAATTTTTTTCTAAAATAGAAAATCACAAAGCAGCAAATCAAAACTGTTTCCATTTCATTCAGCTGAATATTTGGTTGAGGTCGGGGCTGGGAAAGAGTTAAAATAGGGAGCCTGAATTATCTAAGTACATTTACTAGGCTAGTTATGTTCATCTTGTGAAGCAGAGTGTGGTGACATTATTTCTTTAGGTCCATTTTTCTTGGATAGTGAATGGGTAGAGTAAACTTTGTGCTGGGTTTTTAATGCTGTCTGTGTCTGCTTTGGAGATTTCTATCCTAGAGGAGCACATGTGTAGCGCCCACCCACTTAGGTGTGTGCTAAATTAGTCAGTTAGGATTAGTGTCAGGTAAAGTTGCCAGTGTTTTGCCCTGTTGGTTTAAGCCTGGTTGGGATAAATTGGTTGGGAGAAATAGAATAGAAAGGGGGTGGTGACCACCTGTATTCTGTTTGATTGATGCCCTGTTTTTCCAGTGAGAGGTTCTGGAGGGAAGGTGGGTTGGACACAGGATGCAGTTAGTTTGTGTAGGTCAACCTGAACCAATCGTTAATTCAAGTAGGCATTGGCTACCAGGCCTATATGAACTGGAGGTCCCATGCTCCTGGGAGATTTGGTTGGAGATGGGAATTTGATCCAGTGAAGCAGCAAGAATGTGACCCGCAGGGGTCCAGGCTTGAAGGCCTGGGGGTGTAATGCTCTCAGCGCTGGATAGCAGCGCTGGAGGTCCCATGCTCCTGGGAGATTTGGTTGGAGATGGGAATTTGATCCAGTGAAGCAGCAAGAATGTGACCCGCAGGGGTCCAGGCTTGAAGGCCTGGGGGTGTAATGCTCTCAGCGCTGGATAGCACAAGATCTTGAACCGGAAGGCCTGAGGGTTCAGAGACCTCAGCGCTGGATGGTTCATCCACAAAAAGTCACCTAAAGAAACTCCGGGAGCAATGTGTCAGACGTCTCCGGCTGGGATGGTGCTACCCTGTTTATGCAAAGCAGCTAAATTTGAAGCACGACTAGACATGTTCGGTCTGTTTCGTTTTTAATAGAAATTTACATTATTCGAAAATTTGAAAGTATCTGAATTTCCGAAATTACAATAGTAACGGATTTAACCACTTCAGCCTTCGGAAGATTTTACCCCCTTCCTGACCAGAGCACGTTTTACAATTTGGCACTGCGTTGCTTTAACTGACAATTGTGCGATCATGCAATGTTGTACCCAAACGAAATTTGCGTCCTTTTTTTCCCACAAATAGAGCTTTCTTTTGGCGGTATTAGATCACCTCTGCGATTTTTATTTTTTGCGCTATAAACAAAAAAAGAGTGACATTTAAAAAAAAAAAAACAATATTTTTTTCTTTTTGCTATAATAAATATCCCCGATTTAAAAAAAAAACAAAAAACACATTTCTTCATCAGTTTACGCAATATATATTCTTCTACATATTTTTGGTTAAAAAAAAATCACAATAAGTGTATATTGATTGGTTTGCACAAAAGTTATAGCGTCTACAACCTGGGAAAGATTTATTGCATATTTATTTATTTTTTACTATTGATGGCGGTGATCTGCGATGTTTAGCGGTACTGCGACATTGCGACGGACAGATCCGACACTTTTGACACATTTTTGGGGCCACTGACATCTATACAGCGATCAGTGCTATAAAAATGCACTGATTACTGTGTAAATGTCACTGGTGGGAAAGGGGTTAACACTAGGGGGCGATCAAGGGGTTAAATGTGTGTTCCCTAGATGTGTTCTAACTGTATAGGGATAGGACTGACTGGGGGAAGAGACATATCGTTGTTCCTACTTAGTAATTAAAAGTAATTAAAAAAAAGAATAGAATAAAATAGAAAGAATTTAACCTTCTTCCGAAATTCTAATTTTAAATAGAATAAATTCAAATTTGAATAGAACAGAAAATAATAGCCTAGAATAAAAAAGAATAGAATAGAATTCAAAAAACAATAGAATAGCATAGAAAGAATATAACCATTCCCAAAATTCAAATTTGAATAGAATAGATTAGAATAGAAAAGAATAGAATAGAAAAAAAACAATAGAATAGAATAAGATTATAAATGTTTTCCGAAATTCAAATTTCAAATATAATCAATTTGAAATTTGAATAGAATAAAACTGAATAGAATAGAAAAGAATAGAAAATAAAATAATAGAATAAACAATAGAAAATAATAGAAAGAATATAACTGTTTTCTGAAATTCTAATTTTGTATAGAATACATTTGAATTTTGAATAAAATAAATTCCAATAGAATAGAATAGATTAGAATACAAAAGAATAGAAAAAAACAACAGAATAGAATAGAAAGAATACACCCATCTTCTGAAATTAAAAATGTAAATAGAACAAATTTGAAAAGAATAGAAAATAATAAAATAGAAAAGAATAGAATAGAAAATAAAATAATAGAATAGAATAAATTTGAATTTAAAATACAATAAATTTGAATAGCATAGAAAAGAATAGAAAATAAAATAATAGAATAGAATAAACAATAGAAAAGAATAGAAAGAATATACTATAACTGTTTTCTGAAATTTGAATTTCAAATAGAATAAATTTGAATTTTTGAATAGAATACTTTTGAATTTTGAATAGAATAAATTTGAATAGAATATAATAGAAAAAAATTGAATATAATAGAAAAGAAAAGAACAGAAAATAAAAGAATAGAATAGAATATAAAAAACAATAGAGTAGAATGGAATAGAAAGCATATAACCATCTTCCAAAATTCAAATAGAATAAATTCGATTTCAAATGGAATTTGGAAAATTTAAATTGATTCGAATTTGAATAAACAAACCCAATTCTGAAAACAAATTAAATGAATTTAACTAAACTAGTTTATGTAAACACTGAAGCGTAAAAAAATGAAACCAAACAAATGTTTTCATTCTGCACATGTCTAAGCACAACTGGGATGATTTACCATTGATGACAAAAGTCAGACATTTGGGAAGGTAAAGCAAGTGAGCGGGTTAGAATGGTTTTAGAGGTTTCCAAACTATTTTTTTTAATACAACAGGGAAGGGTTGGAGCTTCCATCAGGTTTTTAGTGCTATCAAAAGGGATCATTTGATGAACAACCTTCCCTCGAATGATTCTTTTCCACTAACTCTCTGTTTTAGAAAGCAAGCACAGATTCGTGTCTGGTTTACTAAATAAATTGGGAATCTTTACAAAGTACATTTCATGAACATTCAAATATTTAATGTGCAAATTAAATAATTAAACAGAGTTTTGCTTTTCACATGACAAAAACCACTTACGAAATAAAGGTTAGAAAGAAAGGGTGAGAAGTTCCAGATTGTTGTGTGTTTTAATAAGATATATTGCAGGTTTTTATTAAATCTACAGGTTGATGTAGAAACCCACAAAGAAGCTGCAGGATTTTAATGGAGTCCCATACCTTCCTTGCTAATGACCTGCCCTTATCTGTACCCAGTCTCTTGCCTACCCTCCAGTAGTGACAAACAGACAGACTTCAAGGCCACTCTTTTGAAAATGTATTGGCTTAAATGTCCAGAGAGAGGGTCAAGGGTACAGGATCTAATGTTTCAGTGGCAGCCTCTCAGTTACAAGTGCATCATTTGAGAACAACTAATTAGTGGCCCTAGATTAGTCAGTAGCTGCCTCCTAATTACAATGGATCATTTAAATAACGCTCTTGGTGGCTCTTGGTGGCCCTAGATCAGTGGCTCTCAACTCCTCAGGACCCACTAACAGGCCAGGTTTGCAAGATAACTGAAATACATCACAGGTGATATTATATGCTGCTCAGTGATTGCAGTATTCTAGTCTGCATCTCCCCAAGGTAATACTTAAAATCTGGCCTGTTAGTGGGTCCTGAGGACAGGAGTTGAGAACCATTGCCCTAGATACTGTTGTAGCATGATACCAGGTGGTCTTCAATACCCTTGTGAGCAGTCGTAGACTCCTTAAATATCTGAATAGTGAGGTTTCCATGGTATATACATCCAGTAGCAGCTTCCCCTAAACTCTCCTGGACATTCTTCCACATAACGGAAAAAACAGGGAGGGGGAGGCGCCGACCTGAGTGTAGTATTAAAATGATGACTTTAATAGGACAAGATTAAAAACACTTACAAGATGATAGAAGATGCATGCTTGTCAATGTAAAGTGCAGTCCTGGCATTCCACATGGCTCTGTGGGTCCCACCGCTGTTCCGGATAGCTGGAAAGGATTGAGCAGCTGGCTGGAATGGATTCCAGTGTTTCTCCAGGTGCAAAGGAACCAAGCAGCTCCACACAGACCAGCATGGACCAGCATGGACCGTAGAACAGGACGTGATGTCACCGGCATCTGATTGGACCTAGGCAGGGCTGGAATCTTGTCAATCAGGGCTGCAGTGATGAAAGGCTACACGCTCTGAGCTAACTGCTCCTTCTATTGGTCTCTAGAGGGCCTCCCCCTCCCTGTTTTTTCCTTACATGTCTTGCAGAGTTATGGACACACTCTGAAAGGGTGGCTGCCTTCCTTTTTAACCCTTAATATTCCTTTCTATGGATACATCACCATCCAGCTATTACAGCCATAGACTATACCCCTAAGGATTACTCCATCTGGAGCGCCAGATAAACACTGACTATACTCTTCCACATAACAGATGCCCTTGAAGATGCTCCACAGGCAACCCCACGCCAATTTTTTTTTAAATGGCGTGCCCCCCAAACCATAGCAGACCCAAAGGGCTGGTATGGATTTTGAGGAGAAACCCCATGCCAAAAAAATAAAAAGACGTGGGGCCTCCCCCAAAATTCATACCAGACCCTTATCCAAGCATGCAGCCTGGCAGGTCAGGAAAGGTGTGGGGGCAAGGGAGCGCCCTCTCCCTTCTAGACCATACCAGGCCACATGCCCTCAACATGGCTAGGTGGGTGCATTGTTCTGCGCCCCCCTACCCAAAGCACCTTGTCCCCATCTTGATGGCGACAAGGCCCTCCTCCCGACAACCCTGGGCAGTGGTTGTGGGTATCTGTGGGCAGAAGGCTTATCGGAATATGGAAGCCCCCTTTAACAAAGGGACCCCCAGATCCTGCCCCCCCCCCCCGTGAATGGGTAAGGGTACATTTTACCCTTACCCATTCACCCCAAAAAAAGCAGTATAGTTTAAATAAAAACAAGAGACGGTTTTTGACAAGTGCTTTATTAAAAATAAAGAATGTCCCCCAGTCTTCTCCCTCCGCTGCTGTCTTCTCCCTCCAGTGATGTGTTCATCCTCGGATCTTCTCCCTCCGGTGATGTGTTCTTCCCCCAGTCTTCTCCGCTGCTGTCTGCTCCACTGCTGACCCAGTCCTCCTTCGAGGCTGGCTCCCATCGTTGTAACATCTGCGATGTCTGACAGTTCTTATATAGCCATGGGACATGGCCATCCGGTGACATCACCATGAGACTCCGCTCCTTGTGACGTTACATGGTGTGGCTATATAAGAATGGGCAGAGATCACAGATGACACATTGGCGGGAGCCAGCGTTGAAGGAGGACTGGGTCGACAGTGGAGCAGACAGCAGCAGCGGAGAAAACTGGAGGAAGAACACATCACCGGAGGGAGAAGACACCAGTGGAGGGAGAAGACCAGAGGAAGAAAAGCTACGACGGGGGACATTCTCCATTTTTAATAAAGCACTTGTCAAAAACCGTCTCTTGTTTTTTTATTTACACTACACTGTATCCCCACCCACCCCTCATGTTAAGGGCATGTGGCCTGGTATGGTCCAGGAGGGCGTGCTCTCGCTCGCCCCCCTTTCCTGACTTGCCAGGCTGCATGCTCGCTGAGGGTCTGGTATGGATTTTGGGGGGGACCCCACGCCATTTTTTTGTGGTGTGATTCCCCTCACAGTCCATACCAGAACAAAGGATCTGGCATTGTCTTAGGAGGGGTAGGTAAAACGGCGTGGGGTTCCCGTTCAAGATCCTCAGAGCACAAGTCGTATGCCATAAGTCAGATCAGTTAAGATGATGATCCGACTTGGATGCGACTTCCATTCAAATCAATGGGCTGCAATCATGCCTAAAGTCTGATCAAAGTAGTGCAGGAGGCATTTTCAAAGTTGGACCAGCACAAGTCAGACCAGTTAAGACAGCTTTTATAGGAAACCTGGCTACAGCCTAGCTGCAAACACTAAAATTAAGCCGGCCATACATGGATTGGAATTTGGCCGGTTCAGCATGGATGGGCCGAATTTTGATTTGACCTCTCAACCATATCAATTCAGTCCATTCCTTAGGAGACTATCTTAGGTGTCTTTCTTGTCCTAGTGACAGCCACTCACCCTCATTTTTTGTCACAGGGACAGAAATAAAAGTGAATGAATGGGATCAAAAACAAGAATAAACTCCTCACAAAAATATAACTCTTCTCCATTTTATTCAAAACTAAAAATTGGCTTTATGTGTTAAGAATGAAGTTCCAATGTTTGGGTGAGGTCAGGGCTAGAATTAGGGTAACATTTAGGCAGGGCTGGGACAAGGAGTGGGCAGAAGGGACGGCTTCCCTGGGCGCAGAGGGTATTTGGGGGATTTTTCTAGAAGGGGTGATGGGGGAGGATTTCTACTAAGAGGGTGGATTTGTGTTAGGGAGGGGGATTTGGGGGGGGGGGTTGTGCTAGTAGGGATGATTGGGGGATTTGTGTTAGGAGGAGAAATTGGAGGAGGGGGGTAATTAGTGCTAGGAGAGGGTATTTGGTGAGAATTTTGAGGGGGGGATGTATGCTTAGAAGGAAAATTTGAGGGGTGGAGGATGTGTGCTAGGAGGGGGGATTTGGGGAGGGAGAGTATTTGAGCTGGGAGGGGGGATTTCTACTGGGAGAGGGGAATTTTTTGTTTGGGAAGAATTTAGGCTTGCAAAGGGAACGTATGCCTAGGGGATAAGTGTGAAGAGTAGTGCTCATTTTTTTTTTTTTTTTTTTGGAAGGAGGGGATTTTTGCTGACACAAAAAGCACATTTTGACATGTTCGCCTTGGGCAGAAAATGACTTTGTCCCGGCACTGCATTTATGGACTAAGTGTTGGGGTTAGACTAAGGGTTAGGTTAAGGCCAGGGGGTCAGAGAGTATAGGCTGCTATGTTTATTCAACATTTCTGGTCCCAAAAAACTCACAGTGAACATTAACAACAGCACCAGTTTGTCAGTGCTAAAATCCAATGTACCTCTATTTATATGCAAAGCAAATAATTCAAATATACTAATAAATAAAACATTTTAACTGACATATGAAATGAATGCTGACATATTCTTCTATTGGTAAAGGTTAACTGCTCCAGACTATCAAGGAACTGTTTTCTTTTAAAATGCAAATTGCAGTTAAAGAGAATTTAGAGAAAGTCAGAAGGTGAGTTTGAGGGTTGAATCTTTTCGCATATTCCAATTTAACAAGAGGATGGCATTTAGGAGAGAAATACTACTTGTCTTTCCCATCTGTGCTTTGTAAGATTATTTTCCAGCAAGGATAATATTTGAGGATTTTTTTCTAGAAGTGTATTCAGCCTCTAGTCAATAATTCTGCTGGATAACAATTTGGAGTATTACATTTATCATTCTAATGCAACATTCTATTTGGAATCTAAAGGGCTTAGGTTTGACACAAAAGACTGATTCCCTCACATCATTGTCTGTAAGCTCACACTGTTCCACTCTGCTCCTCTTGGGCTTGTATTACAATACTACAATGTATTCTGTATAGCATTACACACGCAGAACAAACATGCAAGTCTGAATCCTTACAGAATGCTTGTTTTAGGTCAGTAACTCACAAGGTGCTAAACTGTATATGAGCAATATGGGTCCAACTTGTATACCACATTTCTGTCTTCATGGTTTACCTTTAAAGAGGAAGTAAACTCTGCATTCCTTATCGCGATTTTCATCTCATGTGATATGAAAATGTATTTGCAACCCTCATATAATAGTATAATGTATGCATAATCGCTGCTTACTGTGACGTAATCAAACTTTATGTGACAGATTGCAAGCAGATTAAACAAGTAAGGGAAATTTCACAGGCTGCAATCAACAGGTTTATTCATGAGGAGTGCAATGTGCTTGCATTGGAGTGTTTACAACCACTAACCACTTAAGAACCGGAAGGATTTGCTCCCTTAATGACCAGGTCATTTTTTGCGATACAGCACTCCATCACTTTAACTGACAGTTGCGCGGTTGTGCGACATTGTATCCAAACTAATGTACTTTTTTCCCACAAATAGAGCTTTCTTTAGGTGGTATTTGATCACCTCTGCGGTTTTTATTTTTTGCGCTATAAACAAAAAAAGAGCGACAATTTTGAAAAAAAAACAATATTTTTTACTTTTTGCTATAATAAATATCGGTGTCGTGCTGTGGGCCTTCGGCGGTGCGCGTGCGCCCCCTAACGCTCTTAAAGTGGCCGACATACACCTACAGTGATTGGCGCAGCCATGCCAACCTGCTGCAGTATAATGACGGCGGCTGGTCAGCAAGCGGTTAAAGAAGAAATTCATCCTGGATAAAGAAATGTAAGTTGTATGTATAGCCCACACATTTTCTTTTAGCTTTGAATAGATTTGGAACAAATAGACCCCTGTAAGGTTTTTATTGTCTGTGTCCCCGTTGGGTAGGCTTACCCACTTTATTTGTCTTAGTGACCAGTTATGGGAATTCTAAAATTTTGTATCTCAGGGCCAGGAAGTGAAAGGAAAACACCGTCCCATGATACAGACAGCAAAAATAGTTTTCAGAAGTTTTAGGGTAGAACTCCAGTCAAAAAGTAAGTAAGTAATAAAGAATGAATAGCCTATTAACCACTTCAGCCCCGGAAGAATTTGCCCCTCAGTGACCAGAGCACTTTTTAAAATGTGGCACTGCGCTGCTTTAACTGGTAATTGTGCGGTCATGCAATGTTGTACCCAAACAAAATTTGCGTCCTTTTTTTTGATACAAATAGAGCTTTATTTTTATTTTGTGATATGAATATAAAAAGACCATTAATTTTGAAAAAAAAATATTTTTATACTTTTTGTTATAAAAAAAAAATCCAATAAACTCAATTTTAGTCTTACATTTAGGCTAAAATGTATTTAGCCACATGTCTTTGGTAAAAAAAATGTCAATAAGCGTATATTTATTGGTTTGCGCAAAAGTTATAGCGTCTACAAACTAGGGTAAATGTTCTGTAATTTACGCAGCTTTTAGTTTATGACTGCCTATCTAATTTCTTGATGTGCTGAAATGGCAGGGCAGTACAACCCCCCCCCCCCCAAATGACCCCATTTTGGAAATTAGACACTCCAAGGAAATTGCTGAAAGGCATGTTGAGCCCATTGAATATTTTATTTTTTTGTCACGTGATTGTAAAAGTACAAAAAAAAAAAAATGACACTGAGTTGTCACTAAATGATATATTGCTCAGATATGCCATGGTTATATGTGGAATTACACCCCAAAATACATTCTGCTGCTTCTCCTGAGTATGGGGATACCACATGTGTGAGACTTTTTGGGAGCTACAGGACACCAAAAACCAAGCCTCGCCTTCAGGATCTCTAAGGGCATACATTTTTGATTTCACACCTCACTAACTATCACAGTTTCGAAGGCCATAAAATACCAAGATAGCACAACAACCCCCCCCCCCCCCCCCAAATGACTCAATTTTGGAAAGTAGACACCCCAAGCTATTTTCTGAGAGGCATGTTGAGTCCATGAAATATCTTATATTTTGCCACAAGTTGCAGGAATATTACAAACTTTTTTGTATTGTTTTGCACAAAGTTGCCACAAAATGATATATTGCTCAAACATACCATGGGCATATGTGAAATTACACCCCAAAATACATTCTGCTGCTTCTCCTGAGTATGGGGATACCACATGTGTGAGATTTTTTGGGAGCCTAGCCGTGTACAGGACCCCAAAAACCAATCGCCGCCTTTAGGCTTTCTAAGGGCGTAAAATAGTGATTTCACTTCCTCACTATCTATCACAGTTTCGGAGGCCATGAAATGTCAAGATAGCACAATTTTGCAAAGAAGACACTCCAAGCTATTTTCTGAGAGGCATGTTGAGTATTTTGCAGATCACCCTTTTTGTTACTAAGTTTTGAAAATTTAAAAAAGAAAAAAAAATACATTTTTCTTTCCTTTCTTCGTTTTCAAAAAAAAATGAGAGCTGCAAAATACTCACCATGCCTCTTAGCAAATACCTTGGGGTGTCTATTTTCCAAAATGGGGTCATTTGGGGGGTCATTTGTGCTATCTTGACATTTCATGGCCTCCGAGGTAGTGAGGAGTAAAATCACAGTTTTACGCCTTTAGAAAGCCTAAAGGCGGGGCTTGGTTTTCAGGGTCCTGTACGCAGCTAGGCATGTGGTATCCCCATACTCAGGAGAAGCAGCAGAATGTATTTTGGGGTGCAATTCCACATATAACCATTCCATGTTTGAGCAATATATGATTAAGTGACAACTTTGTGTAAAAACTACATTTTTTTTTTTAATTTTCCCGAAAATTGTGGCAAAATATTAAATATTCCATGGACACAACATGCCTCTCAGCAAATAGCTTGAAGTGTCTACTTTCCAAAATGGGGTCATTTGGGGGAGGGGGGTTTGTGCTATCTTGACATTTCATGGCCTCTGAAACTGTGATAGGTAGTGAGGAAGTGAAATCACCATTTTATGCCCTTAGAAAGCCTGAAGGCGGTGATTGGTTTTCGGGGTCCTGTACACGACTAGGCTCCCAAAAAGTTTCATACATGTGGTATCCCCCTACTCAGGAGAAGCAGCAGAATGTATTTTGTGGTGTAATTTCACATTCACAATTCCACCCAAAAGGGGAAGCTCTGCTTGTTCGCACCCCCCCCCCCCCTCTACCACATTTGGGACTTTTTGGGGGGGAGCGGGTACCTGGTTTTGACAGGTACCCGTTCCCACTTCCGGGTAAAATCGCTGACCGGCGATTTACGACATTTCCGACCCCTCCGTCTTCCACCCCCCAGACATGTGTGGTTCAGTGAATGGTGGAACTATTCAGTAGGAAACCAGCATTCCTTTCTCTCAATACCGGAGATTACACCCAAAGTCGATTGACGAGTCGGCTCGGGGTGCTGACATTGCGAGATCCCTGGACATGTAAGTCTCCTTATATTGAAAATCATCAGCTACAGTGTTTGTAGCTGCTGACTTCTCATTTTTTTTACATACTCTCAGCCTGGGTTCACACTGATGCGAATTTACACCGGGTTTGATGCATTTGGGAACACACAGATTCGCAGGTCATGAAAAAAGCATAGTATTCCATGGCTGTGGTTCACATCTATGTGTTGCGAATTTGGTGCGAGAAAAAAAGAGTCCTGTGTGTGTTGACTGCGGGTGCAATCCAAATACCAATGGTGCAGTGTAAATTTTATCTTCATAGGCTTCAATTGAACTTGCAGTAAACTCGCAGAACACAGTTCACATGTCTGCCTCCTGAAATTCGCAGTAAAATCGGGGTAAATTTGTGGTAAAATCACGGTAAATTCGCACCTGTCCACCTCAAAACACAAGGCAAATTCGCACCTCACATAGGACAAAAGAACGTATCAAATTCACAGTACACCGCAGTAGTGTGAACCTAGGCTTAAACTTTCCAGTTATTTCTTTGGAGCAGATTTAAGCCCCGTACATACTAGTACTTTTTTTTTCATTCACCCAGAAAAAAACCTGACAGCTTAGGAGAAGCTGCTTTACTAACTGCAATGTTATTACAGTGATCTCCCTTACTGTTCTATTGTGTCTGCCCCCCCCCCCCGCTAGAACTCTCCATCGTTGGCTGAGAGCGCTGATCGGGAGCCTGTCGAAAGACCTTTTTTGGTCATGCCCCTTCGAAGAAGATGACCGAACGGCCAGCTTTTGTCAGACCGTCTCCAGTACACACAGGCGAATGTCGGCTGGTTTCTTTTTGAACTGGCTGATGCCCATGTGTACTAGGCTTTACACATAGCACTCTATAGGGAGCTCCCTTTGTTTAGAAAATCTTGCAATTTACAATTAAAGAACAGACCGAGGGAAGTTATTTTTTGGAAGTGCACAAACATACAATGTACAACCTAAGCTTTGCAATCTTTAACACTTTGTTAGGACAGACTGTGCAAATTTCATTACAACCGATAATGAGAGCTGCCAGCACAGCACAGTACAGATACTGTAGGGTATTTTATAATAAATACAACTTCACAGCCCCCCTACGCCCTTAACATTACATAGTGAAAAGGTAAGCATAAATATATATATATATTTTTTAAGTAATGCTATGTGAATGGGCAAAGGTAACAAATATATAGAGTAGGTGTTATCCCAGTTTGGCTGCAAAAGTGGAATTACTCTTAAACCCTTCAATGCACTGTAATACGTGATATACATTTTCTGTCTATATATATCAGACAGATAATGCTCAGTTTTCCATTCTCTGTTCATTTGGAGCAGACACCGAAGCCTTTATTTCTGCTTCCACTGAACTGATGCTTGCCTGGAACTAATATCTCATGATATTTAAAATCTGGGTCACATAGTTGTATAGTGATACCATGAATTATTTATGTCTAATATTACTTTACTTTAACTATAGAGATTCATATCCAGGCTGGGTAACCATGGAGACGTCAGTGGGATCCTTGGGGATGCATTCATTTACAGCAATTGTAACTCATGAGGAGATCATGTATCCAATGCAAACTGTCTTTCATTTTTTATAACTATGCACTGTTCCATTTCAATAATCCATACTTTAGATGCACAATGCAATAAAAGCTTTGGAGGCTCTTTCACAAAAGACCCCAGCGATTGTCCTTTTATCTGAAATCATATGCCATTTCCCTGTATGTAATATGTACTAATGCGCACCTACATGTGCACTGCTTTGATTTAATTAAAAGCCATTGTAATTTTTCAGAGGGGTAAGGGAGCCATTTAGATGTAATTACACATATGTAATTTTCTGCTTCTATTTCATATTTGCAATGCATGACAGCAATACGTTTCCTTGTATTAATGTTTATTGATTCTTTCTATGCTTTTGCCTCTATTATTGTCATTTTTGTATGCTGTAGACACTATGAAAATAAGAGATATTGTTGATGAAATTAGTTATAGTATTGGGGCATTGTGAGTAGCAGTTATATCTCAGCAGTTCAGTTCTTTTTATTTAAAGTGTACCTGAACCCAAGAACAAAAACTTAATATATGGCAGCTTACTGTATAGTGGTGATAAAATGTTTTGGGGTTTTGTATCCACCTGGCAGCTGGAGCCAGGTGTGGCTGATCAGAACCTGCTGGCTTCTGGGAGACACCTGCTGGTGGACACTGAAACTTCAGCCATCGGGCCAGAGAACCACAGTGCCACCAGCAGGTGAACTCAGTCCTGACAGATTTCCTCTGGATGCTCCATAGGGCCCTACCACTGGGGTCTGGTGAGAACACCGCCGCAGGGGTCCCAAAACTGGCTGGGTTTTATGCTGGTCAGATCCTCAGAGGCAAGCAGGTTGTTGGGCACAGGACATCCAGAGGCAGGCTGGGAAGCTGGCACGTGATAAGCAGACTGGGCAGCAGGAAGAGGCACATCAGGCTGGGCAGCGGCACAGGTATTGGCATAGTCCAGCTGGGCGGCAGGCTTGGCAGCAGAAGGTAGGTCACCCACGGTAGGCGGCAGCATGCAGGAGGAATGGACACCATCGGCAAGCGGCAGCATGGAGGAGGAATGGACACCATCGGCAAGCGGTTGCATGAAGGAGGAGGAATGGACACCATCAGCAAGCAGCAG
This sequence comes from Lithobates clamitans, assembly GCA_037952925.1. NCBI lineage: Eukaryota > Metazoa > Chordata > Amphibia > Anura > Ranidae > Lithobates > Lithobates clamitans. The sequence continues at coordinate 10,690,643 of JBBGZY010000004.1, read as the reverse complement.
CATGGAGGAGAAGGAATGGACACAATCAGCAGGTGGCAGCATGGAGGAGGAGAAATAGACACCATCAGCAGGTGGCAGCATGGAGGAGGCATTGACTCTATCAGCAGGCAGCAGTATGGAGGAGGCATGGACCCCATCAGCACACGGCATCAACATGAAGGAGGCATGGACCCCATCAGCAGGCGGCATCAGCATGGAGGGAGCATGAACCCCATCAGCAGGCAGCATCAGCATTGAAGAGGCATGGACCCCATCAGCAGGCGGCATCAGCATGGAGGAGGCATGGACCCCATCAGCAGGCGGCATCAGCATGGAGGAGGCATGGACCCCATCAGCAGGTGGCGGAAGCAAGGAGGAGGCATGGACCCCATTAGCAGGTGGAAGCATGGAGGAGGCATAGACATCATCAGCATGTGGCAACATGGAGGAGTCATGGACACCATCAGCAGGTGGCACCATGGAGGAGGACTGGATAACATCGGCAGCAGTCATCAGCATGGAGGAGGACTGGATCACACCGGCAGCAGTCATCAGCATGGAGGAGGACTGGACACCATCAGCAGCAATCATCAGCATGGAGGAGGACTGGATCTCAGCAGTCATCAGCATGGAGGAGGACTGGGCACCATTAGCAGACAACATAGATAGGGGCAGAGTTGTAAGAGCAAGAGAAAAGTTTTGTTTATTTTTTGTCTTGGATACTGAAGTCCTGCACAAAGTTGCATTGTGCTGACCAGAGTGTACTGCTGATGGAAAGGTAGTAAGAGTACTGGGGAGGGAAGAGTAGCAGATGTACAGCAAGAGCCCTGAGATGTTGCTATGGACAACGGTACTGCAGGGGGAGCTTCCAATGGATTGCATACAGAGGAAGTGTGATTACTGGTGGCAAGATACTGATCTACAGAAGGTAAGGGACACTCAGTAGCAGCAGAGGTTGCTAAGGGTAACAGAGGAACAGATTATTGATCTTTAGCAGCAGACCTGATTTTATCTGCCTCATCTAGTACTGGGGATATGATCTCTGACCAAGCTTGTAGCAGAGGGTGAACTAAAGTCTGTTTGTCTCTCCCTCGCTCACATTGCTCAATAAAACAGTGCACAGCAGCAATACAATCCAACAACACCTGTTGTGAATAGGCTGAATATTGCTGGAAAAAAGAACCTGCACAATGTTTCAGCAACCATCCCAAAAATCCAGCCTGGTACATAGTAAATGGAGGAAATATTATGGTCCTGAGAGGTAAACTGAAATGGTAGCTCAGAACAGATCTGAATCAAAAGTTGTACTTCACTAAGGGAAAATCTGCCCTCAACAGCTAAGGCATGTGCAGTCAGAATGCTTGCCAAAACTGTTCCAACAGTTCCAAACTGCCAGGAGACACCTGTTGTTGGATCTTAGTACTGCACGCCAAATGACAGATATTACCAGAGGATGGAACTTTTCCTGACAGAACCTAACTACTATCTATATGCAATTTCTACAATAGAGGTAACAGGGATGCAAGGAAGGGCAACACGACTGGGTACAAGAGCAGGAGCCAGGTAGAGGGGTGCAGGATGGCTCAGGATACAGGAGGCACAAGTATCTGGTAGCAAGGGGGGCAATAGACAGGATAGTGACGCCCTGGGGGAAGGGAGGAGCAGCCATAAATATCCACCTGGCAGCTGGAGCCAGGTGTGGCTGATGAGAACCTGCTGGCTTCTGGGAGACACCTGCTGGTGGACACTGAAACTGCAGCCATGGGCCCAGAGAACCACAGTGCCACCAGCAGGTGAACTCAGTCCTGACAACATGTTTGCTTGAGTGCTAGGAGGACACAACAAGCCAGTACACCAACCGCTCACCACCTCGGGGAATTACTATAGGTGTTTTCTACTATATTCAAGCCAGGAACCAGTAGTGTTGTCTACTTAAGGCCCCTTTCACACTGGGGCGGTTTGCAGGCGTTATTGCGCTAAAAATACCGCCTGCAAACCGCCCCTAAACAGCCTCCGCTGTTTGTTCAGTGTGAAAGCCCGAGGGCTTTCACACTGAAGCAGTGCGCTGGCAGGAGAAGAAAAAATCTCCTGCAAGCCACATCTTTGGAGCAGTGAAGGAGCAGTGTATTCACCGCTCCTAAACCGCTCCTGCCCATTGAAATCAGTGGGACAGCGCGGCTATACTGCGGCAATACCGCCGCTATAGCCACGCTGTACGAGTGATTTTAACCCTTTTTCGGCTGCCAGCAGGGGGTTAAAACCGCACTGCTAGCGGCCGAATACTGCAGTAAAACAGCGCTAAAAATAGCGCTGTTTTACCGCCGACGCCCCCTACCGCCCCAGTGTAAAAGCAGCCTAAGTGCTTTCCAGCTTCCAGGGGTATTGGATATGGTTATGGATATGGTATACACAAAGGGGGTTATTTACTAAAGGAAAATCCATTTTGCACTACAAGTGCACTGCAAGTGCACTTGGAAGTGCAGTTGCTGGACATCTGAAGGGGACATGCAAGGAAAATAAAAAAACAGCATTTTTGCTTGTACTTGATTGGATGATAAAATCAGCAGAGCTTCCCCTCATTTCAGATCTTCCCCTTCCGACTGCACTTCCAAGTGCCCTTCCAATTGCACTTGCAGTGCACTTGTAGTGAAAAGTGGATTTGCCTTTAGTAAATCAACCCCATAGTTACATTGGTCCAAACTGGACCAATGTAACTACAGTATGTATAATAAAGACTGGAATTATTCTTTAAAAGACCAAAATGGAACAAATGAGAGAAGTTCATTGTTATGGTTTGCATACACTTCCACAGAAATGTAAATGACCCTAAATATTACGTTGAAAAAATTAAAACAACAAACAGTGAAAACATTTACATTGTATATAGGTACCTTACAAGGCTGAAATGTCCATCTTATGTACTGTACGCTTACTAGAATTAAACAGCAGATAACAAGACGGTAACAGGAAAGATGTGAAAAGTGAATGCTGCATTATTCTGCTCAAGATGTAAGTGTACACCCGATACATAAGGAGGAACAGCAGTTATTCAGGGGTCCTATCGTAGCTACAGAATTTGTATCTACTTTTTTATTTAGAAGTTGGGGGTGCAGTGGGTATCCAGACCTCTGAAGACCCGATTATGAGAGGGAAAGACTATCATTGTTGGTGGTAATGGTTAAAAGAATATGTTTTTTCTCAATTAAACATCACCAATGTTTGTAGTGCACAAATTTTCCCTTCTTTGTAGGGTACCCACATGCATATCTATGTGCTTAGGGGCACCTTTAAATTATGAAAACATGCTTAGTGTAACATTTCTACATTAATATATCTGCTTGTAATTTCTAATAAAATGTGTTCGTACTCGTGTATTTGTAAATCTGAACAGGTGATAGCACGCAATGCCTGCTTTCGTTTCCACTCACACATTCAGCCTTTTGTTCCCAAAGAACAATATACTCCTTGAGGACGGCAAAACCATAGAGAGATTATATCCATCCCTCTGGAACAAATGGTGAAGCATGAAGAAAACAAAGGATATATTGTTATTGTAAAGTGTATTTCAAGGCAAAATTAACAAAACTGAAAAAACATATGCAGTAAATCTTTTAAATACTTATAAGTTTCCCCACGTTTAAGCCCTTTAAAGACCCTGCAGGAACAAAAAAATACTTGTGGATCTGCCAGAAATGCACTCAGCTTTGTTGACAACATACAGCATATTTGTGAACTGAGTGGTGTCAGCCCTACCAGTTTTCTTTTGCTAAAGTATGCCAACACTCCCACCCTTAGGTCTCTACTACATAAATACTAATCACTTTGTAAGAGGGCTCAATAGGCTCTATGTGATAACAAAAGTATGCAGAGGACACAAGACAGCATAGCAGCAGAGACGCTGATCAACAGGCAGTGCCAGCGCAGGATGTGGAGCGCCTGACCCACCATGACTGAGGACCTCTTAAACCCCCACAGTAGAGTCCTTCATAGGTGGGGATGAGTTCAAGGATCTCTATGTGACACCAGCACTGAGAGAGAGAGGTCCCCGAGAGCAACAATGAGGCAGAGACCACCAGGACTGAGATAGAGAGCAGTGAGATAGACAGCACCGAGATCGAGAGCACCGAGATAGAGAGCACTGAGATAGAGGGCACTGACCTCAGTACCAAGACAAAGAGCACTGACACCAGTACAGAGATAGAGAGCACTGACACCAGCACTGAGATAGAGAGCACTGACACCAGCCAGTGTTGCCAACGTCAGTACTTTTAATGGCAGCCAGTAAAAAGCAGGCAATTTTCTCCTGCCAGTAAATGGCAGTAAAAGTAAATGGTTGCCAGTAAAAAATATGGCTGTGACGCTCAGCTTGGTCTGGAGCCGGCTGAGACCATCCGAGTGCCTTCTACAGTGTGATCGGGTGGCTCTGTCGGAGGCGGTGCAATGGAGCCAAGCAGAGCAGCCAGAGCCTCGTGGTTTGGGAGCCTGCAGTATGGGAGCAAGAGAGGCTGGGACTGTCAGTGCTGTTTAGACTAGAGTGGACTGAAGGGACCACTTGGCTCGGAGAGAGGCTGTCACTGTGACTCAGGAGGGGACGTGTTGTGTTGTCTTCAGCAAGTGAAATGCATGCTCAATCGGATTCAGGTCAGGTGTTTGACTTTGCATAACATTCCACTTCTTTCCCTTAAAAAACTCTTTGGTTGCTTTCGCAGTATGCTTTGGGTCATTGTCCATCTGCACTGTGAAGCGCCGTCCAATGAGTTCTGAAGCATTTTGCTGAATATGAGCAGATAATATTGCCCGATACACTTCAGAATTTATTCTGCTAATTTTATAAGCAGTCACATCATCAATAAATACAAGAGAACCAGTTCCATTGGCAGCCATACATGCCCACGCCATGACACTACCACCACCATGCTTCACTGATGAGGTGGTAGGCTTTGGATCATAAGCAGTTCCTTTCCTTCTCCATACTTTTCTCTTCCCATCACTTTTGTACAAGTTGATCTTGGTCTGTCCATAGGATGTTGTTGCAGAACTGTGAAGGCTTTTTTAGATGTTGTTTGGCAAACTCTAATCTGGTCTTTCTGTTTTTGAGGCTCACCAACAGTTTACATCTTGTGGTGAACCCTCTGTATTCACTTTGGTGAAATCTTCTCTTGATTGTTGACTTTGACACACATACACCTACCTCCTGGAGAGTGTTCTTGATCTGGCCAACTATTGTGAAGGGAGTTTTCCTCACCAGGGAAAGAATTCTTTGGTCATCCACCACAGTTGTTTTCTGTTTTCCGTGGTCTTCCGGGCCATTTGGTGTTGCTGAGCTCTTTCTTTTAAAGGATGTTCCAAACAGTTGATTTGGCCACACCTAATGTTTTTGCTATCTCCCTGATGGGTTTGCTTTGTTTTTTCAGCCTAATGATGGCTTGCTTCACTGATAGTGACAGCTCTTTGGATCTCATATTATTCTCATATTGTGAGTTGAGGTTTGACAGCGTTTTGCAAGACAAGCAACATTTTCAAATAAATTTTGACTTGATATACAAGCGATGTCTTGATATACAAGTAGCGTCATGTCACTGTCAACTGAGTATAAAATTGAAGAGATGCGCCTCTAAGTGTAGCAATATGGTTACATTTATTGAAGGTACAACATTTAGCAAATCACATGGTTGATGATTAAAACAGGCACATCTAAGTATGCAGGCATCCGTGGTAAAGCTGTCCACATAGATCATGCTCCTCACCAAACATTGACATCGTCCCTTCCACGCTGCGCTCCACGAGCTCTTCAATCGTCGCTTTCAGATCGCTCTACTGCAGGGTAGTCTTCCCGGTCACGATGGCAGACTGACAGCCGGCGGTGCAGAGGATGGTCTATGTGGACAGCTTTACCCCGATGCCTGCATACTTATATGTGCCTCTTTTAATCATCAACCATGTGAGTTGCTAAATGTCATACCTTCAACAAATGTAACCATATTGCTACACTTAGAGGTGCCTCTCTTCTATTTTATATTCTGTAGCTCCTGCTGGATTTTGCTTCTAATCTCCCTGTGGAGGCTTCCATTTGTGGTTGGACATATTATGGTTTTACAACCTGGTCACATTGCTATAATCATTTTATATGGACTATAAACTGAAGAACTTATGAATAAACGGTTTCATTATTTCTTATGGGAAAATTCACTTTGATATAAGAGTGTTTTGGATTAGAAGCATGTTTCTGGAATGATTTATGCTCGCAATCCAAGGTTTTGCTGTACTTCAAATAAAGACCCAAGGAACAGTTGTCTTTTCAATCATCTATTCAAAGACACATCAATAGATGAAATGATGTACTGTGGAAAAATGAATTGCACCCTTGGCCTCCAAAGCTAGCATTGACTCCTTTGCACCCCCCCCCCCCCCCCCAATGTTTTCTACTTTCTGCTATAAAACATATCCATAAAATTACATTTCTTCATAAATGTAATTTTGCAAAATGTATTCTGCTACATGTCTTTGGTAAAAAAGAAAATCCCAATAACACTGCGTTTTTGGGGACACTATACTGTTTGGGACACTAGTATAGTTCTGACCATGACCGGGATACTGATCTGGACAGACACTATACTCATAATAGCGGTGATCAGTGACCTATAGTGTGACTGTAAAAATGTGGCGGGCAATCAGGGAGTGGAGCTAACTGATTCTGGCTGGGATTCTGGCTGGGAGGGACTCTGACATTATCTGACATCGCTAGTGACACTAATACAGTGATAAGTGATAATACTGTACACTGTCACTGTGCTAATGACACTGGCTGGGTGACAGGGGTGAACAGGAGGACAGTCAAGGGGTTAACTTTGTGCCCAACAAGTGTATATGTGCTTATTTTACTCACGGACTTGACTCACGCTTCCTGATACCCTGAACGGGAAGTAAAATCAGGAAGCAGAAACAGCCAGTTATGTGTTGTGTGTTTACTAACACACACAGATCTCTGTGCTGTGCTTGGCCACAGCCATCAGCAGGTTCAAAGCCAAAATCAATGGTTGTGAGCCTGCTGACAAACTTGTGCTTTGTCCAACCACAGCACAAGTGGCAGGGGGAGCGCATGCCTGTAAACAAGGAAGTCTGCCTGCGACATAACAGTACCAGTTGGCTTGCTGATCAGCAAGTGGTTAAATCTGCAACCAGCTAGCCTTGAGATAATCCGTGGTCCCTAGAAAAGAGGGATGTTCACACATGATTCAACTATCTCACAACATATTGGGAGCCAGTTGCTCCTTATCGGCATACTTGTTCCAAGTCAATGACCTAAAATATTGAACCCAAAAGGTCAACATCCAACAGCCAAGTAACTGGTATGTGCAAATGAAAGTCAACAGAAGGAGCCTCCATGTCTCAGAATAAGTTTCATTCAATCATTCTCTTATGGGTTTATTACTGTATTTGTAATGGTATGTTTTTATTTTTTATTTTAGAATGCAGAGGCAAGCTATGACTTTAGCAGCAATGACCCTTATCCATATCCCCGCTACACTGATGACTGGTTTAACAGGTACTGTGAATTATGGATATAAATAATGTACATACATATATCTATATCTGTTTGGCTTTGTCTTTTTACCTCTCTATATAAACTTAATGTGAGAAGTAGCTTTGAGTAGCTGAACCTGTTGCATATCCTGTATTGTTCTGTTAGGGCTCGTTCACATGTGCAAACTGTCTGAAGAGCAATTCATGTTTGGATCCCTCTTTAGAGAACATTTTACAGATAGTGGGGAGGCATTGTATCACCTCCCTAATACCTGCTTTAATGCCCTAAATGCTGGACTACCACCCCTCAAACAGGAGCATTGCATACTGTTCCGAGGACCTTGCAGACCCCCATGCTGAAAGTGTCAAGGGGTACCAATTCTGCCATGGCAGCGAAGTAAAGCATCCCAGCTGTGGCATGTGTACACCCCTGGCCACTGCCCCTGCAGCTAAAGCAAGTAGAGGTTGAGGGGTGGTAAAATCGTGCAGGGTTTTACCACTCCTCAACCAGATGTATTAATAACCCCTAAAGTGCAACTAAACTTTCAATTGAATACATTCCATGTGCATTGAAACAAAAAAGTGGCTAAAGTCTTGGTGTAAGACTTATTTAGCAAGCAGTCACAACAATTGGCTGCCAGTTTTCAGAGCAGGACACTTGCTCTCTGTGTGGAAGCAGTGATCTCTTCTCGCAGAGGTTTGACATGCCCCCTAATGAGTCAGAGCCAGAGCCCTCCATTCAACAGGGTGCATGTGTTTTGCTGATTGCCATAGGCGTGCGCACAGGGTGTGCCGAGTGTGCCCAGGCACACCCTAATCACCCCGTGAACATTAGCGTTATCGCTCTGTGTAGCAGCAGAAACAGGGGAAAGATCTCCCTCTTACCGGCTCTGCCATAAGAGAAGTGTTTATGCTATTCTCCTTTACTGTGCCGCCAGGGAGATCAATGTGCCAGGGTCATATATATGTAGACATCCGCACACGCATGTGTGTTTGAGCTTAAGGGTGCACACCCCAATGCAATAGGCTGCGCACACCTATGCTGATTGCAGAGCTAATGATCTGACTCAGTAAGGAGTATGCTAGACCTCTGTGGAGAAAACACTGCATCCACACAGAGAACAAGACTCCCACTCTGCAGCTGCTGGCAAGGTATAGGCTTTTCTACTCAGGCTGTGGCTGCTATAGAATAAGACGTTGAACATTTTTTTGTTTTGATGTCCCTAGAATGTATAAGGTGATTGAGCGTTCAATTGGGTTTTAGATCACTGGCTTTGTGATGATTATACAAAATGTTAGCAGAGTTCTGTGACACTAGAAATTCCTATTGTTTTCACTGTACTTTTAACTTTATTTTAGTAAAATTGATGTGCTTTAGCCATGACAACATATTGCTGTAATGCTGGACTCACATTTATGTGCTTGCATTGCTCTGCACATTTGAGGTGTGCTTTTAATGCAAATTATGATGTGTTAATGTCCATTATGGAAAGCTGTTATAATGTGCATCAACTGCCTGAAAAAGTGTAGATTGCCTTTTTATGGCTGGTACATGTCAGTGCGCTGCATTTGTGTGAACTTGCACCATTTTTTAACAATGGCAAACATCTGCTGATCCATTAAGACCCCTTTCACACCGAGGGCGTTTTGCAGGCGCTATAGCGTTAAAAATAGCGCCTGCAATCCTCCCTCAAACAGCTGCAGCATTGTCTCCAGTGTGAAAGCCCGAGGGCTTTCACACCGGAGCACTGCGCTGGCAGGACAGGAAAAAAAGTCCTGCCAGCAGCTTCTTTGGAGCGGTGAAGGAGCGGTGTGTTTACCGCTCCTCCACTGCTGCTCCCCATTGAAATCAATGGGGCAGCGCTGGGATACCGCCGGCAAAACGCCGATATTGCGGCACATTGCGGGCGGTTTTAACCCTTTCTTGGCCACTAGTGGGGAGTAAAAGCACCCTGCTAGCGGCCGAAATGCGTGCTAAAAAAAGCAGCGTGTTACCGCCGACGCTATGGGCGGCCCGGTGTGAAAGGGCTCTAACTGTTGATGCCGCTCTCTACTGGTAAGCCCAGGGCAAATGTCCCTTTTCTCCTGTATTAAAGCAGTCCTGTCTATACATTTGACAGTGTGTCGCTCTGCTGCATTCTATTGTATTACGCCTAAATCTCTTCCCTACAGATTCAGAACATGATCTTTTGTTCCAGTACTTCAGTTTCCATGGTAAAATTAACAGATCTGTCTTATCTACAAAGTATCCAGTTGAACTAACAAAACAAAGAGGCAAAGTTGAATAAAAAGACACGTTAAATGAAACCTGAAGTGAGAAAAACACAGAGACTGCCATTGATGGTCCTCGTCTTGTGAAAGTGCTAGTTTTTTGGCTGTAATACTAACCCTCTGGCTTCAGTACTAACCTACAAGTGCGCTGATCAGAAGCTCAGACTGCACTCTGACTGCCTCTTTGTTGCAGGCCAGTGATTCAGAATATACTGAAGTCAAGCAATTAGTATTTTAAAGGCAAGCATTCTTTTTTTTCATTCGAGTTTTTGCTGCCATTATGACACTGTTTTTTTGGGACAGGGAGTTAGGCCAGCCATAGACAGTTTGAATCCTGCTAAACTGGCCAAGATTTGAACCATTAATGGGCAGGCTGATTGTACAAAGTTGATTGATCGATCAAATTGGGTTCAACCAGACTTCAGATTCTTTTACGATTATTGCTAACGGGTTCTATAGCCGCTAGCAATAATCACTGGGGGGGGGGGGGGGGTGGCTCCCCTGTGCCCACCCCAGCCCCCCCGCCAGCAGTAGACAATTGCTTGGCAGGAAGGATTCCCCTGTCAGCACTGTCTATGTTGATGGGGGAATTGTGTAAATTTGGTTGCAGGAAAGAAAATTTGTACAGTTCCCCCATCAACACAGAAAGTGTTGACAGAGGAATCAGCAATTGTCTTCTCCCAGCGGGGGGGGGGCAGGTGGGGGAAGACAGTGATTAGAAGACTAGATTAGAAGACAGTGATTAGCTCTAGTGGCTATAGCAGCCACTAGCGCTAATCACAAGAGAATCCGGCAGGCTGGTTGTACTCAATTTGATCGATCAATCAACTTTGTACATTCAGCCTGCCCATTAACAGTTCAGATCTGATTAATCCCCTTTCTGATTGTTTGGGGCATCATGAAAAAACCTTGTCCGGAGAAGAAAAGGGGAGCACTACCATCAGTCCTGTGTCATGCCAACAGTAAAGCATCCTGAGACCATTCATGTGTGGGGCTGCTTCTGAGCCAAGGAAGTGGGCTCACTCACAATTTTGTCTAAGATAGCAGCAATGAAAAAAGTTTGGTACAAAAACATACAGTTTGGTGACGAACAATGCCTTTTCCAGCATGATGGAGCACCTTGCCATAAGGCAAAAGTAATAACTAAGTGGATTGGGGAACAAAACATCTAAATTGTGGGTCCAAGGCAAAGAAACTCCCCAGACCATAATCCCATTGAGGACTTGTAAGAACTTGGGTGAACAAAAAAAAAACCCCAGAATTTTTGATAAACTCCAAGCATTGATTATGCAAGAATGGGCTGCCATCAGTCAGGATGTAGCCCTGAAGTTGACAGCATGCCAAGGCCAATTGCCGAGGTCTTGAAAAAGAAGGGTCAACACTGCAAATATTGACTGTTAATAAAAGCCTTTGACACTTATGAAATGCTTGTAATTAAACTTCAGTTATCCATAGTAACATCTGACAAAAAGATCTAAAAACACGGAAGCAGCAGACTTTGTGAAAATTTATATTTGTGTAATCCTCAAAACTTTTGGCCATTGGTGTATGGCCGGCCTTAGGGTAAGTCCCCTCACAGACAGCAATTAAATCTAACAGAGATTCTACCTACCCCTCAACTCTGTACAAACCCCCTAAAAAAAGTTTTGGCAGGAGTGGCTTTTATATTTGAGAGGCCACTAAAGCAGTGACCCCCATATCCTTCCATATCAGCTTTTCTCAACATTTTTGACACCAATGAACCCTTGTAAATATAATGTAAATGTGGGGTACCTAGCGTATTTGACACCCAGAGCGGATAAAAGATGCACCCTGGTTGAAAAACCCTGCTCTGGATACTTACCAAATGCTGAAAGCAGGTAAAACTTCTGGTGGAAATACCACACTGCTCTTGCAAAAATTAGAAGCCAGCATGTAATTCAACTGACCAGCAGCCACACAAGATTGAAATTACAATTTTGTGTGGAGTTGGTCTTTAGCTAAACCCCTGTGCTATACGTCTTGTAAAATCACTCATAAATCAGTCTTTTTTACTTAACATGACTTAATTGTGTAAATAATGGGTTTGAACTATTAAAGTCCAGGGAATCAATTGTATTGAGATTTACATTGTTAAATTGTGTGTGAAAGGTCTAGATACAAGGCATGTTTATGGCAGCTGTATGTAAAGTATTACCCTCATTATCATAATTTCACAAATCAATGATCCATATAATATTACATTCCCTGAAAACAGTTGACATATAAACTCTTTAATTGCTGTGGCCATGTAGTAAAGTGCAGGTTAGCGTTTTATGTAAGGGCAGTTAATAGGTTATGCTGTACTTAATGTAGTAATGTTTACCTTTGCTGTATGCTGTTTAAACTAAAATCTAAAGAAATAGCACAAGATCGTTACTACGTCTTTTTATTATTTCTACTTAGAAAAAAAATGTATATATATATATATATATATATATATATATATATATATATATATATATATATATATATATTTATTTATTATATATACTGTGTATATATATATAACATATATAGACTGACAGATCTGTTGTTTCCATTGCAACCACAGAAAAAACAGACTATATAAAATATTTTTTTTCTAGTAATTTAGAACTCTTAGGCGCACAGCCCATTCCTGCAGCCAGCAAGGTAGCACCCAGCTACACAGGGCCTTTTTGGCCCTATACATTTGAATGGAAATATCTGAGAATGGGCAAATCAAATGCTTTTACATGTTTTTTTTCAGACCTTTTTTTTAATCTGTAAAAACGTGTCTCCTCTCCTTAGTGCTTTCTATTGGCTAAAACAAAAATGTCTTTAGCTTCAATATACATGTAAAATGCATCATTCATGCTACTATATTTGTACAAGAATGCTAAAAAAATACACTTAATAATCACTCTGCTCAGGTGTGAGTTTTGAGGAAGGAAAGAAGGATGGAAGGGTTAGAACTTCTGTCAAACGTTTTATTTCTGTTAGTGCCCATTTGGCAGATTCTTTTTGCCAGGTGTCAGACAGAACAGGGTGTGCGGGGGATACCTACCCTATGGTGACGCATGCAGCAACAAAAATATATTTTCTAGTAGAGTGAGGTAGACATAGAACCTCTATCTGAATTTTACTGCTGTCTGTATCTCCTCCCAGTTTTCTGAAATGAGAAAATGAGACAACTTTTAGCACAAATTACTGAAAGTGTTACTTAACCCACAACATCTCGGCCGGTTCAGCAAAAACTGGCCAAGATTTGAACTGTTAATGGGCAGGCTAAATGTACCAGGCTGCCGGATTCCCTTCTCTAGTCATGGACGGCTTCGCCCGCCCACCCTCGCCCCCTGCCAGGAGCAGACAATATTTTGCCCTGTCACTTGTCAGCACTATCCGTGTTGATGGGGGAATCGTGCAAATTTCAAAGTGAACACAGCGGTATCTTATTTAGTAAGCTATGTGAACTGATACTTTGCACTTTCCTCCTTTTGGAGGATTAAAACACCTCTATATGTAACACTGTACCTGCAGCAATTAATTGTATTTTTTCTGTTTTGATTGCAGCCACGGGACACGCTGTGCGGGGGAAGTATCTGCTGCTGCAAACAATAATATTTGCGGGGTGGGAGTTGCTTATAACTCTAAAGTTGCTGGTATAGTATAATTTATTTATCTTTGGTGTTTTAATGACTTACATAGTTGTTATTCATTGACAGGAAAATAAACTTCAGAGAAATTATTTTCACTGTTCATATTTTTTCAATTTTGATCGCCATCTACTGTTCATGGAGAGTAAAGCCTAAGCCAATGCAACGTGTAGCTTGTAATGGAAAGCAATATTGAAGTAACCCTTGAAGACTGCCATTGTGGACCTCTTTCTCAAAATGCTAGTTGCCTGGTTATCATGCTGACCCTCTGGTTTCAAGAGTTGCTGAATTGGACAGCCATGTAGATGTGGAATGTCAGAGAAAGTTTGAAGTCTTAATCTACATAAAGGGGTGCACTGAATTCAACCTAAATTGAATTTTAGTGTTGGTTTCAGCTCCTCTGTGGATTTTGGCTTTGTAAACTTCTCTGCAGACTGTTTTTGTGAAAGTAGGATCTCCAAGAAAGATATTGAGTTTTGCTGTCACTTTTGCTGCAGTAGTTAAGGATTGTTGTGTTTCCTCAATCCTTATTCGTGTTTGGCAGTCCCTATCATTCAGTTTCCCACCATTATTCTTCTCCAATAAAGTCTTGCCATGCTTTGTGTATGCAGTCATAACTGTGGGGGCTGTTGCTTTTAAAACACCAAACAAATTTGCAGTTATGGTTGCAGATGCTCCAGCTAAGAAGGCGATTTGTACTCTTGGAAGTCTGACCAGTCACCCATTTTACTGACTGTACTAATCGCAGCTAAACTCAACACATATTATAATGGCATACAACCTACAGAGCATAGACAATGAAAAGACACACTTTTTTCAGGGTACCCTAGCCTGCTTAATTAAAAATAAGCCCTCTAATACTGGTGCTCACAATATTGTGTCCACTCCCTGTACCTGCTCCAAGTCAGTGACTCAGTGTGTTTAAAATAAGAGGTTCAGCATGTCCGGTAACTAGTATTTTCAGAAGGAGAGGTCAGGAATGGAAGCCTCTGTATTTTTTCCATGCCGGGTTTATGGTATTTTGTGGATACTGTGGGAAAATGCCTGAAAATGCTGTAGCAGGACTCCAGGGTAGACAAGAATGTAGATAGCTAGTGTAGTCCCTAGTTCATATAAAAAACTAGAAATCAAGTAAACCTTCTTTGAATCGATTAAAGGGTTCGCTATCACTAATGCAACTTTTGGATAGTCTAACCATTTGGACTAATCTACTGTTAGGCCTAAAAGTATTAATCTGACACCACTTTAAATAGCAGCTTCTGTAGAGTGATAAAGAATATCTTAACCGCAGGGGACTCTGGTTTGCCAGCTTCCCGGTCCACTTCCTCCTATGTCTAACTATTAGTTTGTAGGTAGGGTAAAGTGTGTGCAGCAGCAATAATTCACACAGTTGGTTACAATATAAAACTTGTATTAAAGTAATGTAGGATGGCTACCCAGCCGGCTGCACTCACAGTTCCAACAGTGTGAAGGAGCAGATTCCAACTAGACTGACAGCGTCTGTTGACAGGTTACAGAATGCGTCCTGGCCATCTCACACCCAATTGGGAAGGTGTCCAGTAGAAATGCAACGCTATGCTTTCCCTTCTCATCAGGAACCTTCCCCTATCGCTATTACGGTCTCTCTCAGGTGGTATACCTGGCTCCAATTTACCAACTCGCCAAATGCTTGCCAAACCTGGGAACCTGGGCTTTAAAAAGGCTCTGCCTAACCCAAGATGGTCACATCCAATCAGGTCGCTTCCCCAGTGACAGAGGAACCCATAGATGAACTGTGTACCTCCTGACTTCCTCTTCAACTACAGTGCTGCTGCGGATAGCGCTATCTGTAGTGGAGAAAGTAGACTGCATCTGCATACAAATTCATCATTGTGGTAATAGTATTTCATGGGACGAGAGCCAGTAACCAGAAAGCTTGTCAACATCAGAATACCAGATCACCCACAGTTTGCAGGGGTCTCTGCCCACTCTACCGGAAGTTATCAGTGATAAACTGGAACTTGGATGTCCCAGCTATTTAATATGAGCGTTAGTTTAACAGCTTCAGATTTCACATAATTTTACTTTTGGTATTTTGGACCTTGGAAGTTATGAAGATGCAAATGGATTGGAAAGTTCAAGTCTACATGGAAACAAGAACAGGCAAGAAACCATTTTGCCCTAGTTTTATCTTTGTAGTTGTCGGGATTTAAAGCACTCATTTCTCCTAAAACAGTGCATATTTTAAATATGTTGCACTTTGGCTTAATAATGAAGGCAGTGATAAAAAATTGTGCAAAGTACTTTTGCAACCACTTCATATTTTAGTTTACTGTAAGCAGACTAGACAGACTGATTTGGAGATGTAGTTGTAAAACTGAACCTACAGTAGGTTATGTCTCATTTAGTCCTGCTTTTTGAAAAAATCTATGTAGTTTAGTGGTGCCAGGTCAAAGGTGTAGAGGCAAATATTGGCACATACAAATGAGGATTTAAGGCTAAACACCTGACTGTTAAGTCATCAATAAGTCAGTGACAATTTTTTTTAAAATCAATGAATAGACAAAAAGTAGCATTACCCATATTATAACTAGAGCAGATGTTTCATATACCTGGATTTTCCCATTGGAAAAATGCAATGCAGTCTGGGGAAATGCATTGCGCAAAACTGGGCATCAAATGTTCTCTATAAACAATAAGATCCAAATAGCATCAAGTGATACATGATTATTTTCCACTTTTTAAAGTGGAGCTTGGGTTATTACCAAATACTTTGCAGCCTTAAAGCAGGATTCCAGGCATACAGACTTTTCTCTATTGTAGTTAAGCAATACAGCCTGGTCACTTCCTACCTACAGTCTGGAAATGGACAGTGAAGGTTCAACAGAAAACTAATGAGTTATTTCTTAGTTTTCTCCTGTGAGCATGTTCCTTATCATGCACATAGCTTCATATAAAACTACTGTACATTTCATGCTGTATTAAAGAATGTATAACTGCATCAATTTGTGTATTTTTATATCTGCCTGGAGTTCAGCTCTAAGCATGAAGCTCCCATTCCAACAGGCTCCTGTTTTTCTCTCCCTAAAACATACAATGTCATTAGGTCGTTTTATTCCATGCACATCTGTGCACAAAAGTAATCTTCGGTGGGCTAAGATAGGTGCATAATGGCACTTTACTATAATCAACAGCCTTGAAAAATTAATGTCATCATTTTTTCAGCTGTAATTGACTACTTGAAGCTAGTTAACTTGGAGCTCGGTAGGCACAAGTACTGTGTCTTATGGAGCAAAACAGTTTGGCTTCTCTACAGAAAGCAATCAAATATCTTTTAACAGCTAGAAATAGTCCATGCTGTTATGCTTCTAGTATCTGTTACTGGAGGAAGAGCTCAAGGCCAGCACAGCACATTGAATGCTATTTGTAACTGTGACATATTGCCAATATCGCACAGAGAGCATTTGTTAAGACAAATTTTACTTGACTCTACCCAAAAACTTGGGGAATTTGAAATATCATAATTAAGTATGCTGGTCTAGCACTGGCTATTCACACTTTGATTTTTGTGCGAGTGACTGTTTAATATTATCAAACAGTCACTTGCATGTTGAAAATGGTAATTTTCTATAACATCAATAATACATTTGGCAGAATTGATTACGTAGTGCTGCCCCTACATGTCTTTTTCCTAATAGTACAAAGGCTGCCTACCACCGCAAGCACCAGTTCATTCACACTGCATCCAATAACACAGTCTAGGGGATGTCTTTTTAGCATGTATTGCTTGAAGAAACTTAACAGGAGAGGGGTTATGCCACTCCAACACGATTAGCACATAGCAATTAAAGAACAATCTTCTCCTTAAGTAAACATAAATGTTGGACAGTCCGATCCCCCACAGCTGATAACCATGGGGTAACTTTCTGAACAGGCTAAGACTTCACAGCTGGGGACCATGAGGCAAATTTCTGAGCAGTCTAAAGCCTCACAGCTGAAGACCATAAGATAACTTTCTAAACAGGCTAGGACCCTACAGCTGGGGATCATGAGGCAAGTTTCTGGGCAATCTAAAGCCTCACAGCTGAAGACCATAAGGCAAGTTGATTTGGCACCTGGTTACCTTGCACCTATGCACAACTACTGGTAGCCAATTTCCAGAAAACTGCACAGTCACAGGAATACATTTTGGGTCTTTACTCACAAGTCCTTCTCCAGACAAGATCCCTTGTGGTGAGGTCCGTCCTGCAATCAGCTTCTAGGAAGATCCATCCTGGCCCTTAGCCCTGACACCGCTGAAAAATAGTATAAAACACCTGTAGTAATTCCCAGAGGTGGTGAGCGGTTGGTGCACTAGCTTGTAGTGTCCTTCTAGCATCCGAGCAAACATGTAGATAAAAGAAACTCGGCAACTCGAACTTCTGCAATGAATACATTTATTAATCCAGGTGTAGTAAAAAAAATACAGGGCTTATGCGTTTCTGCATGTAGCCTTAATTATAGCCACTGCTGAGGCATCTAGAACAGCTGCACAGTCCATGGGCTGGCTAAATGCAGCAGCCCCTCAGGCTCTGGAACCCTCTGGGGAGAGGGACCCCAATCTTCCAGGGCTTCAGGTTATTTATCACCTTTTCCAGTGCCCTTCTAGCCTTTCCTCTCCAGGGATTGGCTGGAGCATTCAGGCTGGTTATTTGCATCCCCTTCCCTAAGCTCTGGAAGCTTCCTTAGAGGCAGGGAGGAGCAAACACACTCCCAGCTTGTGAAACAGACCAGGACAAAGATCACTGCTCCCTTGACTGCAGAAGGAGCCAAAAACTAAATTGTGCCTAGCATCCTACGATAGGAGGGTGCTACATCTACATCTCTTTTAGTGACAAAAGTCTAAAGCCAACTTTGGCTGGATGCATTTTAAAGGTTTTTAGTCTTTGCTTTTTTAAAATGACAATAAAGAAAGATTAATGCTGTGAGAACTAATGGAGCCTGTCCTCAGATTGCATACATTTGCAGATATCGAGTTTACCCTAGGGAGCCCATCTGGCTGTCCTCAGACCTCACCTAAGCTTAGCCGATCAGCAGAATTTTTATATTCTGCATTGTTGTGATTGTAACAGGGTCAGTAGCAATCACAGTCTATTTTATTATGTATAAGTGCAGCAAGCTGCATAGAGATTTGTTAAAGAGACAGTTAACATTATCCCCACATAACACTCTGCAGTTAAAAAAATTGCAGGCCCTTGTATTCTGGTATTCTGGTAAGGTCAAGTCGCACAAGTAAAAACAGATGTAGCACCCTGTAGTTTAGGCAGAGAGCTTCTCACAAATTTACTTACCAGTAGTTATCCTGGTTGATTGATAGAGATCTATTGATTTCTCCCTAAGTTTGGCCTTGTTGCACTTTTCTCTTCTACCACTAGGTGACCGGGTACTTGGTGGTACTAGACATGAGAAGGACAACTCAAGGTCAGGTTATGGGTATGTGGGGTATCTCAGCCAATGGGCGGGGGTTTTCTTAAATCCCTTGGCCTGCTGGGAGAACCTATATATTCGGGTGGAGTCAGGTGATCTAGGTTCTGTGCCACCTGGACGGCTGTCTGGGTGGACGTGTATCATACGCCCGGGCTGCTAGGCCGGAGATTCGGCCTATCCCGGGGGCATATGGCTGCTAGGCTGTGTGAGGGCCTATCCAGAAGTAAGAGAGTAGGGAGAGGGTTGGGATTGCGGCTTGCAGTCCAACCAGAAGTGACGGTTCTGGAGAACCTGTCAGTGGTCGGAGGTAGAAGGGAAGCTGTTGCCACAAACTGACCAACCACCTTATTACCAGGGAACGCAGTGAGTAACTGAAGCAAGTACCGGAGCAGCATTCTCACTGAATGGGCACGGTGGAGAATCGGGAAACTTCAGGCGGTGATCAAGTCAGGGACCCAACCAGCGGAAGTGACGCTTGCAGAGCAGCCTTGTGTGTCAAGCCAGAGACCGAGCCAGTCAGCAGGGGTGAAGCTTGAGAAGTATCTGGAGTGCCAAGCTGGGGACCCAGCAAGGAAGGGGGGGTGATGCTTGAGGGAGATACCACTGCAAAGATTGGAGGAGCTCAGAGTCAGTGAATCAGAGGGTCTAGTGAGAGACAGGGAGCTCAGTGTTGAAGAACTACAAGAAGCCATTGTAATGAAGCTGAAGGTACTGTTACGATTGAGTTAGGAACTGTTAAAGACTGTTGCAATAGGAGACAGCATTCCTGCATGTGCAGATGTGGCACCTTGCTGGGGCCTTTCCCTGCACAGCTGTCCTCCTATTGAAGTCTTGGAGTCTGCCAATTGAATTTACAACTACTTAAAGGTGTCCTGTCCTTAACCCTCTTTCCCTCAAAAATACAAAAAGGACTGTTAAGAGAAATAAAACCTCTTTTACATCCAAGAGGTGTCTGGCGCCCCATAACTTTGTCCACCTTGCACCCACCATGCCTCACAACCCACCACATACAGAAGGATGTCAGCTATCTTTGGCCTGGAAAGTTTTCAATAGACTGAACAAGGCCAGAGACCTTGGTACACAGAGATATAAAGTATATGTTCATGTGTGGGCTTTAGCACAGGACTGCCATTGAAGTGCTTCCACAAGGGAAGAACTATCCACTTCGGAAAACAATACAAGCTTTAGGCTGGGTTCACACCTATGCAAATCCGCATCCAATTCGCATAGCAGGAGATTGTGACTGGCTCTCTATGAAGCCGGTCCACACATCTCTGCAGCGGCTCCGTTGCGATTTGCACAGGAGCCCTGTGTGTCTTTTGGTCTGTTTCAGGTCAGAATTCAGCCAAAAATTCAGGCTGAAATCAGACCTGAAATGGTGAATGGAGACGCACCGGACTCCTGCTGTGTGCCGCTGCGTGTTATAGTGTGAACCCAGCCTTAGTGATGAGGAAAAGTAGTCAGGCTCCATATGTGACTAAAATATAACTTTTGGTTTGACTGACCTCTTAGTGAAATGCACACTTACCCTTTAAATACATTTTACTATAGATCTCCAACCCATTGGAAAATTGGAACTTATTCAATGTATATTTTACTTTACTGTAGTATAGGAAAGATACAGAACAGTTTAGACTTAATTTGCAAAACTTAAGCTATGTAGTCGATTTTCAGGTCTCATTGGACTCAACTAAATATAACTTTTTTGAAAATAAGTATCCTCATAGCTTTGAGATTTTTTCCTATGCATGTCTTAAATGTAAGTCCCCCACAGGCAATCAATTCTCTTTCCCAGAAGCAAAAAATGTTGGATGGGGCTTTGAAATTTTTACAGGGTCAGCTATAGGCTGCTTCCCTCCACTATAACAGTTCATCATATACATAATGCTGATAATACATAGCTTATACTTTTATTTGCTGTTTGATTTAATATTAACTTTTATTTAATGGATTTGCAGGTATTCGCATGCTAGACCAGCCCTTTATGACAGATATAATTGAAGCATCTTCAATCAGTCATATGCCACAAATTATAGACATCTACAGCGCCAGCTGGGGGCCCACAGACGATGGCAAGACAGTGGATGGACCCAGAGAACTAACCTTACAGGCCATGGCAGATGGTGTAAATAAGGTAATGCCCATTGTAACTGTCATTTGTTTGTCACTATTCTCTGATGCAGATCATCATTCTTCCTTGGAGTCATTATCATCACAAAATGTTAAAGAGGTGGTTCTAAAGTGGTTGTAAACCTCTGACGTGAAAACTGAACAAAACATATCTTTCCATAGTGTGTATTTGTCTCAATCCAAAGCACAGGGTGTGATTGCTGCCTTCTACCTCACTCCTCTGCTACCTGCATGAGTAATTGCTGACAGATTTTTTTGCTTTACGTCTTTTAAAGTTCTTTGAAGTACAAGCAAGGAAGCTTAGACTTCTGTAGTGTTTTAATATGCTTTTACTAAGCAAGAATGTTATACATACAAACTATTACAATTAAAGGAATACAGTACAACACTGACAGATATGCATACAATGAGCAAAATTCTACCTACTTCTTAGTGAATAAACATGGATTATGGTCTGTATACAATAGGCAACCAGGACCCCAGGCTTACTCTACAGTGTTTGCAGGAGATCAGGTGAAAACATCCACATGTGAAGTTTCTTCTGGAACAGACCTTTCTTGGTGTTATGTCACTGTAGAGTCCTTCTTCAGCTTAAGTTGCAGGCCTTTTTATTTCGAAAGTTTTACCATCCCCATATGGGTGTGGCCCCTTTCTCAATACTGCCTTTCAATGGAAGAAACATTTCTCAATTCAACCTTTAGATGGCACTGTTGTATCATACATGCCATAGGTCATATATGTCAAAAGTAGAACAATGTTGACTTTGTTACCTGAATGCATTGAATAATTAGAATTCCTGTAAAAACAATGGAAGCATCTAATTTCCAACGGACATTAGCCCAGCATAGAAAATTAGTATCTAAGTTCTCTTTGTTTTAGAGGACAGCTTGTGTAAATGTCGTTTTTTTTTTTCAATAGCATTTGCCTGCTTGAGAAGTGTCCACTCACACACCCAAGTGTCCTGCTTCTAATACAAATTCTTATATGCAAGTCTGAGGAATTTAAAATCACACACATCACTATATATATATATATATACATATATATATATATATATATATGATGGGGGATGGTGAAGGGAGCCTCCAGCACACAACCTGCAGTTGACAGTCTTAGCTGTGCAGGTTTCCCTATGAGAATGTGCAGAGAAAGGAGTGTCTATTCCCCCCATTCAGTTCTCAGATTGCACTCAGCTCTTCTCTCTGACTGGTGCAGTGTGTGACATCTGATCCCTGCCCCCTGCCTCTGGAAGCTTAGAAAAGCTGTATAAGCTTTACACTTTGAAAAGATGTGAAGGAGATATCGCCGCAGATAAACAGGTACAACTTATGTAGGAGGATTTGTTTCATCTCTGTGTATCACCTGAGGCCAGTCATTTTACTGGGTATATGTAAGTGTTTTCAACCACTTTAAAGTGGTTGTAAACTCTGTTACACTGCTTGTACCTACAGGTAAGCCTATAATAAGGCTTACCTGTAGGTACTGTAAATATCTCCTAAACTTCCACAGTTTAGGAGATATTCACTATATGCCCTGCTGTCGATGTCATTGGCGCATGCACACTGAAGAAACGGCCCGCTGGTGCAGTTTTTTCAGGGCCCGTGTCGTGACCGGCAGGTCCTGTGTGCATGTGTGGGAGTGACGTCATTGCGGCTCTGGCCAATCACAGCTCCGGAGTCCGCGAACCTGGAAGTAACTCCAGTGAGAGATGTCAGCCATGGGAGCAGAGTGCGGGCGGCACTGCAGGGCATCGTTCTAAGGTGAGTATTTCATAATGAGCTAGTATGCAATGCATACTAGCTCATTATGCCTTTGTCTTGCAGGTTTTCTTTTTTTTTCCGGAGGTTTACAACCTCTTTAAGCCACTATTACTATAATGGAGAAGCCAAATAAATGTGTCATTTAGATCTTGGAAAACATGTCAGCTTACATTAGCATAGTCAAATCAGTTTGACATTCAATAACACAAAGTCTTCATTAAATGCTGCTTGTAAACCTTCATGGGTATATGCCTATTCCTATATTCCTATTTGTATATACCTTGATAAGATATCCCTTCATAAAAAATCAAATTTTCAGCTTCACTTTTCATTATGTTGAAGCTAGTTTATACTCAAGGATTTGTGTTACGCTAATGCACTAGCAAGGGAAATGATTGATAAAGGAAAGAACATCATAGTTACATAGTTAGATAGTAGGTGAGGTTGAAAAAAGACACAAGCCCATCAAGTCCAACGTATGTGTGTGATTATAAGGCCTCATGCACACGAGACACTGTTAAACTCGCGTTCAGAGGCAGTTGGACACTTTTTTCAACTGCCCCTGAACCCATTCAATATTATCCTATGTGTCCATGTACACAGTCTCGTTTTTTGGCGTTTTTAGGCAGTTGCGTTTAATCTTGTTTTTCCAGAAGCAAAAAAAATGGGTTCAGACGCAAAAGTTTTCCACGTTTCAGACGCACCGGCGTTTAGCCGTGTTTGCGTTTATAAGTGTTTTTAAAGGAACATTTTACAACCCGATTTGGGGCCCCATATCTCGGGGCCACTTGGTGCTAGGAACCCCAAATTTGGTGTGCTAACACAGTTGGACTAACACTATAACATATCCAAGATATGGGGCCCCAAAGTGGGATCACAAAATGTCATTCTCTGCTCTGCAGACGCTTCTAGACGCAAACGCGGCTAAACGCGGCATGCAAACGTGGCAAAACGGGAGTTTCTAAACGCCGGTTTCAGTCTTTAAAAACGTGTTCAGCAGAGTTTGCACCAGCGTCTCGTGTGCATGAGGCCTAAGTCCGTATTACATTGTATATCCCTGTATGTTGTGGTCGTTCAGGTGCTTATCTAATCGTTTTTTGAAACTATCGATCCTCCTGCTAAGACCACAGCCTGTGGAAGGCAATTCCACATCCTTGTCGCTCTTACAGTAAAGAACCCTCTACGTAGTTTAGGGTTAAACCTCTTTTGTTCTAATTTTAATAAGTGGTCACGTGTCTTGTTAAACTCCCTTCCACATAAAAGTTTAATCCATATTGTGGGGTCACCTTACGGTATTTCTAAATTGAAATCATATCCCCTCTCAAGCGTCTCTTCTCCAGAGAGAATAATTTCAGTACTCGCAACCTTTCTTCATAACTAATATCCTCCAGACCCTTTATTAGCTTTGTTGCCCTTCTTTGTACTCGCTCCATTTCCAGTACATCCTTCCTAAAGGACTGGTGCCCAGAACTGGACAGCATACTCCAGGTGCAGCCGGACCAGAGTCTTGTAGAGTGAGAGCATTATCGCTTTATCCCTGGAGTTAATCCCTTTTTTAATATATGCCAATATTCTGTTTGCTTTATGAAAAAATGCGCCGCGCCTAGGGGTGTAACTGAATAACTGTAAATCTAAGTACAAATCATAGATGATAAAGCGTGCAAATCAAATAGAGCCTAAAGCTCTGATCGCTTACTAAGATCACCTGCTGTGTGAATCCTAAAGCTCTGATCACTTACTAAGATCACCTGCTGTGTGAATCCTATGACCAAACACACTAAAAAATATCTAGTGCAATAAATCACAAAGTGCAATGTGCATAGAAAAACGTAATAAGATAAATATACAATCCACAGTGATTAAAATATAATCATTCCTAATAAGGTGTATATGCTAAAAAATGTTACACATATGTAGATCCACTGTGATTAAAATGAAAAAGAAAAAAATTAAATAAAACAATATATATATTCGTAAAACACAAACAGAGTAAATCAATCACATGCGTGGGCGAATTGAAACTATAATCGCCCTAATAAAGGTGTTCAAATCACATCCGTGAAAAAATCTTCCAATCCAGTAACATAAAGTGACCAAGTTCAAATAAAAGTCAGTGTAATGGTGATGGTTCAAAGAAAAAGTTCCGGTTTTGAATCAAACGTGCCCAAAGAAAAACATGCTGTGAAGTGCCTTGGTGACCCCCAATGTGATTGCGCTCACCTTGGAGCGTGTGACACAGGTTTTAATTGTGTCAATACACGCTTTTGGAGCCACCCCTGGGCTCAGTATTAGGTACAGCTGATTCCCACACTAGATTCTTTATGGCTCCACTCACATCAGACCATATAAAAGAAAAAGGCTAACATAGTGTAATACCATAGGATACTTTTATTAAAATCACATCCAATCCCCACATGGGGTACTCACATTTATAAGGTGCTCATGTGCACCAAACATAACATAGGAAAAAACGGCTGTGCGGCGTGCTACGGGGTGTGAGAGCTCCACAACCCAGCTCTGTGCTGATCGCTCCGTCCTGGCCCCTCCCCTACGTGTCTTCGACACAGGGAGTCACGTGTCTTCATCAGGGGGATATGTTTGCTTTGTTAGCAGCAGCTTGGCATTGCATGTCATTGCTGAGCCTATCATCTACTAGGACCCCCAGGTCCTTTTCCATCCTAGATTCCCCCAGAGGTTCTCGCCCCAGTGTATAGATTGCATTTATATTTTTGCCACCCAAATGCATTATGTTACATTTTTCTACATTAAACCTTATTGCCATGTAGTTGCCCACCCCATTAATTTGTTCAGATCTTCTTGCAAGGTTTCCACATCCTGCGGAGAAGTTATTGCCCTGCTTAGCTTAGTATCGTCCACAAATACAGAGATTGAACTGTTTACTCCATCCTCCAGGTCGTTTATGAACAAATTAAATAGGATTGGTCCCTGCACAGAACCCTGTGGGACCCCACTACCCACCCCTGACCATTCCGTGTATTTCCCATTTATCACCACCCTCTGAACTCTCTCTTGTAGAAAGTTTTCAATCCATGTACTCACCCTATGGTCAATGCTAATGGACCTTATTTTGTACAGTGATTGTTTATGGGGAACTGTGTCAAATGCTTTTGCAAAATCCAGATACAATAGGTCTACGGGCCTTCCTTTATCTAGATGGCAACTCACCTCCTCGTAGAATGTTAATAGATTGGTTTGGCAAGAATGATTCTTCATGAGTCCATGCTGATTACTGCTAATGATACAGTTTTCATTACTAAAATCTTGTTTATACCCCCTCCAAAAGCTTGCATACTATTGATGTTAGGCTAACTGGTCTGTAATTCCCAGGGATGTATTTTGGGCCCTTTTGAAATTTTGGTGCTACATTGGCTTTTCTCCAATCCGCTGGTACCATTCCAGTCAGTAGACTGTCAGTAAAAATTAGGAACAATGGTCTGGTAATTACTTGACTGAGTTCCCTAAGTACCCTCGGGTGCAAGCCATCCAGGCTCGGTAATTTATTAATGTTAAGTTTACCAAGTCTTAATACTGTTTTAATACTGTCCTCTGTTAGCCATGAGGGTGCTTCCTGTGATCTGTCACAAGGATAAACACTGCAGTTTTGGTTACTAAAGCCCCCGATCTCCTCGTGAAGACTGAGGAGAAGAATCATATAAATACCTTCGCCATCACCCCATCCTTTGTAACCAGATGTCCCTCCTCATTCTTTATGGAGCCAATATGGTCTGTCCTCCTTTTTTACTGTTTACATATTTAAAGAGGAGTTCCCACTAAAAAAAAAAAAAAAATGAAAAGTCAGCGGCTACAAATACTGCAGCTGCTGACTTTTAATAATCGGACACTTACCTGTCCCAGGGTCCAGCGATGCGGAGGATCGGAAGCCCCGCTCGTCTCCCCCTCCGTTCGAGGGCACCAGCATTGCAACTTTGGGCGCTCGGCTTCACAGCCGGGCACCCACTGCGCATACACGAGCGGCGCATACGTGAGGGGCGCCATGCGCCGTGATTGGCCACGCAATCATATGGGACCTGTCACGTGTCCCATATGATTGACAAGAGGGAGCGGGCAAAGCTGAGCCCTTCCTGTGCCGAGGGGAAGTGATGTCACCAGCCCAGGCACTGAAGGAGGCAGATTACGAGGGACCCCCTAGCAACATTCATTTAGAGGTGAGTAAAAAAAAAAAAAATTTTCCAAACTTTTTTTTTTTTTTTTTAGGCACATTTATGCATTTTTTTTTTTTTGGGTGGAACACTACTTTAAAGAATTTCTTGTGATTTTTTTTGTTTTTGCTCTCCTCTGCTATGTGTCTTTCGTATTCTATCTTAGTCACCCTAATTGCACCCTTACATTTCTTGTTGCATTCTTTATAAAGTCTGAATGCTGATGATGATCCCTCAACCCTGTATTTTTTGAAGGCCTTCTCTTTTGCTTTTATATGCATTTTTACAATGGAGTTAAGCCATCCAGGAATTTATTACCCAATGGGATGCACTGGCTAATTCCCTTATTTAATATGCTCTTAAAGCAAACTCATCTCTTCTCCCTGTTCTTTGTTCCTAAGATTTTGTCCCAATTTATGCCTCCTAACAAGGTTCGTAGTTTAGGGAAGTTGGCTCTTTTGAAATTCAGTGTCTTTGTATTTCCCTTATGTTTCCTATTTGTGTGATTTATACTGAAGCCAATTGACCTGAGATCGCTGTTTCCTAAATTGCCTCATATTTCCACATCTGTGATTAGGACTGTATTGTTGGTAAATAGGAAGATCTAGTAACACTTTATTTCTTGTTGGTGCATCTACCATCTGACCCATGAAATTGTCCTGCAAGACATTTAGGAACTGACGAGCCTTAGACAAATGCGTGGTTCCCTCTGCCCAGTCTATGTCTGGATAATTAAAATCCCCCTTTATGACAACACTTCCTATCCTTGCTGCTAATCCAGATTGTAATAAGAGGTCCGTCTCCCTCTGGTTAGGGGGCCTATAGCATACTCCCAGTAATATTTTTTTCCTTAGCTTCATCCCTTTGGAGCTCTACCCATAAGGATTCCACCTCCTCCCTAGCTCCCTTAGTGATGTCATCTCTCACATTCACTTGTACATTATTCTTGATATATAGACATACCTCTTTCCCTTTTTTGCCCTCTCTATCCCTGCGATAAAGGGTACACCCTTGAATGGTTGCCAGCCAATCATGAGAGCTGTTGAACCAGGTCTCTGAAATTCCCACAAAATTCAAATCCTCCTCGTACAACAGTATCTCTAGTTCACCCATCTTGTCTGCCAGGCTCCTGGCATTGATGAACATGCCACGTAGTTAAGTCCGGTCGCATACTATTCTCTTATTGGGTGTTCTGAGATTGCAACTAGGACTTGTTACTATACTTACCTTAGGTTTATGTGCTTTAGTCAACCTACCACTAATGCCCCCAATACTACCCTTTGGACTATGTTCCGCGCTGACTATCTCTATCTCTGGACCCTCCCCCCGTCACCTAGTTTAAAAGCCCCTCTACCTTATTGGCCATCTTTACTCCCAGTAGATCTGCACCATCCTCATTTAGGTGCAGTCTGTCCCTTCTATAGCACTGGTGATCGACTGAGAAGTCGGCCCAGTCCTCCAGGAATCCAAACCCCTCTTTACTACACCAGCTCCTCAGCCACATGTTTACTTCCCTAATTTCCCTCTGCCTTTCTGGTGTGGCTCGAGGTACCGGTAGAATACTACCTCGGAGGTCCATCCTGACATTTGTTCTAGTTAGGGCCACATTATTAAGGCTACTTTAGGCTTCCTTCACACTATGATTTAGCCACATACACCAGATTCCAGAGGCAAGAATCAATAGACTTTGGCAGCTGCAAAGACCAGTGCATGTGAAAAGCAAAAATCAAAAGTGTTTGTTATAAGGAGCATCCTAAAGTGTTAATTGTTCCTAAACAGTGCCTTGAAAAATAGCAATGTGCTTCCTGGTATGCAAGTGCGCCTTGCCATTCCTATACCTCATAGCTGTAGACCAGTTAGATTTGGTGATGTCACTAATGTGCTGCTCACCCTTTTTTTCTTGGTGACCCTTACATGAGAAGGCAAAGCACTGTTGCCATCATACAATCATACAATGAAAATGAAGGCATTCAGTTACACTCATACATAAGTAATACTGGTGACTTAACCTCAGGGTTGCCAACCGTCAGTAAATTTATGGACAGTTTGTAAAAATCGAGAATTTTTTACAACTGTCTGTGAATATCAGGGGCTGATAATTTGTCATGCTGTGTTGACTTTTTAAGAGTAAACCAGACAAATTACTGCCTGTTCACACAGGGGCAACACGACTTGCAGGCCGACTCATAGAGGCGACCTGCACACGACTTCAGCGGCGACTTGCAAAACGACTTCTGTATAGAAGTCAATGCAAGTCACCTGAAGTCGCCCCAAAAATAGTACAGGAACCTTTTTCTAAGTCGGAGCGACTTGCGTCGCTCCTATTAGAACGGTTCCGTAGTACAGAACGGGACGCGACTTGTCAGTCGGCTAGGTCGCCTGACAAGTCGCCCCTGTGTGAACCGGGGCTTACTTGCCAGTTTTTACATATTGTGTTAATACTGTTTAAATATTGATTGTCTCAAAGTAGTTGTAAACCCCATTCATGAAATTATGAAATTTGACCTGTGCACACATATATATATATATATTGTTTACCTCGCTCTCTGCAAAGCTCTTAGTGCCGTTTCTCTCTGGTGCTCCGTTCTCAGACACATGAGATAACAGCAGCTGAAAATTTATGTCGGGGAGGGAGCTTAGAGGGAGATTAGCATGGAGCTGGTCTATTCAGACTACAGCTCTGCATGCTCCTTTGTTCCTCTGCCTATAGGGAGAGAGGGTGTGCCTTTCCTCTAATCAGCTTACACACAGTGTAAGCCCAGGCTCCCCACCCACTGCTGAAAGAGGAAGGAAGATTTCTAACATGATCTTCACTTTCCAAAGAGTGTAGAAAGGGGAAGACAACAGATGTACAAGTAAAACGTATGTAGGAGGATTTGTTTCATCTCTGTGTATCATCTGAGGCTATTCACTTCATTGGGTATGTACTGAATGAGCGTTTACAACCACTCAAATTTTTAATAGGAATTCTGTCAATGTTCAGATTGCTTTGTCAGTAAATTGTCCATGTTTTCTCAGTAAAATTTGCTGCGGGAGGTTCACACATCTCCTCTGCGGCTCTGGTGCAAATTTGCACAGGAGCCCTGTGCGTCTTTTGGTCTGTTTCAGGTCCAAATTCAGCCAAAAATTCGGGCTGAAATGGGACCTGAAACGGTGAACGGGGACGCACCAGACCCCTGCTGTGAGCCGCTTGCGAAGATAGTGTGAAGCCAGGCTTAACAGGAAGCTGATCATTGTTACCTTTGTAAATATGAAGAGGTCTGTCAAACCTACGAAAAATGCAACTTCAAGTGTTACTAAACCCTGGACCCTGCTTTCACTATATCTGGTCTCCCACAGTACACATAACATGGAAATGCAATTATTTTAGTAAATATAAACTGCTAAATACCTTTTCTCATCAGCAGTATCTAGCAGTCTTGTGACTTCTATCAGTGTCCGGCCAAGCACTGTTTAAAACTTCTAGGAGGAGTTTTCATTCTCTTCTGACTGTCCCATGAGGCTGCATGACCCCTGACCCTCTGACCCTCTGTCTGGACAGTGCTGATTGACCCCGTGCCGTTCACATGCACCCTTCCAAAAGAAAGAAAAAACTCTCTAGCAATACACACCAAACTGAGCATGTGCAGAGTGCCCCCAAGGCTCTGTACTATCAACAGATGGATTGAGAACAGTAAAAGAAGGAGATGATCAGAGCAGACAGGATTAAACAGCCTTTTTACACAATGCAGAGGATTACCCCTGAGGTTCCACAGTGAGTATAACAAGCATGCTTTACTGCATATAAAAAACTGATTTCACTGTTGTGGGTTTAGTAACACTTTTGCCACCTACACACGATCGGACATGCCGACAACTAAATCCTGGGATTTATTTCCGATGGATGTTGGCTCAAGCTTGTCTTGCATACACACGATCGCACAAATGTTGTCGGAAATTCCGATCATCGAGAACGCGCTGACGTACAACGCGTACGACGGCACTATAAAGAGGAAGTTCAATAGCCAGTGCACCACCCGTTCGGCTCCTTCTGCTAATCTTGTGTTAGTAGAAGTTTGGTGAGAGACGATTTTTCAGCCTCGTGCTTTTCAGATCATTACTGCTCTTCAGTTTGTGCTTGTGGGTTTGTATCTGGTTTTCAGTGTGTGTAGTCAGTTCTTATCTGGTTTTCAGTGCGTACTTTTATATTATGTATTTGATTTTCAGTGCGTTCTGTTAGTTCGTTCCGACCAGCCGACCGCTTTGAAGCCATGTTGCGGGTCTGTACTCATCGTAGAGTTCGTGCTGTGCAGGGGCTTGGTGTTGGGGTTCTTACTTTGACCCAAGCCCAGTCCACGAACAATGCGAGGAGGAGTTCATGGACCAAGAATTGGTTGCTCCAGCGTGACCAATTCTCGCACATTCCTTTCTTGCAGGAGATCCGTGAGAATATTCCTGATGATTTCAGGAATTATCTCTGGATGACGGACCCCGTTTTTCACCATCTGTTGGCTTTGCTGTCCCCTTATATTACGAAGCAGGACACCTGCATGCGGAAAGCCATCACTCCCAAACAGAGGCTCACCTTGCAGTACTTGGCGAAGGGTAGAAGTCTGCAGGACATCAAGTTCTCGACAGGCATCTCCCCTAGGCTCTGGGGATCATTATTCCAGAGACCTGTTCTGCCATCATTCAGGTCCTGCAGAAGGACTATATCAAGGTAAGATTTCTCCTTTAACATCACATTATATGTATTTAAATACATGTATTTTTTCAAATAAATTTGTATTTTAAACTGAAAAATATTTCCTTTGATTTACTGCTTGTGTTTCTTTTATCTGTCTCCTAGGTTCTCCAATAGGCTTATTTTTTTGGCAATTTTCTTCAATAGTGCAAACGTAATTTCTTGGATACATGAGGTGAAAATCTCTTCTTCAGCTAACTTTTATGTTGTGGTTCTGCTACACACACACCTTGTTTATGTTGTTAATGTATGTAATGCATTAATGATAAAAATATTCATCATTTTCAGCACCCTGAATTAAATTTTCGAAGTGACGAAAATGGCCTGATTGATGCAAATTATAAAGCACTGTGGGTGTTATTTACTAAAGGAAAATCCACTTTGCACTACAAGTGCACTGCGGTGCAGTGCAAAGTGGTTTTTCCTTTAGTAAATAACCCCCATTGCCACTGTAAACCCCAACTTAAGCAAAAAACTGCTATTGAGCATTGAAAGAAGAAGCCACACATTGTTGAGTAGAAAATTTTTTACTCTGTACACATTCATATGTGTTTAGAAAAGGGTTTTTGAACAAACCAACATATTTTTTGAATAAACTGGTTTTTTTTGGACAGTAGAAATATCCTTTTTTATGGTAAACAGGCATGTTTTTTTTTTTTTTTTTTTCACAGGTATGTTTTTTAAAACCTAAAACAATACACAACGTAGGAACTTACAAAGTTCGACTTTGATAAATTGAAGGCAATATCAGACATTACTATGTCCAAACTGTGTTGATCTTGCCTTCATCAGATGGGATGATGTCACCCCTGTGAAAGCCAAATTTTGAAGATGCACACAAATTGGAAGTCAAAATGGGGATTTCCCTCCTGATCCCATGCCTAATGGCAACATGTGCTAGCTCCCATCATGGGGGATCAATGGACGTGTTTCGGGGGTACAACCCCTTCCCCTTACTAGCTACTTTAGTTGTGAGGAAGGGTTTGCACCCACAAAACGCGTACATTGATATCCGGTGATGGCAGATAGCACATGTTGACACACTGCGTGCATCTTCAAAATTTGGCTTTCAACATTTTGTAGAAAAATTATAAAAAAAAGAAAATCTAAAATTTTGGTGTGTTTTAGATTCTGCCTAAAACATCATTATATTTTTGAGTCTTTTTTTCCACATCATTGATGTCTTCCTTGATCTTCTGTAAATCACGATTGCACACCATGATCTCCTTGATGAGGACGTGTGCACTTGCACTTGTGAAATGTATTTCTTCTTCCACAACATCCACATCACCTAAAATAAAAAAACACACCATGTATTATAAATATGCAGGCATCCATCTATTACCTGAAGCTGTGGTCTCAGACACTCACCTGTTGTGGTCACTATTTTGCCCACTTCATAAACCTCTCCTTCCTCCACATCCTGAGGTTGTGGTGTGGGGATTTACCCTTCTTTAGGAGGAGGGGGGTCCCTGGTGTCCTCTGATGTCCCGATTCTTTTCTCCCCTATGTGAATAAAAAAAGGTATGCTTAGCACACAGATATTTGAAAAATAAAGAAATAGAAATAGTAATAGAGAAATATAGAGAATAAGAAATAGTAATCTGAAACATTGCTTGGAAGTGTCGTACAATTGTCTGTTTTGGCAGAGTTCCAAGCTGAAGACATTTTTTTCCCCTTTCTTAAAGCTGGAATACTTACCTGTTTTGTGCAAGTTTCACAAAGAGAGACCCCTAGTATCCACTGGAGCACCTGTGTGGGACACCCTAAAAAGTTTGTTCTGGTGTCCCACACTAGTGCTCCTGCGTCCAGATGTGTAATCAGCTGCTGAGTGTCCTCTCCTTACTCTGAATCAATTTGCATTTCAATCTAGTTATAAACCCATCTAGACAACAATGTACTCAACTTCTTTTAATCCAAATAGGCATGAACAAATGTAGTTAACCTGCATCTGCCAAAAACATTGTACTAGTGGGCAAACGAACGATGTTTACTACGAACGATTACTGTGCCCACAAACCTGAAACTTGCCATTTTAAACTGTACAACAGTAAAGAAAAGCACATGGAGCAGCTCAAACGTAATAATAATAATAGGAACACACGACAAATACTTTTTTGCAGCACTCTCTTGATTCTTCTGTACTGATCGTGCTCCCTCAATTTGAGGTCTGACCATTGTTTCCTCAGTTGATCCTTGGATGGTCGTACCCCAAAATTCCTGTGGAGACTTTTCACAACTTTAGTCATGATCTTGGCCTTTCTGACATTTGGGTTTGGGTAAGGTCCATGCTTCCCATCATAGTCAGCCCTCTTCAAGATGTCCACCATCTCCACCATCTCTACAAAGGACATATTTGAAGCCTTAAAACTCCTCCGGGATCAGGACATTCGTGGCTCCGGGCTTTCGTCTTGCTGCTGTCTTCATGCACTTGTTCTTTCTCTGCCATGTGCTCTCCCACTGCGCCAAAAGAGAAGGGGCAGGGAATATACTATAAAGAAGGTCAGGGGCGGGCGGAGTTTCACGCATGCGCAGTGTATATAAAGCGTAACATGCGTGCGTCGTACGTACGATCTGTGAGCGGAGGATGGAGTAACGGAAGCGCCGATCGTTCTAACGAGGGTACAATTTTAACTTGGGGCATCAGTGGCCTATACTGCTTATAGATTGAGGCTTTATTGGGACAAGATTATGTGAGTTTAGCCTGACATTAGGGTTTGTCTTGTGTTGTGTCTTGCAGATAAAATGGATCGATTTAATGATCATGATTTCCTCCCCCAATTCATTGATTTGTACAGAGAGCTGCCCTGTCTGTGGCAGACAAAACACCCCTTTTATACAAATCGACTAAACAGGAAGGCAGCACTGGATAAATTCCTGGAATTTGTGAGGCAGCAGATCCCCACGGCAGACATCAACTATTTGAAGTGCAAAATCGGTGGCCTGAGGAGCACTTATAATAGGGAGCACAAGAAGGTCCAGGATTCCCAGAGATCAGGAGCAGCAGCAGATGATGTTTATGTACCCAGGCTGTGGTATTACGATAGATCAGGCCATCACTCTCAACCCTTCCTTCCACTCTTCCTTCCACCCCAGCTGAGGCTTCCGACATCCAACCTGGGCCTTCCACCCAGGAAGAAGATGTAGAGGAGCCCAGCTTGAGTCAGGTATAGCATTGTTCAACATATTTCTAAAAATTGTGTGTGATTGATAAACAATAAACTAAAACTATGTCCCTTTTTCATACACAGGAAATCCTCAGCCAGGAGGAGGCTGTAGAAAGTGGCAGCCAGGAGGTGGCAGGGGAAAGTGGCAGCCAGGAGGTGGCACGGGAAAGTGGCAGCCAGGAGGTGGCCGGGCCCAGTAGCCTGACCTAATCCCAGGTCCCTCCCCTTTGCCTTAAACAAAAAAGGCCCAGGAAGCGGAGTAATGTGGAGGAGTCAGCACTTGGGTTAATTCGGCAGGCTTCCGCGGCCCTCAGAACCCCCCCCAGTCTTTTTGAGGCCTATGCCTGCATGGCTGTCAACAAAATGCAGGAAATGCAGGTGGGCCAATGCTTCTTTTGTAAAGAAGTGATATATATGGCCCTAAATAAGGGGTTGAGGGGCGAACTCAGAAGCAAAAGCCACCTGTGTGAGTTGGACCATCCTCCTCCTCCACCTTCTGCCACAACTTCAACACCAGAGCCACAGCCTGGAAGCAAGCATGTAAGGAAGACAAGAGAGTGATGGCCTGGGTTCGGTCTGGTCTGGCAAAAGACGCTGGCTGTTGTAAGACCACAGCCTGGGGACATATATGTCACCTGCTTCTGTTCCTGATCTCTTGGAGTCCAGGACCGGATTGTGCTCCTTATTAAATGGACTCCTCAGGCTACCAATTTTGCGTGTCAAATAGTTGATGTGTGCCCTGGGGTACAAAGGCTTCGCTAATTTCACCAGTTTATCCAGCGTTGCCTTCCTCTTTATTTTGTTATGACCCCTAATAAATTTTTTTTTGTTCTTAAATCATTGGCTATGTGTTATAATTAAAAAAGGACAGTTTGTTTGTGAGTAGGAAGGTACATTTCAAAAATACAATGTCAAATTAACAAGGGACACCAACACCAACTAATCTCTGAGGTTAAAAAATACAAGATAATAATGGTGTTATGGTAACTTGACACACAAAACAAGAAAAAATATTATGGAGATCACCAGAAATTTTTTTTAAAAAAAAAGAGATCTTGATTAAAAAAAAAAAAGAGATCACTATAAACAAAAATTATAAACATTATTCTGGAGATCTGGCGAAAAAATGAAAAAGATTATTCATGAGGTCACAAGAAATAATAAAGAAATCTGTTTGTCAGAACTCTGTGTGAATATCAGCAGCAAAACAACTTCATAATTCTAGCATTATAAAGAAGAAGAGAATGCGCTGCATTGAAAGATTTCAAAATTTGCAGCGTGACAAATGTGCTATCTCCATTACAAACGCTAGTTTTACCAGAATGAGCGCTTCCGTCACTTGATTCAGAGCATGCGTGGAATTTTGTGCGCTGGCATTGTGTACACACGCTCGGAAACAGCTCTCAAATTTTTGTTGCCAGAAATTCCGACAAAAAATTTCCGATGGAGCCTACACATGGTCAGAATTTCCAACAACAAGCTCCCATCGAACATTTGTTGTCGGAATATCTGATGGTGTGTATGCGTCATTTAAGTTAGGTTTTATGCTGGCCACACACCCAGCAACTGCATGTCAATTTCAGCCACCTTTAAACAGCTTTTAATCAAATGGTCTGATGAATCAGCTCATCATAACAACTTCTTTGTTATATTTAACATTTTGCAGTCAAAAGAGCATTATTGTGCAAATGATCAGCATAAAAGTAATAGCACATCTTAACAGTAAGCATGTAAAATTTCCTTTATAAGGTGTCTGGACAGTCAACTCAGCAAATGGATCAATGATATGGAGTTAGGGGAAGAGTGTTCAAAGGGCCCTTGCAGGTGACTTTGCATATCAAAAAAAAGAATGTCCTGTCAGTGAATGCTATATGGGGCAGGCTGTTCCTTTAGAGACAGCACTTTCAGTGAACTGTAGGAGAGCCATAAGGGAAATGTTCCTTGTCAGTGAATGCCCTGCAAAAAATTGCTATTTGATGTATCAAAAATGGAAATCAAAGTATTACACCACTGGTAAGAGAATGAGTTACAACTTTATTCCAATAAAAATCAAGGGGACAAGCCAAAGAGTATCCAACGTATTTCAGGGGGCCAAAAACGTGCCCTTCATCATATGCTTGATTGAACACAATGTGAATGAATTAGATGTGAGCTGGACCTTTAATGGTATTTCCTCCAGTGTGATTACAAGTACAGGCCTTGTCATCAGCTGGTTTGGCAGCAACCATGTAAGTGTTCCATGCGGGACTGTGTCCTTTTAGAGAGCATGCCATGAGAAGTGCCCTGTGAGTGAGAGTGTCATGTGAGAGAGTATCCTGAAAGGGGGCATGCCAGGTGAGATTTCACCATCTCAACAGACTGCCAAGTGAAAAGGGCTGTCTGTTGACAAAGAAAGTCAAATGATAAAGCACATCATGTAAGAGTGTGCCCTATAACAGAGCATGCTATATGAGGGAGTACCCTGTTAGGGAACATGCCAGGGAAGAGTACTATGTGAGAGAGTGTGCTATCAGAGAGTTTGCCTGTTGAGAGTTCCCTGTTAGGTAGAATGATAGAGTGGGAAATAAACAAACAGAGTGCACCAGTCTAGTGCATTATCTTTGTACACCATTTATTTGCAGAATAAAATAAATTGTTATACTAACAAATATATGTAAGCTCATCAATGATGAAGAGGGGAACTCCCCTTGAAATGCATCAGCCATATTTAATTGGAGTGGCTTCTTCCTATAAAACAGAGTATTTCCATAGGATCTCTTGTCTCTGGATTTGAAAATCATTGATAAGCTTACATACATTTGTGTTTGTGAGTATAACAATTTATTTTATGACACTAATAAATGGTTTATAAAGATAATGCACTAGGCTGGTGTTCCCTCTGTTTGTTTATTGTCTAGTTCATTTGACATTGGGACTTCTCCAGTCCTAAGGCCCCTTTCACACTGGGGCGGTGGGGGCGTCGGCGGTAAAACAGCGATATTTTTAGCGCTGCTTTACCGTCGTTTTTGCGGCGGTATTCGGACGCTAGCGGTGCGGTTTTAACCCCAGCTGGCGGCCGAAAAAGGGTTAAAACCGCTCGCATAGCGCGGCTATAGCCGTGGTATTGCCGCGGTACAGCCACGCTGCCCCATTGATTTCAATGGGCAGGAGCGGTTTAGGAGCGGTAAATACACCACTCTTTCGCCGCTCCAAAGATGCGGTTTGCAGGAGTTTTTTTCTTTTCCTGCCAGCGCACCACTTCAGTGTGAGAGCCCTCGGGCTTTCACACTGAACAAACAGTAGCGACTGTTTTGGGTCGGTTTGCAGGCGGTATTTTTAGCGCAATAACGCCTGCAAACCGCCCCAGTGTGAAAGGGCTCTAAGTGGGCAGCACAACCTAACCTATCCCTGGAGTAGAACAGTGAGGGTCCATTGGTCTCTGAATACCACACTAGCATAAAATCTAAGAATAGTAATACAGAGCATATAAAACAAACATTTTGGCTGGGTTTCAGGAGAAAGAGGTGGCCTACAACATTGGCCCTCACAGACACAACCAACACAAACACCCCCTACCCGCCCTGTGTTGTCCAATGAGCAACCATCCATAAATTATGGGGCCGTCATTTCTAATCACCAACTTGTTGCCCTGGATCCTACAGGAAGTATGTTGCTGTCTCCACCAAGTGGCACTGCTATTGTACCATTAAACTTCTTGACCCAGGTCAGCATTCCAGTCTACATCTGGCCACCTTTATTGTTCTTGCAAGACAGGAAATCAGACATTTTTAACTTTCACCTCACGAGAGGTTCTGAGACGTTGCTCCTCTACCCCCCATACATCACATCAGGAGGCCTATGCGAGAAAATTCTTCAGGAGGTGACTTCCCATTTGTGACCCCTTGTTACAAACACCCTGCTCTGTAAACGGATTTGTCTGGTGCTCCAAAATGACCTCCAGCAGGCCAGATGGCCCTGTGATAACCAGAGAGTAAAAACTCACAAATGTCTGATAATAACAATATTGCACCCTCCAACAATACACTGAGCGGTTTGTTTATTTTCTAGTTCATTTGATATTGGGACTTCGCCAGTCTTAAGAGGGCAGCAAAACATGGTGGCCTAACGTATTCCCTGGAGTAGAACAGTGAGGGTCCATTGGTCTCTGAACACCACACTGGAGCGCAGGAGGTTGTTTTTGTTCATCTGGAATAATAGAGTGTCCTAAAACAAAGAATAGCATGTAAAAGTGAATGCAGTCTGAAAGAGTGCCATGTGAGAGATGTGCTGTCAGAAAACTGCTTGGTATTGAAGAGAGTACCCTCTCAGAGAGAGGCAGGTAAGAGGCTGCCCTTTCAGAAAGCATACTGTAACATCTGAGAAAAAATGTGATAGAGTGCCCTACGAGACAATGAGGGTCATTAACGATAGTACCCTGTCAGAGAGCATACAATGTGAGAGAATTTGCCAATTGAAAGGCTAACCTGCCAGAGAAAGAAACTATAGGAGAGAGTCCTGCAGGGACAATTTTTCATCTTGTTTGCGCCCCCCCAAAAAAAATTTTGAGCACCAGCCGCCACTGGTGTACTGTGAGAAAAAGTGCCAAGTCGAGGTGTGTCATGTGAGAGAGTGTGTCATTTATGGGATATCTTTTTGAGCATTAGTGTCATGTGAGAGCCTGAAATAAAGAACCTTATTGGCATACTGAGTGCTATATGAGGGTGCAACGTGACTATGGGTTGAGTAAGAAACTGACATTTCTCCTGACATGAAAAATGCTCTCCACAAAACTCTCCTGAGACAACAAGCAGAAGCAGCTTCCATGAGCAGCTTTGCCTTTGAAAAGACCTTCACAGTAGGCTAACCTTGACTCATGACTAGTGCACCATGGCGTTTATTATTTGGTCAGTTTGCAGATACAGTATTCTTCCCCTCATGCTTGGTATTCAGCTGAATACATTCATGGGAGTTTTTCTGCCATGCATAAAAGAAACCATAGTGTCTTCTTGAAATATCTTGTATTGACATATTTGGGTCAATGTCTGCTGATAATACCCTTGTTTCTGCATATAGATGTTGACGCAATATTTAAGGTCAGTTTAAAAGAAACATTCTTGATTTACTCAGCAGAAAGGGACACACTAATGGAAAAACATTATCTTTATACCACTATTTTATAAGGTAGCAATGTTCTGGTGATGTTCCTTTTGCAAACTAATAATGTCCAATGACATGCACATGGTCCTTTGTGTTGTAATGCCAAATGTGAAACAGGGTACCTCAATATCTTATAATTTAATAATAATGATAGTAACTATAATAATAAACCAAATGCATACACTTTAACCTTTTCACTGCCAGACCCATTTTTTCCATTTTATATACACACACAATAATATACATTATGAGCCAGAAAATCCAGCACAACTCCTAAAGTATATATTCCCTTAAAGCAGAACCTAGAAAACAAAAAAATGGTAGTACTAATTGTGTATCTCCCGTGATATTTGAAAAAATGTTGATATAATCTATATTTCTAGTTTATCATTGTAGTCCTTACAAATTCAACATAGCTACCCAAATTTCAATTAAAGTGTAACTAAAGGCAAAACTTTTTTTCTTCATTTTGTATAGATTAGGGAAGGGTTATAACCCTCTTCCCCTTGTGTTTTTTTTTAGTTTTATTTTTCATCTGTGTGCCATAGGGGAGATTTACCTTCACTTCCTGTCCCATATGCCCCGTACACACGGTCGGACATTGATCGGACATTCCGACAACAAAGTCCATGGATTTTTTCCGACGGATGTTGGCTCAAACTTGTTTTGCATACACACAGTCACACAAAGTTATCGGAAAATCCGATCGTTCTGAACGCGGTGACGTAAAGCACGTAAGTTGGGACTATAAACGGGGCAATAGCCAATAGCTTTCGTTTCTTAATTTATTCTGAGCATGTGTGGCACTTTGT
Organism: Lithobates clamitans; assembly: GCA_037952925.1. Classification (NCBI taxonomy): domain Eukaryota; kingdom Metazoa; phylum Chordata; class Amphibia; order Anura; family Ranidae; genus Lithobates; species Lithobates clamitans. The sequence goes on along the minus strand of JBBGZY010000004.1, from coordinate 10,649,880 downwards.
CCGTCGGATTTGTGTACACACGATCGGAATTTCCGACAACGGATTTTGTTGTCGGAAAATTTTATAGCAAGCTCTCAAACTTTGTGTGTCGGAAATTCCGATGGAAAATGTGTGATGGAACCCACACACGGTCGGAATTTCCGACAACAAGGACCTATCACACATTTTCCGTCGGAAAATTCGGCCGTGTGTACAGGGCAATAGTCAAAACAGGAAGTGAGAGAAAATACCTGCAAAATGAGGGAATCCCGGGTCTCCAGAAAGATTACCCCTCTATTACTGTTCTGATGTCAACCTAAAACTTGGACTTTTTTGTTACTTTAACTTTTAATGATAATGTTAAACAGGACAAATAAAAAGGGTGAATTGCCCCAACAGGGCCACAGATAGCAATAAAAACTGACAGCTGTTCTAATCCCTCTTCAGTCTATCCAGAATGTAAAAAAATAAAAGTTTTGCCTTAAGTTATATTTTAAGTAAAAAAAAGAGGATACTGACGAACAATGAAAAATTAAGATATGAAAAATTGTAAATAGACTTTGTGCATGTAGGTAGGTGTCTTAATCGCATTTATGTTGTGTGTTTGCATGTGTTACATGTATGTTGCAAGTATGTTTTTTTATTTACTTATTTATTGTTATGCAGTTTACTTACTAGTGTAGTACTGAAGCTCTGAACCCATTAAACTCTTGAGGATAACCTATCCTGACAATGCGAGTGATTTTGTTGCCATAATGGGGTCAATTCACTAAGAGTTAAATAATGGCCAAAAAAATGTGGTAAAATAACGCTTGCAGTAAATCAGTTTTAAAAGTGCAATTCACTAAGAATTTTGCGTTAAATACCAAATGCAGTGTTTGTTCGATTTAGTGGTAATTACCACATTATTTAATGTGGTAATTTACCGCATTGAGCTGGTTGCTATGGAGCAGACAGAGAAGCCGGCCACCACGTTAACAATGGCTGTCATCGTGGCCCCCCTTTCGGGCCTGGTTTGGATTCCAAGGGGAGCCCAATGCCAAAATGTTAAAAAAAAAAAACGGCGTGGGGTCCCTCCCAAAATCCATACCAGACCCTTATCCGAGCATGCAGCCCGGCAGGTCAGGAAAAGGGGGGGGGGTGAACAAGCGCCTCCCCTCCTGCCCCAAAGCACCTTGCCCCCATGTTGATGGGAACAAGGGCCTTAACCCCACAACTCGGGGCTGTGGTTGTGGAGGTCTGCAGGCAGGGGGCTTATCAGAATCTTTTTTAATCAAATACTTTTTTATAAATTTTTTCATTATACAACAAAAACTCCAAAACACACATATATCATTTCCCCAAATACCCCCACCCAAATAAAAATCCTCAAAAAAAAAGGGAAAAATCATTATCAGAATCTGGAAACCCCCTTTAACAAAGGGCCCCCCAGATCCAGGCTCCCCCCTACATGAATGAGTATGGGGTACATGTCGTTAGTGAATTGACCCCACGTGACCCTCTTTTTCTTTCTGGGTCACTGACTTGGAAAAAGAGTACAGATCAGGAATTTTGATTTTTCTCTGCCTTCACTTTTGCTGCAACCTTCTTCCAAAAACATTTGTTGAGGCCAGAGAGGCAGAGACAGGCAAGGAGCTAGAATTTTGAGAAAGTTAAACAGGTATTTATATAGTACCATCAATTTACACAGTGCTTTTATATATAGTACATTTACATCAGTCCCTGCCCTCAAGGTGCTTATCATCTAGGGGTTTTTATGTTTGGGGGTTGTTTAGCTCAAGTGTAGTGCTCACCAGTGAGTTCCGTACATGTCAGAAATGCTGTCGAAGGGCTTGTTGGCCCTCTTCTATTAAAACAGAATGAAAAAGTCCAACAGAACAAATGGTTTCCCTTGCAGGGGTCTAGCACACCCCATGTAGGAGTCGCTGGTGAATTGAGATCTCCCACCCTGCACAGCCAGGCACACCGAATTTTCACAGGCTTCCAGAGCCAGGAAAACACTGAAACCACACAAAATAAACTAAGGGTGCACTGACCTAGTGCATTATCAAATTTTTATTATAGTAAAAAATGGTAAGTATTATACTCACAAAATGGCTATTGCATAAAATCTCTTCACATAATCCAGCATCGTTCAGTCCATAAAACATCAACTCATGTGACAGAAGATGAAAATCCAATAGGCTGACGTGTTTTGAGGACTAGCCTCTTCCTCACAGCCAAGTAGAATCAGAAAACAGTCCAGGGCTTGTTTTTGTATTTTTATTGAGGTGATAAAAGTTGGATAGGGAATAGGGGTATTACGGGATGCCCATCTGACTTAAAAGAACTCTTCAGGGACAACTCTCCTATATACAGTTTAAATGCACACCACTGCTTCCTCCAGCACACTTGAAGGAATCCTAGCTGGCACACTGATAATTGATCTGGCAAAAAGGCAAGATCTTGAAGAAAAATCCCTTTACAGGCAGGGACCAGGGCCCCTTGAGTTGTGTAGCAAAATACAGTGTCTAGCTTACATCCCTGTGGTTGCTGATCCCAGCACCACCTCTTCAGGCACTGCCAGCCCGCCTGGCTGCAGCGTCTCTTTCACTACCTGGCTACTTCTCCACAGTTCTCCCAGACTGCACACTCACCAGCCCACCCAGCTGTCTTCTCCTGGAGAACTCCTGGACATGCTGACTCTCTCCCACTGTCCTCACACCTGCATCCAGGACAGGACTCCTCCTTGTGTTGTTGGAGGATCGCTCCAGCACCCGAGCCCCGGTCCAAGGTCCCAAGGTCACCCCCCCAGACTAGGGGGCACCCTCAAGGGCCACCGACAGCCTCCTTAGCACTCCTCCATCTTCCACCTGGCTTCCCTTTGCTGGCATGACCCATTTAAGAGGTGCCCACCCCCTGCCAGCCCCCTTGCTGGGGAATGGCTGGGACCCTCCTCAACACTCCAGCCAGCTCCCCCTAACCTCTCTCCCATTCTTCTGGGACCTTCTCCAAGGTTCCAGTAAGTAGGGGGAGGTACCAGAGGTGCTGCCCGCTGACTCATCCAGCCTCCCTGAGTCACTCACCCTGACCCAGATTCAAACCAGCCTGGTTCTCAGTCAGGCTAAATTTTCCTACACTAGCAACTATGTACAATCTAGGATAATAGAGGGTGCTACAGGAGTTTCCACCATACACATGAAATAAAGTAATATTCAGCCTCCTGGCTCTCTTTAGCAGCACAGTTGCTCAAACCTTGTGCTCTGTTCCTCCTGACCATCTAACACAGCATCCCTGTGCTCATGTACAAAGGCTGTACTTTTGTCAGCTCTCCTTCTGGCATCTCCCTGCTGCTTTGACCCGCTGTCTTTTCTATTACAGACTGCACCACGCAGACATGCACACTTCTGGCTCCTCCCTTCCAGTCACTCGGGCTCCTCGGAAGGGTGTGAACACCTGTGCCATGTGTGTGCCAGTTGCCTGCAAAACCTGGTCCCAGGATTGGAGATTTCTCCCTCCCATATCCTAGTGAAATCTCCGGGCTCCAGGTCTCAAACTGGATTTTACCAATCACTGAGGAAACTGCAATCCCAGTTTCCTCTGAATGAAATTAGCATCCTGGAACCCCACAACTTTCCTATACCCTCTCTTACAGGCGAACACACAAGCAAACACATACTAGGATCAGTTTGAACAGGAGCCAATTGCCTACCAGCATATCTTTGGAGTGTGGGAGTTAACTAGAGTACACAATTACGTTTTTGCGGCTGTCCCTGCTGGGGAAATCCATCCTTTATTTATCCTGGTTTACCAAGGCTTTTTGTGTGCCAGGATGTGTCAGTATGCCTGTGCCATGAGAGCAGTTGTTTGGGGCAGTCCACCACATTCAGCACAGCTCCTATTTTGCCAGTGGTGTGGCAAATCACACTCGCTTGTCACTCTGGCATCCTTGGAAATCCCGGCTTCTCTGAACCTGTAACCCAGAAGCGAAAGCATATAATTTCTGGGTAGGGGGTACAGAGAAATTGGGGCAAAGAGTGAGTGAGAGCTCACTATGTTGCTGGCAGAATAGGAACAGTGCTGTATGTGGCTGTCATTAGCAAGGCCGCTGTTTTCTGTTGTGAACAAAAAGCCCAGGAACAGGTAAGTGATCTTTTTATATTTTATATCTGTGTTTTTCCACCACTAGACCACCACTAGGGATTATTTACTATGCGGTTACGCTCATTAGACCATCAGGCATTATTTGTGGAAATGTGTCATTTTAGGGCCAGTGTTACAATGTGAGCACAGATCAAATGCACGTATTCGCCAGCACACCGCAGATCGTCAATTACGTCCAAATCTTTATAAAAAAATTATCACATCACAGAAGACATAGTGCAACGTTTTGGAGCCACGCAGAACCCCTTCGCGATGTTATGAACATGCCTGATGAAGGGGTCTTGCGCAGCACGTAAAATAACATATTAGATTTTAGCCTTTTTCTAATAAAAAAGGAGGAAAAGGAGTCGAGGGAGTGTGCAGTATAGGAAGTCAGGAACATGCCCTCCAACATGACCCACTCCACATGGTGCTCTGCTCCTGTGCTTCTTTTTACCTTTCTGTTACCACGTAACTGACAACAGGTTTTCTGCAAACGTTCATGGAGAAAAGTTCAGGGATTTTTGTTTGGATCATCTTGGAATAATGGGCAAGAAATTGATCTAGCACTGCAGGTGAAGTTTCAGGCTCAGACAAAACAAGTAAAGATAAACAGGGGGATATATAATTATAAGTATGCCTGCACAGTTAGATCTAATTAATTACTTAGATCCTTGAATGATTTTGGTCATTCCACTCTTTAAAGTATATGTCCAGGCATTGCCCAAATTTAAACCCAAACCTCCCTCTCCCCCTCTATACATGTCCCAGCATTATTTATTTCTGTTCACTTGATACTGTAGTGAGAAACAGCTTGAATTATTTTCTTTATCACCATCACCAGGATTGAGAAATTATTTCAATGAAAACTGCTGAGAGCTTATTTCCAATTGACATAGGCAGACCCCAAAAGCGACATATCCCAAGAGTCCTTTTCCTACACAGTGCATGGGCAGGCTCTTGGGATCCAAGGCAGCAGTATTGTTTTATTGGGAAAGAAGTCAGCATATGCATATGAATAGGGATAGAGAGGGTTGGAAGAAAAAACAAAGTGAAGCACAAGCTGTTGACGTGGTGCCATATCCAATAAGTGTCAAACTCAAACAAGAAACAAAAGGAAAGAGAGGACTTTAAAGTTTGCCACATATAACCCCTAAAAATAGGAAATGAGGTCTAGAGTCTTGTGTATAAAAGTATACAAAGTTTATTCATAATTCAAAAATCATTAAAATCAGTATAAAAGCTTCATACATCCATACCGAATGTTGACTACAATCCCAAGCGGGGTGACAGTACATATAACCCATACAATTCTAGCCCAGAAATATATACAGCATAACTGCACATAAGTAACAGATTTCAAACAAATTGTACTGGGCCAGTTAGTACAGAATCCAGTTGTTAATCTTGATCTCTATGCGTTTTGGCCAAAAACAGCTTCAGTAGAAGTAAATATAAAGAGCTGAAAAAGGCTCAGAGATGCTCAATCCCAACAGAGGAGTCCAGGCTACCCAAAAGTAGAGAGTTGTGTATTGGGGCCAAAGGCAGCTGTCAGGAAAACCCCCCAAGGGCAGTATACAGCTCAAATATAGTATTTTTGTTGCCAGCAGTTTAGACATTAATGGCTGTGTGTTGAGTTATTTTGAGGGGACGGCAAATTCACACTGCCATACAAGCTGTACACTCACTACTTTACATTGTAGCAAAGTGTCATTTCTTCAGTGTTGTCACATAAAAAGATATAATAAAATATTTACAAAAATGTGAGGGGTGTAATCACTTTTGTGAGATACTGTATGTGGGGTCACTCCAAACACATATGAATTCACATTTGGTCATCTATTGTTTCTTAGGCTGGTAAATAAAGTTCATATAATGAAAAACATGCTCAAGTGACCACAAAAAGTCTCAAAGGCCAGTCCCCATAACTGTATGGCCACACTGGCCCCAGGAGAATAGCTGCGGCAGGGTTGGAAGATAGGCTGTGTTCTGTAGTCCAGCAGGCTGGGCTGAATACATTGGTTGAAATATCAATGCAGAAAAAGGCAGCCCATACTTTAGGAGCATTCTGGATTTCTGGCAGCATTTTTAAAGGGTAAAACTTGGGGAAATGTGTGTGTATTATAATGCCCTGACAAACACGTTGAACATACATCTGCATTAAAATCCTTAAGAACATGTGCTGTATTTATGTTTTTTTAACATCATTTTAAATTGCAGAGGTAACTAATGCATTGACATACTGATTTTTTGCAACAGGGTCGCGGTGGAAAAGGAAGTATTTACGTCTGGGCGTCTGGAGATGGAGGAAGTTATGATGACTGTAACTGTGATGGTTATGCATCCAGCATGTGGACCATCTCCATAAACTCTGCTATTAATGATGGTCGGACTGCACTATACGATGAAAGCTGCTCTTCCACTTTAGCCTCTACATTCAGCAATGGAAGAAAACGAAATCCTGAAGCTGGCGTGGTATGTATACAGGCTGTCGTCTGCCCCTAGGCATCATCAAGCACCAGACTCACAATAGAAACAGCAGATGTTCTTTTGTTAGAGCTCATTTTAAATGATAGAAAACCCAGTGAGGCTTTCACTGGCGACGGATGAGAAATATGTTAATATTTAAACAATCCAAACATCCTTTAAGTTGCATTGATTCGTTACTGTATTTGGCTATACAGTTCGTACAGTAAAAATGTTTTGTATTATGAGAGGGAAATAAGCAGGCCTGTGTTGGATGTAAACTGTCTATAAAGGTGCAAATACAAGAAAATGTATGAGACAAATATTGTGAAGGAGTGTAGAAAAAACTTTACAGCAAATAGACCACTGTCATGAACAAAACTGATAACTTTTCACATACACTATATTACCAAAATTATTTGGACGCCTACCTTTACACGCACATGAAATTTGATGGCATCTCAGTCTTAGTCCATAGGGTTCAACAGGGTTCAACATTGAGTTGGCCCACCCTTTGCAGCTATAACAGGTTCAACTCTTCTGGGAAGGCTGTCCACAATGTTTAGGAGTGTGTCTATGGGAATGTTTGACCATTCTTCCAGAAGTAAGGTCAGGCACTGATGTGGATGAGACGGACTGGCTCGCAGTCTCCGCTCTAATTCATCCCAAAGGTGTTTTATCGGGTTGAGGTCAGGACTCTGTGCAGGCCAATCAAGTTCCTCCACCCCAAACTCACTCATCCATATTTTTATGGACCTTGCTTTGTGCAGTGGTGCGCAGTCATGTTGGAGTAGGAAGGGGCCATCCCCAATCTGTTCCCAGAAAGTTGGGAGCATGAAATTGTCCAAAATGTCTTGGTATGCTGATGCCTTAAGAGTTCCCTTCACTGGAACTAAGGGGCCAAGAATAACCCCTGAAAAACGACCCCACACCATAATCCCCCCTCCACCAAATTATTTGGACCAGTGCACAAAGCAAGGTCCATAAACTCTCTAAAAACACCCCAAATTCGCTCATCCATGTCTTTATGGATCTTGCTTTGTGCTTTAAAATTATTGTGTGGGGTCGTTTTTCAGGGGTTGGGCTTGGCCCCTTAGTTCCAGTGAAGGGAACTCTTAAGGTGTCAACACACCAAGACATTGTGGACCATTTCATGCTCCCAACTTTGTGGGAACAGTTTGGGGATGGCCCCTTCCTGTTCCAACATGACTGCACACCAGTGCACAAAGCAAGGTCCATAAAGACATGGATAAGCACGTTCGAGGTGGAGGAACCTGACTGGCCTGCACAGAGTTCTGACCTCAACCTGGTAGAACATCTTTGGGATGAATTAGAGCGGAGACTGTGAGCCAGGCCTTGTCATCCACATCAGTGCCTGACCTCATAAATGCGCTTCTGGAAGAATGGTCAAACATTCCCATAGACACACTCCTAAACCTCGTGGACGGCCTTCCTAGAAGAGTTGAAGCTGTTATAGATGCACAGGGTAGGCCTACTCAATTTTGAACCCTACGGACTAAGACTGGGATGCCATTAAATTTCATGTGTGTGAGTAAAGGCAGGCGTCCCAATACTTTTTGGTAATATAGTGTATGTTATATGTGATGACAGTATTAGACATATGATTTTTTTTTCATTCATAACTTTATCGGCATTTATGTGCAGACCAAGCTGTCCAGGAAAAGTGACAGTTACAGAGGTTGTATCAAACTATAACACTGCTGGGGGTGCTTTCAATCACCTTTTTTTTATTCCCATATTTTAAATAGTTTCTTTAAAAAAAAAAGTAAAAGCTATTGCCTCCCTTGCTAAAGCATCCCTGCCAGTGTTATAGCTTGTTCTAACCTCATCTCTATGAAGTGACAACTTTCAAATTGCTAAATAGCTCCAGGCAACAAGACAGTGGGAAGATTTACAGACTCACATGATGTGCAGAAATACAGCACAGTTAGTCAACTGTTATGCATGTCAAGCAGATTGCACACATTTTATATGGACATTCTCAGGGGAAAATTTATCAAACAAAATGACTGACACATTAGGATGGGTTGCTTCTCATTTACCTAAGTCTATGCAACCGTGTTCTTGTGATTATGTCACCCCTCGCCTGGAATTCTGGGCAGCCAAATAATTTAGGTTTGCAAAGTTCAGGGACAGATTTATCACTAAATATGAGATAGATTTTCATTCTAAACAGACTCACAATTAAGTAGTGGTCAGGGTCAGGTTGTATTTTCTCACAGTGCTACCTTAGAGCAGCTGAAGGAAGAATTTATAAATCAAGCTGTAAACTTGTAGCAAGCCTTTCACTCAATCTGTCTCTCTTCTCCTGTTTAGCATTACCTTACTTTGCAACAGAACTCATAAATGTCCCTCCTAGTGTGAATATTTAAATCTCCCCTAAACTGCCTATGGTATTGATGCAACCATGCAGAATGTGCCCTCACTTTACCATAATATCAGTTTAATGTGAGTCACCCTGTGGCCACATTCTGTGTTGTGCAGATTTCCTCTCACACTCCATTGTGTGGATGAGGCTAAACCAGTGAACACATAGGTTTGCATTTTCATATTCAGTGACATTCCAAAGATGAGGATATTGGCAAAAGTGGGGATTTAATTAAATGAAAGTATGGAATAAAAGATGAACTCCATAATGAAAATTAGAAGCATATACAGTGAGGGAAAAAAAGTATTTGATCCCCCCGCTGATTTTGTACTTTTGCCCACTGACAAAGAAATGATCAGTCTATAATTTTAATGGTAGGTTTATTTTAACAATGAGAGGCAGAATAACAACAAAATAATCCAGAAAAACACATTTCAAAAAAGTTATGAATTGATTTGCATTTTAATGAGTGAAATAAGTATTTGACCCGTTGGCAAAACATGACTTAGTACTTGGTGGTAAAACCCCTGTTGGCAATCACAGAGGTCAGTCAGTTTCTTGTAGTTGGCCACCAGGCTTGTGCACACCTCAGGAGGGATTTTGTCCCACTCCTCTTTGCAGACCCTCTCCAAGTCATTAAGGTTTCGAGGCTGATGTTTGGTAACTCGAACCTTCAGCTCCCTCCACATATTTTGTATAGGATTAAAGTCTGGAGACTGGCTTGGCTACTCCAGGACCTTAATGTGCTTCTTCTTGAGCCACTTCTTTGCTGCACTGGCCATGTGTTTTGGGTCATTGTCATGCTGGAGTACCCATCCACGACCCATTTTCAATGCCCTGGCTGAGGCAAGGATGTTCTCACTCAAGATTTGATGGTACATGACCCCGTCCATTGTCCCTTTGATGCGGTGAGGTTGTCCTGTCCCTAGCAGAAAAACGCCCCCAAAGCATAATGTTTCCACCTCCATGTTTGACGATGGGGATGGTGTTCTTGAGGTCATAGGCAGCATTCCTCCTCCAAACACAGTGAGTGGAATTGATGTCAAAGAGCTCGATTTTGGCCTCATCTGACCACAACACTTTTACCCAGTTCGCCTCTGAATCATTCAGATGTTTATTAGCAAACTTCAGACGGTCCTGTACATGTGCTTTCTTGAGCAGGGGGACCTTGCGGGTGCTGCAGGATTTCAGTTCTTCACGTCATAGTGTGTTACCAATTGCTTTTTTGGTGACTATGGTCTCAGCCACCATGAAATCATTGACAAAATTCCCCTGTTTAGTTCTGGGATGATTCCTCACCATCCTCATGATCATTGAAACTCCACGAGGTGATATCTTGCTAAAGCCCCAGACCGAGGGAGATTGGCAGTTATTTTGTGTTTCTTCCATTTGCGAATAATCACACCAACTGTCACCATCTCATCAAGCTGCTTGACAATGGTCTTGTAGCCCATTCCAGCCTTGTGTAGGTCTACAATTTTGTCCCTGACATCCTTGGACAGCTCTTTTGTCTTGGCCATGGTGGAGAGATTGAAATCTGATTGATTGGTTGGTTGATTGATTGCTTCTGTGGACAGGTGTCCTTTATACAGGTAACAAGCTGCGAGTAGGAGCACTCACTTTAAGTGAGTGCTCCTAATCTCAGCTTGTTGCCTGTATAGAAGACACCTGGGAGTGGGAAATATTGCTGATTGATAGGGAATCAAGTACTTATTTCACTCATTAAAATGAAAATCAATTTATACGTTTTTTGACATGTGTTTTTCTGGATTTTTTTTTTTTCGTTATTCTGTCTCTCACTGTTCAAATAAACCTACCATTAAAATTTTAGACTGATCATTTCTTTGTCAGTGGGCAAACGTACAAAATCAGTAGGGTATAAAATACTTTTTCCCTCGCTGTATAAGGCTAGTTGTATCTCCCAAATCATATTAGATCTGAAATACACAGTGTACTTTGTAAAACTTAGATGCATGTTCACTACTTCCTACTGTTAGTAGTGGCATGTTGGATATGTAAAGATCTGTCAATCATCTCTCTGTCATTTTATACAGTATAATAGAAGCTTAAAGCAGGCAGACATGTTGGAAGGAGCTCTAACTATGGCAGAAAGGGCAAGTTCAGTTCACCTGTTCAGTTTGCACATGCAGAGTCAACATATGACTATATTCCTCTTAGACTAGTGACCAGTTGAGGTTCTTGGAAATGGGGCTCAAAGCAATCTGAACTGGGAAGTTTGCTGCAAGCTGGTGCAGAATGTAGCTTATTGATATCTTAACTTCCAGAAGCCTTGACAAATTCCCCTGTTATTGCTTTCATACTGAAGTTCCCAAAGCATGGCTACCCAATAGTCATCCCTTTTTTTTAATACTATTGACATACTTGTCATTAGATAGTTAAATAGACATGCAGCTCTCCATGCTTGTCAACAAGTCTGATGTCATATTTGGCTCGTTCTTACCTCCCACTGGAATAGTTTATAATTGCATCTTAATGGCCTTTGCGGGCTCGCCATTGTCTGGGCTCAAAACAACCAAATACAACCACTTACATCATCTTTTGCTGTCATGGAGCCAAATGTAGTTTTTTTTTCATTGAAGCAGCTGAACATTTGACGGATGGTGTTTCCTCACCTCACTCCCCAAGGTGAAGGGAATTCCTATCATAGACTGTTGCCACAGGATTTGTACTTATAGAAAGATAAACCCTCACTTCTTGCTCTGATGACAGTTTTGGATTTCTGCTTCTTTTCTGTCACTGTGACAATAGTCTCCAAAAAAAGAGAGGTGTAATTCTCCCTAGCTGGGACATACGCAACAATAAACACTTGGCAGGGGGGTCTAACCCCTGCCCCCCCCCACACACACACACACACACTCTACCCAAAACTAGAAATGTTTTGCCTTTACGCACACTTTAATCCCTTCTTCAACTTTGGATGATTTTAAAAATGTCTGCATTGTTTAACTAATGATGTGGCAAAGATGCAGAGTCAATGTTCTCCTTTTTTGTGGCTTACATGTCTGGTAATAGCACTGAGCAAAAATGTCCAGCACTGCTGCACTCAGAAGATACTGATCATATCAGCATGCACATGTATGTTGTAATATGTTAAATGTTTATTTTTGAAGTTAGTTTTCTTTATCATAAATAATTAGCATTTGGCTATAAGCTTTCAGACCACTTTGTAATTAATCATAGCCTGTTTCCTTTAATACAAAAAGTAATGCATGATAAATATTTCAGTGTTTTCAAATAATTTGAGTGCATTATGACTTTCTTATATAACTTCCTTAATTGTGTATGACCTGTGAATTATAAATTTGTGTTTTCAGGCTACAACAGATTTATATGGAAACTGCACTTTACGTCACTCAGGAACATCTGCGGCAGCACCAGAAGCAGCTGGGGTGTTTGCATTAGCCCTAGAGGCAAAGTATGTTCATGGGATTTTTTTTACATATATGGCAGATGACAGTAAACAATACATGTTGTTTATCTATGCAGAAAAATGTAAAGGGACTTTTGCACCTTCAGATATCCCTAACTGTGTGACTTGTCCAAAACCATTTTCTAAAATCATCATTTTTTTGCTGCTGCCCTTCCTGCACTAAGGACACTTCCTGTCTACTGCTGGCAAAGTAGCTCCATCCAGTGATGGCTCTGGCTAAGCCCTGGGCCTCCTAAAGATTATCCAGTCATGCTGTTGGGCATCACTTTGCAAGCCAGGAAGTGGCTGAACAGCCATGGAAGTGCATGGGCCACAGAGGGAGAATGCGAAAAGTGTTTTTAGTGCAGGGGAGCACAGTGATGATCCAACAGAGACTGTCAGGTGTTGGTGGTTTCTTACATTTATTTAGCCTGAGCCAGTATAATAAATACAGGGATTGAGGCTCATCTCAGGTCTGAAATTTTATATATTGGAGCTGATCTGAGGTTTGAAGGTGCATGGATTCAAGTGATCTGAGGTCTAAAGGTGCAGGAATTGGGGCTTATTTGTGGTTCGAAGGTGAATGCATTTGGGCTGATCCAAGGTCTGAAGGTGCAGTAATTGGAGCTGAGCTGAGGTCTGACTTTCATAACTTGGGGCTGGTGTGGGGTTTAAAGTTCATGTATAAAGTATGATCTGCGGTCTAATATTCGTGGGGGCTGGGGCTGATCTGAAGCCTGAAGTTAATGCTTTGTGGTTGATCTGACAGCAACTCTGTCCTTATATATGTAGCGGTCATCTACTTTCAAGTAGGTGAGCTTTCTGTGTTTAAATAACAAAGTACGGTTTCAGGTAAATGTAGGCAGGCTTGCATTGTTATTCCAGGCCTGGTTGTTTATTTTGAGAACTGGGAGTGTCAGTGTAGTGTAGGGTGTGGCCACCTGTGCTTGGACCCAGAGATGCCTCCTCTTGCTTTCAGTGGAAATGGTTCTTGAAGAGAGGTTGGACTTGGGATCTGAGTGACAGGCAGCTCATGTGTGGAGTTCTGGCCAATCATTAATTTGTTTGGCAGGAGGCAGGACTCCCATATAAGCTGGGGTCACATGCTGCTGGAAGGTTCCAGAGAGGAAGAGATCAGAGAGAGGGCCCCCTGCGGGGAGCAAAGCAGAGCCCCGCCCATGGGGAAGGGGGGGACCAGGCCACACAGAGGAAAGGAGTTAGAGACACCACACAGCATGTAGTCGCTGGTTTCGCTGGACGCCCCCCTGCGGGGAGGGGAGCGTGCCAGACTGGAGAGAAGGGATGGAGAAACCATTCGGAAGAAGTAGCAACTAAGCGGAAGAAAACTGGGCGATCAACCGTTTGTGAGTGGCACATGGACTGTTGATCAAGTGAGTGAAAGCCCAAGGGAGCGGTACTACCAGAGGCTGAGGGATCTTGGTACACAAGTCAGTGAGACAGGTGGTGATGGCCTGTGACTTTGGGTTCAACAATACCCCGGGATTCCAATCAGTCAGGCGGGAGGAATTATTCAGAGTAATCTCTTCCTTAGCTCAACTTGGAAGTACTGTACAGACGGTAAGTAGTGGTCAAAAGGCGGCGGTAGAGCTCCGAGCACAAATAGAGATACAGATTGTTCTAAAAAGGTCTACGGGTGAAGAGGTTATTCAGAGTGACTCTTTACCAGCCTATGTATTCTCTAGTAAATCTACCCAAGTCTATATGCAAAGAGTTATTAAGAGTGGCTCTTTGCTATTCGCTTTCATTGTTCTCAAAGACCAGACTACTCCAGTCTTCCCAAAGAGAAGTTATTTAGAGTAACTTTCTATTATCCACATTGTTCTAAGTATTTGCATAAGAAAGCAAAGGAAAGATTTTGAAGCAGCAAAAGAGCATCTTAAAAAACCCCTTTTCCTATCCCAGTTCATGTTATACAAATAAAAAGCAAGAGAAAAGTACAATATGGACTGTTTCTATTTCTATGGGCTATGATGTGCTAGGTGGTGAATGTGATTTACGGATAGAACACACAAATTGCAGTTCCTTTGGGGGTCGTGCGCTACATATATATGGAAAATAAAGTCCTTCCTGTAAAGTTTATAGTTAATACTCACTTCTTCCACAGCCCTCACTGTCAGTTTTTGCTTTAATGAGGAACCATAGCCTGAAGACTATTCAGGACCTGATACTTTCAGTAATGTTGAATCCCTGGTCCCTACTGCACTGGTTTGATTCACTGGCCCCTAAATCTCTACTGTGTCATGTAGAGAAGTAGAGGTTGTGGGAGGAACCACAGCAGTAAGCAGGAACCAGGAATCTGAATGTCTGGAAACATTAGTATGTCTGCATTCTTCTGTTCATTTGCTCTCTTCTAGCTTTGCAGTCAGATTCTCTATTCTACAAAATTGTTTAAAAATAAAGCTTTAAATCGACATATTGCTATGTACATATTAAGGAAAATATAGCATTCATGCAAAATTTCAGTATTGTAATTTAATTTTGTCTTGCAATAGCCCAGGTCTCACTTGGAGGGACTTGCAACACTTAACAGTGCTAACATCCAAAAGGAACCAGCTGCACGATGAAGTTCATAAGTGGCGTAGGAATGGTGTTGGTTTGGAGTTTAACCACTTGTTTGGCTATGGTGTACTGGATGCTGGCTCTATGGTTAAAATGGCACGAGAATGGAAAACTGTTCCAGAACGATTTCACTGTATTGGTGGATCAATACAGGAGCCAAGGTACGTTGTTTGAAAAATGGGAATTCAGAATGAAAATATATATATATATATGCAATCTATTAAAAGTAAAAAATATTTTATTGATCTATTTAAGGGTAGACTATAATCAAAACTATGTTTTTTTGTTTTAGGAAGTTGAAAAAGGTTTAGAACCTCAGGCTTTTATTACTTTCTTGCTGTGGTACCTGTTCTCTTAAAGTGGTGTTCCGGCCGAAATGATACTTTTTAAATAAAGCTACCAATATAATACACAAGCTTAATGTATTCTAGTAAAGTTAGTCTGTAAACTAAGTTCTGTTTTGTTAGTTTATAGCAGTAGTTTGTTATTTTATAAACTTACAGCAGGCCGTGGCCATCTTAAGTGTGGGCATCTGAAGCCAGGCTGTATTTCTTCCTGGATCTCATCCTTGCAGATCTCGCACATGCTCAGTGCAGCACAAGCAGTGTAATAGGTTTCAGGTCAGGTTTCCATAGCAACGGCAGTTTCAGAGGAAGTTGCCACCCCTTCCCAGAATGCATTGCGAACAGGAAATTATGCGATGGGCCGCGGCCAGGGAGGAGGAAGTGAAAAATGAATACAGCAGATATACAGTAGGTGCTGAGAAAAAAAATTAAAAAATATCCAATTTGTTTACAGTGCACAGTTTAGTGAGGGATGCTGAAGAGTTGTAAAAGTTGGTGGAACTCCACTTTAAATTGTTTTCCTGATGTTTTAAAGACAGAAACCAAGAGAAATTTCCCCAGTGGGGTCACAGAAATAAAAAACGAGAGGTTCCCATATGTCTCCACAATTCTTTTTGCCTGGGAATGGGCTTTAAAGCAAACCTGACTTTTCCCTAAGCAGATAAACCTGTTCATAATCTGCTCCTTGAGCTGTTTCAAATGCATTCAACCCTTCAACAAAATATGCATTCTGAGCAGACTAAATGATGCTACTACTTGTTCTTTGGACCTTTTCAAAAGTTAAAGTGGTTGTAAACCCTCTCATGTACCGAGTAAAGTGACTGGCCTCAGGTGATACACAGAGATTAAACAAATCCTCCTACATAGGTTTTACTTCAGTCTTCTGTTCCCTACACACCATCACAAGAGAATCCAAAATCCTTTGCCATCTGTTAGCATCACAGGGGAGGTGGCAGAGAGCTGCAGTTACACTGTGTGAGGACTGATTGGAAGAACAGCACACACCCCCTCCACACAGCAAACAAAAGGAAGGGAAGGATACAGAGAATAGACAAGCTCAGTGCTGGGCTCCCTCCCCATCACAAATTTTAAGTCATATGTCGGGAAAACTTCTCAGAAGTGACTCTGCTGATAACAGAGGAACAAAGCATCAGAGAGAACGACACTTACAACTTTGGAGAGAGATAAGTAAACACTACAGATACATGTACTTTGTTTAGAGTTCATGACTGAGGTTTACAACTATTTAAAGCTGTCATCTCCATCATTGCCCCTTCCCCTGTCTCCTGACATATGCAGAGATCAATAACTGTCACAGGAAAGGCAGAGGTGTCTTTAATTCACTGGCTGTGATTGACAGTTTGGCTTAAAGCAGAGCTCCACCCAAAAGGGGAAGCTCCGCTTGTTTGCTTCCTCCTGCCTCCGCTGCCACATTTGGCACCTTTCGTGGGGGGCGCATATCTGTCATAACCAGGCACCTGTTCCCACTTCTGGGTAAGATTGCAGCACAATTTCCAGCCCCTCCCCCCCCCCCGCCTTCTGGGAGACACACAGGACCCAAAGACAGCAGAGGCATTCAGAAAAGCGCAGCACGACTCTCGCATGCACAGTAGGAAACAGGCTGTAAAGCCGTAAAGCTTCACTTACTGTTTCCCTTAATAAAGATGCCGGCGCCTACACTCGGCGACGATTGACAAATCGGTTAGGGGTGCCAACATGGCAGGATAGCTGGACAGGTAATGAAAAGTCAGCAGCCACAGTAAATGTAATTTTTTTTTTACAGGCTGGAATTCTGCTTTAAATTTCTCTATGCTATGAGAGAGGCAAAATGGCAGCAGCCAGTGGGGGAATTATTGGATATTTGTGGAAACTCTGGGGCAAAGTTTTCTTCCCTGACTATGCTCTATGGAGTTTATAAGCTAAAAAGTAGACAACAGTTTCTGTGAACATTAGCAAAGGAAAGAATTGCTTTAAGCTCTTCCATTTTCTTATCATTTCCTATGTTTATGAATGTAAACCTTGCAAATTATTTTCCTTCTTTCCCTGTTCCCTTCCTATAATAATTACTTTAACCACTTCAGCCCCGGAGGATTTGGCAGCTCAATGACCGGAGCACTTTTTACAATTTGGCACTGCTCGGCTTTAACTGGTATTTGCGCGGTCATGCAATGTTGTACCCAAACAAAATTTGTGCCCTTTTTTCCCCACAAATAGAGCTTTCTTTTGATGGTATTTGATTGCCTCTGCAATTTTTATTTTTTGCGATATAAACAGGAAAAAAATAATATTTTCTACTTTTTGTTATAAAAAAAAAATAATAAACTCAATTTTAGTCATACATTTAGGCCAAAACGTATTCAGCTACATGTCTTTGGTAAAAAAAATGTCAATAAGCGTATATTTATAGGGTACAGTTTCTGGAGTTTACGCAACTTTTAGTTTATGACTACCTATCTCATTTCTTGAGGTGCTAAAATGGCAGGGCAGTACAACCGCCCCCCCCAATGACCCCATTTTGGAAAGTAGGCACCCCAAGAAAATTGCTGAGAGGCATGTTGAGCCCATTGAATATTTAATTTTTTTGTCACAAGTGATTGAAAAATGACAAAAAAAAAAAATTACACAAAGTTGTCACTAAATGATATATTGCTCACACATGGCATGGTTATATGTGGAATTACACCCCAAAATGCATTCTGCTGCTTCTCCTGAGTATGGGGATATCTCATGTGTGAGGCTTTTTGGGAGCCTAGCCGCGTGCAGGACCCCGAAAACTAAGCACCGCCTTCAGGCTTTCTAAGGGCGTAATTTTTTATTTCTCTCCTCGCTACCTATCACAGTTTCGAAGGCCATAAAAAGCCAAAATAGCACAACCCCCCCCAAATGCCACCATTTTGGAAAGTAGACACTCCAAGCTATTTGCCGATAGGCATGTTGAGTCCATGGAATATTTTATATTTTGCCACAAGTTGCGGGAAAATGAAATTATTTTTTTTTGCACAAAGTTGTCACTAAATGATATATTGCTCACACATGGCATGGTTATATGTGGAATGACACCCCAAAATACATTCTGCTGCTTCCCCTGAGTACAGGGATACCATATGTGTGAGACTTTTTGGAAGCCTAGCCGTATACAGGACCCCGAAAACCAATCACCGCCTTCAGGCTTTCTAAGGGCGTAAAATGGTGATTTCACTTCCTTACTACCTATCACAGTTTCGGAGGCCATGAAATGACAAGATAGTTAGATCTAAGCTAAGCTAAGTACCTGCTAAGCAAATGATGGCTAACAATAAAACAAAGTAACATTACAGTATAACAGTAATGCCCTGTACACAGGGTCGGATTTTCCGACGGAAAATGTGTGATATGACCTTGTTGTCGGAAATTCCGACCGTGTGTGGGCTCCATCACACATTTTCCATCGGATTTTCTGACGCACAAAGTTTGAGAGCAGGCTTTAAAATTTTCCGACAACAAAATCCGTTGTCGGAAATTCCGATCGTGTGTACACAAATCCGAAGCACAAAGTGCCACGCATGCTCAGAATAAATAAAGAGATGAAAGCCATTGGCTACTGCCCCGTTTATAGTCCCAACGTACGTGTTTTACGTCACCGCGTTCCGAATGATCAGATTTTCCGACAACTTTGTGTGACCGTGTGTATGCAAGACAAGTTTGAGCCAACATCCGTCGGAAAAAATCCTAGGATTTTGTTGTCAGAATGTCCGATCAATGTCCGACCGTGTGTATGGGGAATAAGACTTACCATATCTGCAAAGCAAATACAATAAAACATAGTAAAAATAAAACATTGCAATCTGTGCCTAAAAAAATATATGCCGAAGCATGTGGGCAATCTGCCCCTAATGTTAGGAGCAAATCGCTCCTCCACTCCTGCCCCCCATGCTTTGGAATATATGCTCTTTTTTTTAACTGTGGTGGTGAAATCACCTCCGACGGCGCTGGAGTCACGGCTTTATGTATAGTGGGAGCAAACGCTGTTGCTGTCAAGATAAATAAACCCGTGCTGCAGCTGAATGGCGTACCTGCTAAGCAATTGATGGTTAATAATAAAACAAACATTACAGTATAACATACCATACCTGCACAGCAAATACAATAAAACATAGTAAAAATAAAACAGAGAGAACGATAGATATAGAACAATAGTGAGTGAAAAGTAGAGCGGACAGTAGAGAGGGAACATAAGAGAGAGAACAATAGAGAGAGAGAGAGAGAAAAGAAAAATACAACTACAACTATTTTTGGATTTTTATTTTTTTTGTGTTTCGCCGGGTGATCAGGGGGTTAAACCTTTCTTAGGTAAAATACGGCGGGTGCCCTGACGCTATAAAA
The DNA here is from genome assembly GCA_037952925.1 of Lithobates clamitans. Lineage (NCBI taxonomy): Eukaryota > Metazoa > Chordata > Amphibia > Anura > Ranidae > Lithobates > Lithobates clamitans. Next base: position 10,630,208 of record JBBGZY010000004.1, on the reverse strand, counting down.
AATAATCTAGCTAAACTGCATTACCCCTGACACTTATACAGTTGTTGGGGGGTTGTGCTATCCTGACATTTAAGGGCCTCCGTAACTGTGATAGGAAGTGAGGAGTAAAATCACAATTTTACGCCTTTAGAAATCCTGAAGGCGGTGATTGTTTTTGGGTCCTGTATGCGGCTAGGCTCCCAAAAAAATCCCACACATGTGGTATCTACGTACACAGGAGAAGCAGCAGAATGTATTTTGGGGTGTAATTCCACATATAACCATGCCATGTTTGAACAATATATAATTTAGTGACAACTTTGTGTAAAAAAAAAAAAAAAGAAAAAAAATGTTTAATTTTCCCACAACTTGTGGCAAAATATAAACTATTCCATGGACTCAACATGCCTCTCATCAAATAGCTTGGGGTGTCTACTTGGGTGTCTAATTGGGTCATTTGGGGGGGGGGGTTGTGCTATCTGGACATTTCAGGGCCTTCAAAACTGTGATAGGTAGTAAGGAATGAAATCAAAAATTTACACCCTTAGAAACCCTGAAGGCAGTGATTGGTTTTCGGGGTCCTGTACGCGGCTAGGCTCCCAAAAAGTCTCACACATGAGGTATCCCCGTACTCAAGAGAAGCAGTAGAATGCATTTTGGGGTGTAATTCCACATATAACCATGCCATGTTTGAACAATATATCATTTAGTGACAACTTTGTGTTAAAAAAAGTGTAAATTTCCTGAAACTTGTGACAAAATATAAAATATTCCATGGACTCAACATGCCTATCAGCAAATAGCTTGGTGTGTCTACTTTCCAAAGAGGGGTCATTTGGGGGGGTTTGAACTGTCCTGGCATTTTATGCACAAATTTAGAAGCTTATGTCACACATCACCCACCACTCTTCTAACCACTTGAAGATAAAGCCCTTTCTGACACTTTTTGTTTACATGAAAAAAAATTTTTTGCAAGAAAATTACCTTGAACCCCCAAACATTATATATTTTTTTTAAAGTAAAGGCCCTACAGATTAAAATGGTGGGTGTTGCCATTTTTTTTTCACACGGTATTTGCACAGCGATTTTTCATACTCAATTTTTTTGGGAAAAAACACACTTTTTTTTTTATTTTAATGCACTAAAACACACTATATTGCCCAAATGTTTGATGGAATAAAAACGATGATCTTATGCTGAATACATGGATACCAAACACGACATGCTTTAAAATTGCGCACAAACGTGCAGAGGCGACAAACTACATACATTTTTAAAAGCCTTTACAGGTTACCTTTTTAGATTTACAGAGAAGGTCTACTGCTAAAATTACTGCCCTCGATCTAACCTTTGTGGTGATACCTCACATGCATGGTGCAAATGCTTGCGTTCGCCTTTGCACGTGAGCACGGAGGAAAAGGGGTGCTTTTTTTTTTTTAATTATTTATTTTGCTTTTTTTATTATATTTTTCAACTGTTCCTTTCATTTTTTTAATCATTTTTATTGTTATCTCAGGGAATGTAAATATCCCCTATGATAGCAATAGGTAATGACAGGTACTCTTTTTTGAAAAAATTGGGGTCTATTAGACCCTGGATCTCTCCTCTGCCCTTAAAGCATCTGACCACACCAAGACCATGTGATAAAATGCTTTGCCAATTTCCCAATGGCATTGTTCATATCCGGCAAAACCAAAGTCACGAAATGCTCGTAGCTTCCGGTTTTTAGGCCATATAGATGATTGGAGCCATTCTGGTCTCTGATCAGCTCTATGGTCAGCTGGCTGAACCACTGACTGCATTCTCGAGTTCCCTGTTGGGACAGGAGAGCCAGAGAAAATGATAGAAAACGGTGGGAGGGGGGGACGTTCCCTCCCACTGCTTATAAAAGCAGTCTAGAGGCCAATTAGCCGCTAGGATTGCTTTTACATGAAAGCCGACCTCTGGCTGAAAAGAATGATACCAAGATGATACCTAAACCTGCAGGCATCATTCTGGGATAACCACTCAAAGTCCAGCAACATACCAGTACATTGCTGGTCCTTGTTGAGCATACATTGTAATGTTTTTTTTTTCATGCAGAATGTGGGCTGAACAAAAAAAAGAGATCGATCGGTGGGTATGTCCACCATTAGAATACCGCCCTTCATCCACCCACTTCTAATGATGGGCATACATGCACCATTTTTTTTTAACTGTGGTGGTGAAATCACCTCCGGCAGCGCTGGAGTCACGGCTTTACGTATCATGGGAGAAAACGCTATTGCTGTCAAGATAGATAAACCCGTGCTACAGCTCAATGGCGTACCTGCTAAGCAAATGATGGCTAACAATAAAACAAAGTAACATTACAGTATAACAGTAATGCCCTGTACACAGGGTCGGATTTTCCGACGGAAAATGTGTGATATGACCTTGTTGTTGGAAATTCCGACCGTGTGTGGGCTCCATCACACATTTTCCATCGGATTTTCTGACGCACAAAGTTTGAGAGCAGGCTTTAAAATTTTCCGACAACAAAATCCGTTGTCGGAAATTCCGATCGTGTGTACACAAATCCGACGCACAAAGTGCCACGCATGCTCAGAATAAATAAAGAGATGAAAGCCATTGGCTACTGCCCCGTTTATAGTCCCAACGTACGTGTTTTACGTCACCGCGTTCCGAATGATCAGATTTTCCGACAACTTTGTGTGACCGTGTGTATGCAAGACAAGTTTGAGCCAACATCCGTCGGAAAAAATCCTAGGATTTTGTTGTCAGAATGTCCGATCAATGTCCGTCCGTGTGTACGGGGCATAAGACTTACCATACCTGCAAAGCAAATACAATAAAACATAGTAAAAATAAAACATTGCAATCTGTGCCTAAAAAAATATATGCCGAAGCATGTGGGCAATCTGCCCCTAATGTTAGGAGCAAATCGCTCCTCCACTCCTGCCCCCCATGCTTTGGAATATATGCTCTTTTTTTTAACTGTGGTGGTGAAATCACCTCCGACGGCGCTGGAGTCACGGTTTTATGTATCGTGGGAGCAAACGCTGTTGCTGTCAAGATAAATAAACCCGTGCTGCAGCTGAATAGCGTACCTGCTAAGCAATTGATGGTTAACAATAAAACAAACATTACAGTATAACATACCATACCTGCACAGCAAATACAATAAAACATAGTAAAAATAAAACAGAGAGAACGATAGATATAGAACAATAGTGAGTGAAAAGTAGAGCGGACAGTAGAGAGGGAACATAAGAGAGAGAGAGAGAGAGAGAGAGAGAGAGAGAGAGAGAGAGAGAGAGAAGAAAAATACAACCACAACTATTTTTGGATTTTTATTTTTTTTGTGTTTCGCCGGGTGATCAGGGGGTTAAACCTTTATTAGGTAAAATACGGCGGGTGCCCTGAGGCTTTAAAAAATAATCTAGCTAAACTGCATTACCCCTGACACTTATACAGTGATCACAGATTACAGGGGGTAATAAAGGGGTTTGGGGGGGGGGGTTAGTAATGGGGGGGTTAGTGGGGGTCCCTAGACCTATCTGGGCCTAAGAATAATTACCCTAACACTGATTAGTGTCACTAATGACACCAGTACAGCGATCAAAAAAAAATCTGAAAGCTGCACTGGGTGACACAGTGACAGGTGGTGAAGGGGTTAACTGGGGGGGTGATCGGGGGAGTGAATTGTGTGCCTACGTGACCTGGTGTCAGTGTAGTGTTGTGCAACTCATTCTGAGATGTCTTCTCTCCTCGGTCTGGAATGGAAAAGACCGACACGAGGAGAGATGACATCACTTCCCCTGTCAGTGTTTACAGTTACACGACAGGGGAAGGATCTCATTCATCAGGACTGATCACCAGGTCCAGGCCAGATATCATTGGCCTGGGCCTGGGGATTGATCGGTTTCTGATCGAATCTGATGGTCGCGGCTGGCGGGGGACGTAACATGACGGCGATTTGCCTGCCTGTGCCATTCTGCCGCAGCACAACTGCGGCGGATGGTTGGCAAGCCGTAAATAATAATAAATCCATAATTATAAATCAACTTAAAATGTGCAAAAACATATAGTGGGGATAAGTGATTAAACACTTCTCAAATCAAATGTCTCATTTCAAAACACGCATGCACTTTTTTTTTCTAATTGTTTTTCTAAAATAGTTTATGATGAAAATGTTGAAAACATAGTGATCTTTTTAGCTTTTGATATTTAAGCTTTTACCCACATTATCTTCAGTCAATGTAAAACAAACCAGCAGTCTCCAAGGGATTGCATTGCAACTTCCATTAAGATTTGATTCAGTCATACTATGGATAATTGTTTTCTTCCTCCTCATAGACTTGCAGAGCACAGTCTATATATAGCCTCTTGAATATCCTCCACGGTGCACCTTAGCAACCCTGTCAATTAGTGCAAAGAAGCCGGGTAGCATTTGTCGTCTACAGCAATTGTTGCGAGGCAGATCCATTAATATTTAAAACACTTTATTATGCCATTGCCAGGATTAAAAGGAGAAAAAAATGCATTGGGAGAATGAGAAATTATGCTAAAACTAATACAATATGTAGCTTGTAATTATGTGTCAAGCGCCCATTCTTTAATAATAATCTTCTGCTGAAATATTAAAATGGAACATTTATACTGTGTTATGTCAAGCAAAAACTTCCAATGTTAAATGACTTCCAGTTCAAACCAGACAGAAGTGAAGAATTTTAAAGCCATTTTTCAGACAAACAGCTTTTAGTAATTTCTGACGTGTAAAAAAATTACCTTGGCTGAGGTGTATGCCAAGTCCAGAATCGCTGCTCTTTTCTTTCAAATGTAAACTTTATTCCCGCCAAGTGGTACAGCTCTTACTATACTTCTGGTCTGTTGCGGATATATGAGAGCTGTGGCCCTCATACACAGACATGCTAGTGTTATTTATCTGTCCCCTTTCCCCTTAGCTATTCACAGAACGCTATGTATTCTGTGAATGGTTCACAGAAATAAATGAGCAGTTCCAACACCTATACAACTTGCTCTTGGAGCAAACAAGGCACTGTAAGTACAAAAATGTATTGTTCCAATCTGTTTTCACAAATATCAGTTTGCAAAATAGCATATGCAAACTAGCCATGGTCAAAGTGTGTTCCCACTGGTACCCCAACAAAGAATATGCAATATTTTTTTTACAGTCAAGCTCATCGATACTAGTATATACTGTACATGTTGAAATTGATTTAGAGAAATCTCTTTTTTACTTTAGATGTGCCAGCCATTACTTGCTATTCAGAGGCTGGAGCATGTCCAGATTAGGAAAACACATTTGTTAGTGTATTAGCTGCATATACACTATATTGTCAAAGGTATTGAGATGCCCGCCTTTACATGCATATTAACTGATTTGGACCAGTGCACAAAGCAATGTCCATAAAGACATGGATGCGCACGTTTGGGGTGTAGGAACTTGACTGGCTTGTACAAAGTCCTGACCTCAACCCGATAGAACCCCTTTGGCATGAATTAGAGCAGAGACTGCGTGTCAGGCCTTTTCGTTCAACATCAGTGCCTGACCTCACAAATGCGCTTCTGGAAGAATGGGCAAACATTCTCATAGACACACTCCTAAACCTTGTGGACAACCCTCCCAGAAGAGTTGAAGCTGTTATAGCTGCAAAGGGTGGGACAACTCAATATAGAACCCTACAGACGAAGACTGGGATGCCATTAAAGTTCATGTGCATGTAAAGGCAGGTGTCCCAATACTTTTGACAATATAGTGTATGTTGTCATGATTGTGTACATCTCTGGGAGGACAACCATGAGGCTCACAGTACACAATGGGGTTAATTTACTAAAGGGAAGTAGGCTGTTGAGTAATTTCCACTTTTTTGAGGGAATTTTCCCTTTGCTTAAATAAATGAGGTGCAAGAAAAATACAGTTTTTTTTAATTTTCCTTGCACCTTATTGGGTATTCTTTGCAAAGTGAACTTTTACAACATTCATGAATCAAAGGGGGAATTCCCTTTGCAAAGAGCAAATTCCTTTGGAAAGTTAACAGCCTTTAGTAAATCAGCCTCACTGTGTGAGTGCATTCTGAATGTTTAACTAGGTTTACACTAGTATCACTGTCAAAAAGCACACACATTATTTTCTGTTATTCTAAATTCTATATCCTAAATTGTTTAGGAACATGTTTCAAATGCATCTCATAATCTGTATACTGTGTATCTAAAATGTGGAATCTATTTATTTCACAATACAGGAAAATACCTTCTGATGGAAAGTTGATGCTCACACTTACAACAGATGCTTGTGAAGGAAAGGAAAACTTTGTTCGATACCTTGAACATGTCCAAGCAGTTATAACTGTAAATTCTACAAGGCGTGGAGACTTGAACATCAATATGACATCACCGATGGGAACAAAATCCATCCTTCTGAGTCGCCGTCCAAGGGACGATGACTCTAAAGTTGGTTTTGATAAATGGCCATTCATGACAACTCACACCTGGGGAGAAGACCCAAGAGGAACTTGGGTTCTTGAGATCGGTTTTGTTGGGAGCATGCCAGAAAAGGGTGTATTGAAAGAATGGACCCTGATGCTGCATGGAACTCAAAGTGCCCCCTACATAGACCAAATAGTTAGAGATTACCAGTCAAAATTAGCTATGTCTAAGAAGGAGGAGCTGGAGGAAGAACTGGACGAAGCTGTGGAAAGAAGCTTGAAAAGTCTATTAACCAAGAACTAGCACCGCATTGCATGTCTACCTTATATTTTCTTTTTCAGAATTTTCAGCATATCTTTCTAACACTTAAATTTCTGTATAGGATACAACAGCCTCTTGGTACCATATGTTCTAAATATTTATAGTCATCTGTTCCTTTGTTTGGAATCAAATAAATATATATCTATATATTTTTACAGTGTTACCCCTAATGGATACAATGAAAATTACCATCCTGTCTGCAAACATGTTCTGTGTCTAGTTTTGTATAAAATCATCTACCCTTTTTGGAGCAAATGCAAATCGAATGTTTGGAGAGAAAGTATAGGTAAAGTAATGAATCATTAGCATTTAAAATCATGATCTTGATGCTGTAAAATCTCAGCACATAAGAAGTATTCTTCATGTCGATAGTTATGGTGCCCAGTAAGGTGTATGCAGGTGTTAATTGGTATTAGGGATTAGGTGAATGGATGGTTTAAGGTGAGGATCAAGGGTGAGCATTTTTAGGTTAAGCGTTTGAGTTAAAGTGGTTGTAAACCTTGTTACACCACTCTTACCTACAGGTAAGCCTATAATAAGGCTTACCTGTAGGTACCATGAACATCTCCTAAACTTACACCGTTTAGGAGATATTCTCTGTATTTGCATGTGCCGACGTCATCGGCACATGCGCACTGAAGAAACGGCTGGCTCATGCCATTTCTTCAGGAGCTGTGCCATGGCTTCGGCCAATCACAGTGCTGGAGCCCACAAACCCGGAAATAACTCCGGGAGACATGTCGTCGTTCACAGCGGTGTACGGGGATCGCTGCAACAGCTTCGATCTAAGCTAAGTATTTCATAATGAGCTAGTATGCGATGCATACTAGCTTATTATGCCTTTGTCTTGCAGGTTGTTTATTTTTTAGAGTTTACAACCACTTTAAGGGGGGCTAGATGAAAAGTTCTGTGTTAGGGGTTCAGGTTAGATGTAAATTTTACATTTTTAAGATTAAGAATTTGGGTAAAGGGTAATATTTAATATTAGGTCGGGCTCAGTATAAAGGTATATGTTAAGGTTAAATGTTAGGTGACTGTAAAGTGTTATGAGGGTTAGATCATTTTGCATTTCAGGTAAAAATAGGGTCAGATTTACTATTAAGGCTAGGCTAGAGATCAGGACAATTAGGCACACATTTTATTAAAATTACCAAGGACTAGCAGTGCTGGGTTCTAGGTGCCAAAAAACACTCTACCAGTTAAATTAGATGTAATCCTAAATGACAGAGATTAATATGGAATTCAAAGTATCTCAAATTGTACAGGAATGCTTTAATTAACCTATAATTGAATAAAAAGTTTTATAAATCACTTCAAAACCACTGAATATTGTGAATATATATATATATATATATATATATATATATATATATATATATATATATATATATATATATATATATAAAATATAAGTTCTCACTGTGTGTGTGTGGCAGCTGAATTCACCACTCACAAAACCCCAAGTAGATTAGTGCTTACAGTGTACCTCCTACTGCATCTTTGTTCAGTTATCAGTGAATGAAGCCTACGCAAATATAGGGGCACAAAACATTGAAAAATATGTTGTGGATCCTCCAGTGAACGTCAAGTAACATAGCAAAATCATTCTCCCTCACCTGTCATATTTATCATGTAGCAGTTAGGAATCTATGTGGAAAAATAAGTAATTCCAAAGAAGTTTAACATTTTTGGTAATTGCTAAGGACTTATGAACAGTGAATAATAATAATAATAATATTCGTTAAAAGACTAGACTGAAAAAAGATGGCCTAAATTGTTAAAAATGTCCTGAAGTACACCTTATCCTTGTTGGCCCTGGGCCACTAATAATATGTTCTCTATGACACCATGAACCTGGTTTACTAAAGGAGTAAAACATGTTCATTTTTAAAGGTAATTTTCACCTATCATAGCAAATGCAGCAAAAACAAAGTTAAAATTAGCTTTGCAAATAATACTTAATAATGTGCACAGAAAAAAAAATGTTTGTTCAACACGAAACTCAATAAGGTTGGGGGAAGCACAATTTTTCATTATGTGATGGTTTTCCTCATTCACTGAGCTAAGTAAAAATTCTTGAGCTGATTTCAATCATCCAACCATGTTTAAGAGAAAAAAATCCTGTTTTTAAAATTTTCTTTGTTCATGATTGGTATTCTTTGCCAAGTGATTTTTTTCTTTGTTTCACTCTTTGGCCAACATAAGTGAAAATTCACTTTGAAAGTCAACATGGTCTACTCCTTTAGTGTGCTGATTAACTGAAGAAGCAATTTTCACACTATCTTGTATTCACTTCCAATACATATGTGTACAGGAAACTCCTCATTTTTTAATCCTCTTATATGTTGCTGGGGATCTTGGGTAAAATTAGTGAAATTACTCCTTTAGTAAATTAGATCCCTTTTTCTCTTCTTAGAATGCAAATGATGTCTTTGGTTAGTTTATCAGCTCCCTCCTTTCTCTCTCTACTTTCTTCTCTGTTATATAATTAGTCTTTTGTAACTCTAAAATAACTTGTATAGTATTTTATCTATATTTATTTAAAAATAATTGGATGAAATATATTCTGTTTATTTTAAAAGTAATATTTGATAAGTTATTTTCTTCAGGGGAATAAGTTTTTTTTTTTTTTTATGCCTAACTATGCCCGCAACAACTGCCAAATGTGCAATAAAATATCAGAAGATGTAAGACATATTGATTTTCTAAGATTGTGCCAGAAAAATATGAAGATATTAAAGCACAATATATATATTTTTTTTCATTTTGTACTGAATTGTTATTAAAACTGTTTAGTGTTCACTATTTGCATACAATATGCAAATATTAAATATTATCTGAGAGCATTTATGCAAGGTATCATATTTACAGCAAGTTCCTTCATATGTACTCAGATGTTTAAATTTCAAAGTCTAAAATGTATTTTATTTGGAAGATAATAATAAACCAAAGGAAATCATGTAAATGAGTGTATGTAAGTAAAGGCGAAACACAAAAAAAAGCACAGAGTATAGTGTGCTACACACACGTGTCACATGTGCATGTGTATGTGCTAATGATACAAAACCTATTATTTTTAAAATCATCACTTTCTGTAAAAAAATGATTTGGTCTTCATTCCACCTTTGTGAAAACTTCAGATGACCATGTATATTAATTTGCATTCTTGTAATCATGCATTTCTATGTTAAAATGCATTAAATGTCTTATATAGCAGCAATTTTTAAAAAGTTTGTTTATATTTCTTAGATTTCTTATTTTCTAACAGTTAAACACTGTAATAGAAAAAAAAAGCTTAATTTGCTTTTCATTATTTTGGTGACCTACACTTTGAAAACAAATGTAGAAAAATGTAATTCGGAGTCAGACTACAGGGGAAGTCATAAGTTATAAAATGGGAATATATATATATATATATATATATATATATATATATATATATATATATATATATATATATATATATACCTTTTCTTATGACACTGAAAGTGTTTTATTAAAGCTTACATGATTTTCAGCACTACAGTACTAGAATATAGTATATGAAGATATTATAGCGTGCAACCTTTTTTATTAGTCTGAATTTAATTGTGCTCATTTATTTAGCTATGATGCATATTATGTTATATATGGAAATAGTAAAAATAGCTTTATGCAATATTTGTAACTTGTCTTCGTGTACTTATAACTTAATTTGAGATATCAAACAATTCACAAGATCATTTTATTTTATTTTTTTTTAAATCAGGACCATGGTTTATGAGCAAGAACATTTACAGCACAACACAAAAACATATGTTTATGTTACTGAATTTATTATTGAAGTCAACAATGGAATTAAATGAGGTGTGATAGCAATACAGAGCCTGTCACTGATACCTATTAGAAGGCAGACTTTTTTATTGTTTGTTTGCATTACCTATATCAGATCCGCACCCTGGATTTTTTTTTAGTTTTATTTTAATCTTTGTTAAAAGATCTATTTGGTCAGACTTTGAAAGTCTCTGAGCAAATAAAACAGTCACATGCAAATAATAGTCTATATTCTCTAATGTTAGGGCCAGTTCACACCACATGCAGTCCAGTGCATTTTTTTTCTGCCTCAAAAATGCATGGAAAGTAGGTTATATGGTTTCCAATGGCATAGTTCACACCAGTGCGGTCAGTTCCAGGGCTTTCCAGAATCAGAAAAAAAAGTAGAACATGCTGCATTTTTCCTGCACTGGACTGTACTTCAAGGTGGTAAAACGCATCATAAACTCACTGTAATGCACTGGAAAAGCATTAAAAATGCACAGGACCCCAGTACAGTGGGAAAAAAAACAAGAAATAAAGAAGAAAACTTGAATGCATACAGAAACGCATGAAAAATGCACCGGAATGCGCCAAAAACAATAAAAATGTGCATGCATTTTTGCATGCATCCGGAACACATCAGAAGTGTGTTTTTATGGTGTGAACCAGCCCTAAAAAGATATTAACAACCAGTTGCATAATATTTTATTTGCTTGTTTATTATTTATTTATTTTTATTTATTTTTTATTTATTTTTATTTTTTTTCTCTATTTTCTTAATTTACGACAAATGAAAGCAAATGAACATTACTTTCCTTTTTTTTAATGTAATCTCTGCTACATGTGTTGGAAATATGTGCATGCATGATAAACCTCTCTCCCTTTCTTTTCTCAATAGTTGTGTAGGTGCTGTGGGAGGACGCATTAATCTCTGTGACCCCTGGGTTGAGTTCCACTGACAGAATCCCCAGACATCATAGACTTTTTTTCACTTCTTAAGTAGATGAGAGCCTTTGGACATGTTAGCAAAGGGCAGTGTACCTTGTTCAGTCTGTTTTTGGCTCCTCACACTCCTTCCCTGCAACCTCTTCACCTTTTAACACTGCTCACAGTTTGGGAATTTACATCAGTATATTGTACTAGAGTAAAGCCTGTAGCTAGAGCAAACAAGTATATTTTCACCTCTGTGCCAGCTGACAGTCTTTGTTCACATAATACCTCTGTTAAATGAGTCAGTCTCACTGCAATTTTCCCCTATAATAGCATCTCTGTGATGTTGCAGTGCAAAAAAAAAAGTGCTGGATAGGTACCTGACACACCCAGTTCCTAAAGATTATTTCCTGTAAGAGAAAAATTACACTAATGTGCAAACGTTTTAGGCAGGTAATGCTGTAAATTAAGAATGCTTTCAGAAATAGAAGTGTTAATGGTTTATTTTTTTTATCAAATAACAAAATGGAAAGTAAATCAACAGAAGAGAAATCCAAATCAAATCAATATTTGGAGTGACCACTCTTTGCCTTCAGCATCTGTTCTTCAGGTGGGATATTCCAAACATCTTGGAGAACTAACCACATATTTTCTGTGGATGTAGACTGCCTCACATCCTTTTGTCTCTTCATGTAATCCCAAACAGACTTGATGATTTTGAGATCAGGGCCCCGTGGGAGCCAAACAATTACTTTCAGGAATTTACAGTAAAGATAGTTCTTAAATGATATTGGCTGTTTGTTTGGAGTCGTTGTTCTACTGCAGAATAAATTTGGGGCCAATTACACGCCTCCCCGAGGGTATGGCATGTTGGATAAGTATCTGGCTGTATTTCTCAGCATTAGGGACACCATTTATCCTGACCAAACCTTCAACTCCATTTGCAGATATGCAGCACCAAACTTGCAAGGAACCTCCACCATGCTTCACTTTTGCCTGCTAACATTCACTAGTGTACCACTCTCCAGCCCTTCAGTGAACAAATTGCCTCCTGCTATAGCCAAATATTTTAAATTTTGATTTATCAGTCCTGCGCACCTACTGCCATTTCTCTGCACCCAGTTCCTATATTTTTGTGCATAGTTGAGTCACTTAGCCTTGTTTCCAAGTCAAAGGTATGGCTTTTTGGCCACAATTCTTTCATGTGGACCATGGGTGCTCAAATTCCCATCATGCCTCTGCCTTTGGGAGTAATGCTTGTAACTGTCAGCAGCGTGCAATACCTCATGGGACTTGTAGTTCCGCAACAGCTGGAAAGCCAAAAATTGAGCACCCATTATGTAGACCCATTCTAGCTAGACTTCTCTGGACAGTAGATGGGTGTACCTGGGTCCCACTGGTTTACACCAGTTCTGTCCTGATGGCCCTGCTGGACGTCTTCCAATGTGGTAGGGAAGTACGCATGATGTGTCTTTCATCTGCTGCATTAAGTTTCCTTGACTGACTACTGTGTCTACAGTCCTCAACTTTGCCCTTTTCTTTGTGCTTCTTCAAAAGAGCTTGAACAGCACATCTTGAAACATCCTGAACATCTGCTTCAAAATCTTTGCCTGGGAGAGACCTTGCTGTTGCAGTATAACTACCTTATGTCATGTTGCTTTGCTCAGTTTTGCCATGGTGTATGACCTGTGACATGGAACTGTCTTCCACTTCACTTTTGTAGCAGAGTTTGGCTGATCCTCCCCCAGCTTTAAGCCTCCTACACAGCTGTTTCTGTTTCAGTTAATGACTGTGTTTCAACCTAAATATGAAATTGATGTATATTAGCACCTGCTTGATATAATTGGTTAATCATACACCTGACTCTAATCCTACAAAATCCCTGATATTGTGCAAGTGTACAATGTTCGCAAGTGTAAGAATTGATGCTGGTTTGAAGTCAAAGGGTAGTAACACCAAATATTGATTTGGTTTAGATTTTTCTTCTGTTCGCTCACTAATCAAATAATCAATTAAAATATATATTTTTTAAAGCATTCTAATTTTACAGCATTTCTTCCTGCCTGCCTAAAACTTTTCACGGTATTGTACATTACTTTCCTTCAGACATATACACCTCCTCCATCAGCTTAGAGGAAAATTCTGCAAGCTGGTGGGTTTTTGGTACAGTCACAAAGTTTTTCAAGTATGCATGCACAAGTTTTCCCTATCAATTGCATGAATAAAATGAAAAGTTTTGTTCTGCTTTAAGTCTTTTTTAATTAAAAAAAAAACTCTACCGAATTCATTTCTAATTTCTATTTCTAATGTATTTATATATATTGTATTTGTATAGGGTGGTAGTTATTGGTATCATTGGCTGTCAAGCAAACTAAAATATAAGAAATAATAAAAACAAAACTGATACCTTTGATAATTTTATTAGTAACCCCTTTATCAACAACAATGTTGTTTTATATACAAATTATTATAATAAACCATGCTGTGAATACCCTAAATACTCCATATAACCAATATAGCCAGCAGCTAATAAACATCGCACTTCCCAGTGATCTTTAAAAGCACAAAAACAATATCAGCGCTGGCATCCATATAAGCTTGTTGCAATAAATGTGAAATAATGAGATTATTGTAAAATGATACCAATTAATACATGTGAAGTAAAATATTAAAGTGCAGTCAGTAACATAGATGTCCAATTAAAATAAAAATAAAATAAAGTCCCAACTTTGCTAGTCCAGTGTGATATGTTTGTGTAACAGTGTTTATTTAAGAAAATTAAATCAACAAATGAAAAAATGGGGTGTACAGGTGCTATGTCTGTGTGCACAGTATCCTGTATTTATACACTAAATCTGAGTGAAAAAAACCCAATCCTATATGCTGTTGAACCTGTAAAAGGGATGCAAAAGTGCTCTGTGTGTAGGGAACCAATGCGAATAGTTCTCAGAACTATTCGCATTGGTTCCCTACACACAGAGCACTTTTGCATCCCTTTTACAGGTTCAACAGCATATAGGATTGGGTTTTTTTCACTCAGATTTAGTGTATAAATACAGGATACTGTGCACACAGACATAGCACCTGTACACCCCATTTTTTCATTTGTTGATTTAATTTTCTTAAATAAACACTGTTACACAAACATATCACACTGGATTAGCGCAGCACTTTCCACTTTTGTTTTGCACTATTCATGGGCTTTGTTTGATCCCACTCTGTGCTTGCAGCTGTCCGTACACACCGCTGTTTCCAAGGTAGCGCAGGGATAATCCATATAAACAAAGTCCCAACTTTTCCACCACATGTTCAATGTGTTCACAACAACTTGGAGGCTCAACAGAATGTGTTAGTTTAAGCAGGTCAAGAACACTTTTCCCCAAGGGGGTCAGTATGCCCAATATAATGTGCACCTCTTCCTACCAACCCCAAACAGATCCTGTATCAATTTTACAATCCACCCCCCCCCCCCCCTCGCTCCTTTGACTCAGAATATATATTAAAAACTGAAAAACATATCCTTGTGGTGTTGCACTCATAATTTAAAAAGAAATTGCTTCCTATATGCCATATAAATCATTCATATAAAAGGCTCACTGAATAAACAGACTCACTATCCCTGAGTTGAATAAAAATCCTCTATACAGTAGGTCTTTTCACAGGCCTGGATTCTCTCCATCAATCTTTCCCCATCTACACCAAAACCTCTTGGCTCAAATTCAGATTGGGTGGCTTCCAAAATATGCACAACACAAAACAATGGGAGTCTTAGCGATCACCGATGTTCTGTGTATGTGCACGTGTGAATAAAGCATCGAGAGAGAGGTGCAGCAATTGTAGCTATCACTAAGGGTGTGCACTGACATCTAAATTATAGTTGTTTGTATATGGCTTCCAAAATATACTTGCACTGATATTAGAACAAAACTTCTAACAACAAGCTTCACCACCAAGTGAATCTAAATCACACTCAACCAATGGGTGTAGTATCTTTATACCAGCCACCAAAGTATATTAGAAGGCTCTAGTAACAAATGAGGAAGACTTTAAAATGAATTACAAAATAAAAACCAGAGACTCAAATGAAACAACCTTAAGTCAATTAAAAGAGTGCTCAACTGGAAACCTAGGATGCTTGTGCCCCTCGGGCTCTACTTTAGTGGCCCTCAAATAATTTTCTAAAATATTTTTCTTTTTTAAAGGGTAATATAATTTTTGCTGAGGAAAAACAAAACAATTCTCCCTTGATTATTTTAATACATTGTAAGGATTTAAGTAAATGTCATTGCAGAGTCCTACCTGCTGCCTTTTAGATTGGAGGTCACACCTGGAGGACTCTTACTTATTGCTTCCTAAAGGTTTTAAGTGGGAGGGTTGTCTTGCGAAAGGCGATCAGCTCCAAAGAAAAGTATTAGAGAAAGTGCTGGGAACAACAATGAGCCAATCACATGGCAGGCAGTGATGGTTTCAGTACACTAGCAAATGTACAAAATGCCCCAATACTATAAAGCCATATTTTAATAACTTGCGTTTTTTTTTTCAAAAATCATAGTAGGCCACAAAATGGTTATTATTAACACTAAATAACACTTGTGTAGCAATTGCATATGTTATATAATTATGTTATATAATTGCATATGTTATATATATATATGTAATATTAATGTTTAAAAAAATGGATCTACCCTTTCAAAGTAATGTATAGGGCATGTTCAGTAAAATATTTGGTGCATTATTATTGTAGCGTTTAACTTAAAGCTCAATTAAAGCCTTGGTATTTATTACTGTAATGTAGTAAGTTGTAAACTTCTTTGAAGTATATGTAAACTTTCTAAAATATGTTTGGAATCATTCCTCAGTGTATACATTTTTTTCCAATGGTTGTTGGGCTTCCTATCATGTCTGGAGCAGGTATGTGCAGACGTGATAGAGGGCCTAATGGCTAGCTGAAGGAATTTTCACAGCAGACTGATAATGTTACAGGTAACTGCAAGGGAACACATTAGCGTTGTCATCTTGAAACAGGAAGGACAAGATCTCCAGGTAAGGTACATTGCTACAGATTCACAAAAAAATATTGTTGGAGAAAACTGTTTACAGTCAACTGTATAGCCATGACATACTGAAAATAGATTTTGGATTTACATACGCTTTAAAGTAATTTATATGTGATTTTGTCATTGCTTGCACTTCTGTTTTTTGCTATTCTTTTAAATGTAAGGATTTCTAACTATCTGCTGGACATAAAATAGGTAATATATACTATCATTGCCTCCTCTCCTAAATATCAGCCACATAGGGAGTGCATTGCTTTATATAAATCAGACAAATCATGGGGATTAGTTTACTAAAGAAATGGAATGTTTACAAAGCAAAGTGGATGTTCAGTGAGCTTAATTCACCTCAATCAGCCGATTATGTGCTAGCAAAAATCCAGCTTTTTAATGTCCTTTAAAGTCCCCCTTAATGTCCCTAATGTCAACGTAAACACGGGTTCACTTTATTTCCTAACATTCACTTTGCAAGGTCACTTTTGACAGCCCCCAATGCCCATTGACTCTTGAAAAATGTATAGCTGAGAACCTCTAGTTGTATGCATGCTCACTGGATGCTCAATAATGTAATATACCTCTACATAGAAACAGTAAACCTCAAAACTGGGTAAAGTAAATAAAGATACAAAAACAGATCCTGCTTGAGATCACAAATCTTTATTGGGAAACAAATTAGCCAGATCCAACACTAAAAACTATATCAATTCACTGAACAACACAATCACTTTAGAGCTATTGGCTTTCACAGAATAACAGAGGAACTCTCGTTATCTTGATTATGATATGCAGCTTAAAGTTTCAAGATCTGTCTGATATACTCTATTACCGCTGACCGAAGTTTCTTCCTTTTCAGAGCCTAAGTAAAATATTCCTCAAAGTATGATCTACTTCCATTTTAAAGGAGTGAATTTCAGTTTCAGTAAACACATCTGAAAATCAATAAAATATATCTTCTCTGAGGTGTCTCAAGAGCTTGATATTGATATTATTTTTTTCTTGTCTTTTCAATCATGGTTTCTACAATCATGGCAGTTTCTTCATAACTCTTCACCCTGTCATCAGAAATTTTTTCAATTGATTCAACTACTTCAACTTTTTCATAACTCATAGAGCTTGGAAAATCTCTTCCCTGGAAAGGCCTCAGACTTCTTTCTTCTTTGTTATTATCACTTTGGCCTCTGCTAAGTCTCTGAGTTTTTACGGAATTCGAAGTAGAACCTCCTGATCCATGTTGTGTGTTGTCTGGTCTAGTGACATCTGGTGGCTTCTTTGCTTCCTTTTTATCCTCTGGTTCCTTGGGATCTTCGTCTTTTTTCTCATCGTCTTTCTCTCTTGGTTTGTCATCATCCTCGGCTTCTTCTTCTTTGTTCCCCTCTGAACTAGCTTCATCTTCTTCACTTTCTGATGATTCTGAAGGTTCAGGTAATTCTGGAATAGGTAGTACAATGTCATCACCTGGTAAAATATCCGGTATGATGGTAACAGTTATCCTACCTCCTGCTTGTGGTGTGGAGGAGCAGAAGCAAGGGTCCATGTAGCTAGATTCGCCTGTAACTAGAACATAGCGGCCTTTGGTGAAGAAATCTGGAGAAGGCTCTGGTTTCTTATATCCTCTTATTCGATCTTTTACTATATTACATAGCTTGTCAAATGCTTTACTTATCTGTGCGCCATCTGGTACATCTTCTGGAGATAAATCATGCTCATACCTTTCAGCTTCTTTTTCAGCTACGCCATAAGCAGAATCACCATGCTTCATTTCATATCTCTTGTCTACACTTTCCTGCATTCTCTCTATGACTTTGTCCTCGTTGCTAACATCACTTTGATCCATGGATAGCTCTTTTTTCCTTGACATTTTCTTTGAAACACCCTTTTGCCTTGGTTTAGCTGTAGCTATATCTTGTATAGCCAGTGTTATATCTAAAAATTAATAAGGACTCATCAGCAGTTGTTCAAGCATCAACATTCAGTCAAAAATGTATGGCAAACTTTTGATGCATGCAATATTTTTAAGACAACAATAAACAAAAGAACCTCCTACAAGGTTTATGTGACTTATTTGAGTTATGTTTGAAGATGAAAGAAAATAATATGCTTCAGATGTGCCTGAAATTTTTTTTCTTGCGCAAGACACATAAATGTCTGATGTGTCAGAATTATTGTGTCGAATAAATGGAAAATATCAAAGAAAATCAAACACCTAACACTTTTGTGCTCATGTAAAACTATTAACTAAAAATAACTTCACATAGTCAAGCTGAATAAACTACTGTATTTTTACTTGAGTACTCAATTCTAAAAGGATTGTTACTAAAACACAATTACAGAGTATATAGGAACCCGGGTTGTTCTGCATTACATAATGCTTTACTTTGTTTAAGGACACCGAACGGAGCACACTCAGAATGAACTAGTTCATCTAATCTAACCCTAGTTCACACATCTCCATAAATTGTCACGTTTGTGAATTCTGTTCCTTATGTTATATATATATATATATATATATATATATATATATATATATATATATATATATATATATATATATATATTATAATACATAATTTGCCAGCAACAAGCCTAGCATGCGCACTTGTAAATGAACATCTCTGGTCATGATACTAAACCTCAGCAATCACTTAAGAGTAATCTTATTCCTCATCTACAAAGCATTTTAACTACTTCAACCCCGGAAGGATTTGCCCCCTTACTGACCGGGCCATTTTTTTTGCGATACGGCACTGTGTCGCACTGTGTCGCTTTAACTGACACTTTATGTCCTTTTCTTTCCCCACAAATAGAGCTTTGTTTTGGTGGTATTTGATCACCTCTGCGGTTTTTGTTTTTTGCACTATAAACAAAAAAAGAGCGACATTTTTGAAAAAAACACAATGTTTTTAACTTTTTGCTATAATAAATATCCCAAATTTAAAAAAAACAAAACAAATTTCTTCCTTGGTTTAGGCCAATATATATTCTTCCACATATTTTTGATAAAAAATTTTATTGGTTTGCACAAAAGTTATAGCGTCTACAAAATGGGGGATAGATTTACGGCATTTTTATTTTTTACTAGTAATGGCGGCGATCTACGATTTTTATCAGAACTGCGACATTGCAGCGGACAGATCGAACACTTTTGACACTATTTTGGGACCATTGACATTTATACAGTGATTAGTGCTAATCCGTAATCCCCTTAAAGCGACCGCTGTACAGCTACGACGATTTGAGCAGGGGAGCCATTCTGCCGCTGTCAATCGACGGTGTGCAGTCTGGAAGCGGTTAAATGTGTATAAACTGTCAACTGATGGCATCAATTCCCTTATGTGGTTCAGAGACAAGAAACATTGGGTTTGATTTATTAATATCAGGCTGTTCAGTTTACATAGGGGTTTTCACTTTACGAAATAATTTTCCTATACCTTAGTGAATGAGATGAAGCTCTGTTGACTTTCATCATCCATTTAAATACAAGCAAAATTACTGTTTTTTATTTTATTTTTCTTGCACATGATTTGATATTCTTTGCAAAGTGAATTTTCACCACGGTAAGCAAAAACTTTAGATGAATGCACTCCCAAAGACAATGCAAAAATGGCTTTATTGGCAGAAAGGTAAAAGCATTACAAAACAGGCATGTGGACAGGGGAGGGTGGAGAAGGGTTGACACGTTTCACAGCATATGGTTTTGATAAACCACGTTTATCGTGTGAAACGTGTCAATCCTTCTCCTTCATCCCCTGTCTACATGCTTGTTTTGTAATGCTTTTACCTTTTTTGCAAATAGAGCCATTTTTGCATTGTCTTTGGGAGTGCAGCCATCCAAAGTTTTAGCTTACCTTGAGTTCTGTGGAAGTAACAGGGCGTGCACCCCTTACAGACTATCGACTTGCATTACAGCCTGCCAGTTCACCTGTGAGCAGCGAGACTCTGCTTTCTGAATCTTCACCACATTCACTAAACTAAAGGAAAATTCATTTGCAAAGTAAACAGCCTATTTGCCTTTAGAATATCAACCCTACTGTGTTCCACTGTGCTGCCTGAGAGCCTCACTAACCCTCTCTTAGCCCTCTAGATCTTGGCTGAACCTCCTGCCTTTTTAGGAAGGTGGATTTTACAACTTTTAGTATTTGTTAACACACAACTATCATAGCTAATGGTTGCACATTACAAAGCAGTGTCTAAATATACCTTTATTTATATAAAAAAAAATGCTAAATACCATTTTTAAAGCTTTATATGGTGGTCACATCACCGCAAATCCTCCATTTATCCCTCCATAGCAGGGAGAGTGTGTTTGTGTATGTCAGATGGACATCACACACAGCAGCTCCTTCCTACGCGGAGTTAGGAGACTCTGTGCCTATGCACCGAATGCCCGTACCACCCATAGTCAGTTTGGCTGCCATGCCCCCACCCAACCCTGCTGTTTTGATTGATAGTGGCTTCCAGCAGGAAGTTCAGGTAAACTGTGCATCGACATAACGTCCTGTAATTCCAAGCATGGTGCGTAGCTACATAAACTGAAGATGCCACCACTGATCTGCTTGGCATAGTCAGATTGATTTAAAGTGGTTGTAAAGGCAGAAGGTTTTTATCTTAATGCATTCTATGCATTAAGAGATAAAAAGCCTTGTGTGTGCAGCAGCCCCCCCCCCAACCCCCTTAAGGGCACTTTCACACTGGGGCAGGGGGCATCGGCTTTACCGTCGTTTTAGCGGTGCTTTTCGGACGCTAGTAGGGCACTTTTAACCCCCGCTAGCAGCCGATGAAGGGGTCAATAGCGCTCACAAAGCGCCGCTGCCGAAGTGCTTTGTAGGCGCTTCCACGGCGCTGCCCATTGATTTTAATGGCCAGGGGCGCTTTAGGAGCGGTGTATACACCGTTCCTAAAGGGCCCCAAAGATGCTGCTTGCAGGACTTTTTTAACATCCCGCAAGCGCACCGCTCAGGCTTTCACACTGGACTGACAGGAGAGGCACTTTACAGGCTCTTTGATGGTGCTATTTTTAGCTCTAAAACGCCTGTAAAGCGCCTCACTGTGAAAGTAGCCAAATACTTACCTGAGCCCCATCTATATCTAGCGATGTCCACGAGTGCCTCGGCCGACCAGGTCTCGCTCGCCCAATTGGCTGAGACACAGCAGCAGCGCCCTTGGCTCCTGCTGCTGTCATTCAAACTCATTTAGCCAATCAGGAGAGAGATAGGGCGGGGCCGAACCACAGTTCAGTGTCTAAATGGATACACAGAGCTGCAGCTTGGCTCGAGTGCGCCCATAGCAAGCTGCTTGCTGTGGGGGCACTCAACAGGAAGGAGGGGCCAGGAGCTCCAGCCAGGGACCTGAGAAGAGGAGGATCTGGGCTGCCCTGTGCAAAACCACTGCACAGAGCAGGTTAGTATAACATGTTTGTTATTTTAATAGAAAAAAAACGAGACTTTACAATCACTTTAAGATAGAAGTAGGGCTGTAAGGAACACTGGGTGTTTTCCCATTACAGGAAAAATAAAAACAGAAAAACACAGATACCTATTTTCAATATTAAAGTGCAATTTCACTCTCCCAATCAGCATTGATTATTCGGTAATCCTCACGATTTTAGCATTAGTAAATAGATAGGAAAGTGTATCATAATTTCTTGTTTTAAACTATTTTTTTACATTTCAACAGTTACTTCCTGGTTTCAAGGCCTAGGCAAATGATGTAATACATGCCAGGAGTCTTCAGGAGGGGAGGAGAGGAGGAGGGGTTTTCACAACTAAGCACACTCTCCTATGCGCATGCCTGAGCTAAGGGCAGATAGATTGCAGGAAGTAAATGCTACATAAATCATTTGCCCTTACTAGGGATGGCCACAGCCAGAAATGCTAGGGTGGTGTTTTTCAATGTGAATTCTCATCAAAATAGAGCATGGAGACATGAATGGATGGGGGAGTTTGCTTTGAGTAATGAAAATGAATTAAATTGTATTTTTGGTCTATGGTGCTCAGATGCAGTGAAAATCCACTTTAACTTTTAGAGTAACATACACTTTAAAGTCTTTAGCTTCAGATTGCTATTAAAGTACCATAAGATATGCTGTGAAACATACATCCGTGACAAATTTTCTACCTTGCCTTGAGGAAAATGCCCTGTCTGGGACAAAGAGAGCTAGCATGAAATTGTCAGTTTGTATAAAATTTAAAAATATGTCTGCGGGTAGAGATGTCTAACCAAAGCACCCAATATGCTTTTTTCTCGTACATTTAAAACCATCAACAATAGAGTCACATCGTAATGAAAAATAATGTACCAAATGTTCGGACACTCACAAATAAAAAGTCCATTGGCACTGCAATATGACTATTGTTATGCATAATTTGAGATATTTTATTATGAAAAACCTTTAGCAGAACCTTGGTCTTTTTCTCTCCAGGCTAGTGACTTAAATTTGATTAAATCGTAATAGTTTCAGTTTTCAAGAGTAAAACAGCCATATTTACAACATAATTATATTTCCACAATCATTGGTTTCACTATTTATGAGCATGACACACTCAACCTATACTTTATTGATTGCCGAGAATAAGGGGTGTGATCTTACCTTTTCCTCTTGTAGGTGAGATCTGCGAGGATTTGTAGCTCTGCATGAAAAGTGTTATTGGAGTTCCAACTATTGCAGAGTTCAGTCTAATGGAAAGAGAAAAAAAGAGAAATAATATTTTGTATAGAACATTCTTCAAGTTTATTTACTTAACCACTTCAATACCAGGCACTTAGACACCTTCCCGCCCAGCCCAATTTTCACCTTTCAGTGCTGTCGCAATTTGAATGACAATTGCGCGGTCATGCTACACTGTACCCAAACAATTTTTTTATCATTTTGTTCCTACAAATAGAGCTTTCTTTTGGTGGTATTTGATCACCTCTGCGGTTTTTATTTTTTGCGCAACAAATAAAAAAAGACCGAAAATTTCGAAAAAAAACAAGTTTTTCTTTGTTTCTGTTAAATTTTTTTGTAAATAAGTACGCTTTCTCCTTCAATAATGGGCACTGATATAGCTGCACTGATGGGCACTGATACGGCGGCACTGATAGGCACCAATGAGGTGGCACTGATGAGGTGGCACTAACGGGCACTGATGATGGGCACTAATAGGCGGCACTGATGGGCACTGATAGGTGGCACTGATGGGCACTGATAGGTGGCACTGGTATGCGGCACTGATGGGCACTCATAGGTGGCACCGATGGGCACACATAGGCGGCACTGATGGGCACTCGTAGGTGGCATTGATTGGTATATATGGGTGGCACTGATGGGTACTTATGTGTGGCACTGATGGGCACTCATAGGTGGGCACTGATGGACACAGATGGGCACTGACAGGTGGCACCGATGGGCAATGACAGGTGGCACAGATGGGCAATGACAGGTGGCACTGATATAGCATTGCTGGGCAGATCTGGGCATTGCTGGGTATATCATTGGCATAATAGTGCCAATCAGTGCCCATTTGTGGGCACTGATTGGCACAGATTGGGCACATGTGGATGGCCATGGGGTACATACCTGGCCATCCACGTTGCCCCTTCCCTGGTGGTCCTAGTGGCATCCCTGGTAGTCCAGTGGGGTGATCTGGGGGCGGGCTGCGCTGATAAACAATCAGCGCAGACCCCCCCTGCCAGGAGAGCCGCCGATCGGCTCTCCTCTACTTGCGTCTGTCAGACGCGAGTGAGGAAGAGCCGATCAACGGCTCTTCCTATTGACAGCGTGATCAGCCGTGATTGGACACGGCTGATCACGTGGTAAAGAGCCTCCGCCGGAGGCTTTTTACCAAGATCAGTGTAGCAGTGTGTCAGGCTGACACACCGTTCCACCGATCGCCGCGATGCGCGCCCCCGGGGGCGCGCTGCGGCATGTTGTCCTGCTGGACGTCATATGACGCCCAGTCAGGATAACAGAACCACTTCCCGGACGTCAATCCGCTATAGGGCGGGCGGGAGGTGGTTAAAGTGCATCTAAACCCACAACCAACAATCTAGGAAATTGCAGATTACTAATCCTTGGTAGTGGAGGATGCATTCATTCTTTCAAGCTTCATTTGCTTTATTTTCACCTGGTAGTCCTGCAAATTACATACTTGCTGTCCCTGGGTGGCTACGTCACTCCTCCATTGTATCTATGGAGGGAGCTATGGTTGCCACATTAGGCTGCTTTCCTGATATGAACTAGAAACATGTCGGTATCTCTTCACCTCTATTGCACTGAATGCAGGGCAAATGGTACTTTACAGAGGATAGCTAGAAAGGGAAATATTCTTCAGTGCTGCTTACAGGAATTAACAAAGACATTGCATTCTTAGCAAGATCAACAGCTTTTCTGTATTTGCTAAAAATGTTTTAAAGCTTTAAAAAAGACAACTAATGCAACCACCACTCAAAGGACTACAATATGCAACATATTACATTTTTGTTCTTGGGTTTAGCTATCCTTTAACCACTTGCCGTCCGCCATATAGCAATAAGACGTTCGCAAAGTGGTTGCAATATCCTGACCGGACGCCGCCAGGTTGTCAAGCCGCTGCGCGCTCCCGGGGGCGCACATCGCAACGATCGTTGTTGCAGTGTGTCAGTCTGACACACCGCAACTTCGATCTAGGTAAAGAGTCTCGGACAGAGACTTTTTACCACGTGATCAGCCGTGTCCAATCACGGCTGATCACGATGTAAACAGGAAGAGCCGTTGATTGGCTTTTCCTCACTCGTGTCTGACAGACGTGAGTAGAGGAGAGCTGATGGGCTGCTCTCCTGACAGGGGGGTCTGTGCTGATTGTTAATCGCCCAGGACCAACATGATGCTGCCAGGACCACCAGGGATGGCCACAACACTGGACTACCAGGTATGCCACCCAAGACCACCAGGAAATGCCAATCAGTGGCCAGGCAGCTGCCAATCAGTGCCATTGAAAAATGCCTGCCAGTGCCAGTGATGCCTATCAGTGAAATCCAATGCCAGCCATCAGTGCCCATCAATGCCCATCAGTGCCGCCTTTCAGTGCCCATCAGTGCTGCCTATCAGTGCCCAACAGTGCTGTCTATCAGTGCCACCCATAAGCACCCATTAGTGCAGCTTTTCATTGTCCATCAGTGTCGCCTATTAGTGCCCATCAGTGCCACCTATGAGTGCCCATCAATGCCGCCTATCAATGCTCATCAGTGCCACACATCAGTGCCACCTATCAGTGCTGCCTATCAGTGCCGCCTATCAGTGCCCATCATCAGTGACCATCGGTGCCATCTCATTGGTGCCACCTCATTGGTGCCACCTTATCAGTGCCCATCAGTGCAGCTTATCAGTGTCCATCAGTGAAAGAGAAAACATACTTATTTACAAAATTTTATAACAAAAACAAAGAAAAACTTTTTTTTTTCAAAATTTTTGGTCTTTTTTTTCTTCGTAAAGCAAAAAATAAAAAATGCAGAGGTGATCAAATACCACCAAAAGAAAGCTCTATTTCTGGGAACAAAATGATAAAAATGTAGTTTGGGTACAGTGTAGCATGACTGCGCAATTGTCATTTAAATAGTGACAGCACTGAAAGATGAAAATTGGCCTGGGCAGGAAGGTGCGAAAGTGCCCTGTATTGAAGTGGTTAAAGTACACGTTTGTATTTTGCTCCACTCCTCACTCCCTCATTTCTACTATGCCCCCACACAGAACTCAGAGGCAGAATGGACCTGTGCCTGGACATTCACATAGCAAAGCAGCATTTATGTTTGCATTTCGGTCTCACCTGAGCTGCAATGCGCAGGAGCACCAACAGGTTGGTAAGCAAGCAGTAAGGGGGGGGAACCATTAAGGGTTTTTAAGCAACAAGGGAACTGGTGCTTTACTGGATATCCTCAGGAAATATTTACAGAAAGGGCACGGAGAGGTAAGTATATTGTGTTGATTACACTTACTTCTGTGCTGTCATTTTCCATTTAAGGCCCTTAAAAATGTGTAGAAAGTGCAGTGATACCGGTAATACATACCCTCCACCTTAATGGCATGGTCCATCTATCTCTAAAATGCTGCATTTAAGTATCTGTAGGAGGAACAATAGTTGAATAAAGTATTTACCCTTCCCCAACTTCTGTAGTGCAGAAATTGATGTAAACATCTGGCCAACAAGATCCCTGGGAATGCAGAATAGTACAGATCTTGCAAGAAGACTCTATTGCGCAGTACATTTGGGCTACTCAACATTTTCTAAGATCTGTCCAAAAGTAAGACAGCACCACCCTCACCTAAGCATTGCAGGAAGAAGTATATTATCAACATACCGTATTTTCCCCTGCACAGGTTCTTTTGTGCAGCTTTTTAGGCGGGGTTGGGTGATGGACGGGGCTCAACCTGCATAAGTGTAGCTTGCCCCTGAGGTGGAAGGTCCTGTTTAACTAATTTCTTACAATCTGTGTGTTCTACACTTTCTCTCCCTGCTATATTCTGAATGTAGTTATTTGTTGCCATAGAGGACTGACATTTTGATTTTCACTCAATGGGTTACTCTAATTTTATGGCAAGTTGTTGAAAACCATTTACAAAAAAGTTCATGTTTCAGATACAGATAACATCTGTCCATAATCTATAGTATATATAGTAATATGTTATGCTAGTATTCACTGCAGGATAACCAATAACCATATAAAGAACATGGGTGTGCCATTAATTAAGCATGGCACTTAACACGGGAAAATAGACTCCCAGCAGATCTCTATAGACCTGGAAATTTTTCAAAATAGAAAATGTACTTTATTTTTTAGGACACAGTAAAGTGCCACATTTGTTTTACATGGTATGCCTTTCTTTTTATATGAAAGTGGATTTCCACCCAAAAGTGTTTCCTCCCCTCCTCCTGTGCCACATATGGCACCTTTTGAGGGGAACGGGTACCTGTTTTTGACAGGTACACTTCTCCACTTCCGGGAGACTGCGCCGTGGCGCCATCCCTAGGAGGTTCGGCCACCCTCCTCCTTCCTCCACCACCAGGCCAGTTAGAAAGCTCAGCACGCGTCTCACATGCACAGTAAGGAACCGGCTGTGAAGCTGAAAGGCTTCACTGATAGTTTCCTTTACCATGAATGGTGGCGGCCCGAGAGTCGATCCGAAAATCGGCTGGGGTGCTGACATCGCGGGAACCCTGGACAGGTAAGTGAAAGTATTTGTAGCTGCTGACTTTTACATTTTTTTGTGGGGGCAAAACTCTATAATTACTATCTAAAGCTAATATTTTTATTTTTTTAGAACAGGATGGAGTAGTGAAAGGTGGAAAACAATGTCAGGTTTGTACTGCTGCCATGTTCACAGTAGTGTGATAAGTGATATGTATCCTGTCTTCTCTTATTCCACCTTGTTTCACAGGCAGAAAACATTCAAAGCAGCCAAAAATGTCCCAATTTGTTGCTTTTATGCCGCATACACACGATCGGATTTTCCGACAGGAAATGTTGGATGTGAGCTTGTTGGCTGAAAGTCCGTGTGTATGCTCCGATGGACATTTGTTGGCAGACTCTCTGCCAACAGATGTTGGCTAGCAGGTTCTCAAATTTTCCGCCAACAAAAGTCTGTTGTCGGACTTTCCGATCATGTGTACACAAGTCCGTCGCACAAAAGTCTACGCATGCTGGGAATCAAGTACAAGCCGGAAGCGCTCGGTCTTGTAAAACTAGCATACAAATGAAGATATCACGTCGTACGTCTTGTACGTCACTACGTTTGTAATTCTTGGCCAACATTTGTGTGACCGTGTGTATGCAAGACAGGTTGGAGCCAACACCCTTCGAACAAAAATCCACGGTTTTGTTGTCGGAAAGTCCGATCATGTGTACAGGGCATTAGTGTTGATTTATTTGTGCTATCATGTTTAACATTTTGGTCTACCCATTTGCCTGTCTTCAGCTATCCCATCCTCTTTACAGTGACAACCCTAGAAGTTCTGCAAAAGCAGAAGCCATTAGTAAACATGCATAAATGACTACCTCATTGTGCTTCTAATAATACAGAGCGGTGCAGGTACCTATTATCTTCATTCTCAATGATTCGCGTATATCTCTCCAATTCATTTTCCAAGGATTGCTGATATATTAATAGCTGACGGCAGTCATTGGTGTACTTCTCCAAATTCCGTTCTGCTTCTTCTATACCTTTTCTGAGCACTTCAATCTGCTCATTGTACAACTGTATCTCATCATCATAGCTTTCCTGGGTGTTTGTAATAGCTTGTTCCAGCATGGAAGTCTGAAAAACAGTTCAGAAAATGAATCCCATTACATGACAATAGCAGGCCACCTTCTTCAATAAACCGATGATGATGACATCAAAAAAAAAAATCTTGTAAGAGCCATTATATTGCATCATGGTTATATAAGAAGTCCCTGTGTTGAATTCTAAGCCTTTCAGAGTCAAAACAGTTCCTTTAAATTTAGAATCAATTTCTGTAACAACAAATCCCTTCTACAAAAAATGTTCCTAGTGTGTGCAGAAGTTGTTTGCCTCAATATTTTACTATTAACGCATAAGTCAAAATATATTTTTAATTTAAATTGGTAAAGAACCAGGGGAAATGGTAAGCTTTCTACATAGTAGAGAAGGATCAATGGTGGATCAATGATGGACTAGGCTATATCAGGCCCAATGATACATTCATTTCAGGAGGTTAGTTTTAACAATGTGGTCTGAAAATTCAGATAGTATAAAATAGAACAATACATCTAATCATAATATAAAAAATAAGCATAATAATAATAAAAAAATTAATAATATTTCTTCCTATTTATGGTCACTGCTTTTAAGAAGTCCCTTCTTTTCTTTTTTTCCCACTGCCATTTATTCAAGCCCTGATGAATGAGCATGTGAAGACGCCTGAAATTTGTTGAGTGTAATTATATGAGGAATTAAATATTTTTGTATTCATAACAGTCTAGCACTCCATTTTTATTCCATGTGGATCGACCCCAAGCACCCCCTTGTGGCTTTATTGTGAATTTGGATCTGCCTTACCAAGGATATTTTACTCCCCCTTATAGACTTCTTTTACTATGGAGGGACCCAACACAGTGTATTGGATTCAGCACCCACACCCCCACCTAAAATCACAAACATCTAAAGAGAGAGTCAAAGACATTTTCTTATGCTGTCTCTTTGTACTAACATAGAGGGGAATCCAATCAGCCATATCTTATCCACATCAGAACTCTCCACCCGCTGATATTTATTGCATAATACAAGCAAAAGTGGTTGGAAGGTTTTATTGTGGCTTATATAAGATTGCTAGGACAGCCCTTTAATTTATAAATAATATTATCATGCAGGGATCCTTCTTATAAAGTGATCCCTTATATAACCGTATACCTCCTTCTATATAAAAAACAAAACAAAACAAACATATAATAAATAACTAAACAGTTGATGATATTTATACAGTATATATTATTTCTTTACTAGAAAGAAATTATATATTTGTTTTTTATATAGTAGGAGGTATATGTAAGAAGAAGCTGTATAAGAAGGAGCTCGGCACGATAATATTATTTATATTATTATATATTATTATTTATATTAATATATGTATATATTTTTTTATAATTTGATGTTGGTAATTTCATTAGGGTGTGAGCTGCTTGATAACTGAAAATTAAAAATCTGTTGGAGCAAGTCAACAATAGTTTTATTTTTTATATTTAACCCCTTTAAATTACCACACAGAAATAGCATAAGCAAAGGATAGTGTGCTAGAGATACAGAACCGCTTTCATATAAAGGCTTAGGTAATAATTTTCTAAAGGAGTCAATTTACACTTATTTTATCCCCCTTGGATGAAATTGCCAGGAATACAAACTCATTTTTACATTACACAAATTACACAATTTTGGACAAATTCCTCTAAGATAAATAAAATAAATGCCGCTAATGATTTAGCCTCTATGTAGGACTGATATAAAAAGGATTATACAAAGACATCCTTAAGAAAAGTAAAGCAGGTCCCACTCGTGCTTTTTCCATGGATTATTTACTCAGAGTCAGAGCACTTTATAATCACTCTGGCATTTAGTTGTGTCTGGAAGGAGGGGAATGCTGACGTCCTGACTGGAGCACTAGAATAAGAAGGTTCTGATTTGTATTTAATAAATTAAAATGTTTTCATTAATCCTAGTTTCTGTTTAAATATGGTGCATGTTTCCTAAACTGGTAAATCAATAAAAATGTATAAAATCAATAAAAAAATGTATGCTGCCTAATTCAGAAAACCTCAGTTGTACTACCTAAAATATTGCACTTGGTGGCAGCAGAGCACTAAACACTGCTGCACACTTATATGCATACTCTATATAACTCTGATGGATTGTGTCTTTTAATTACCTAAACATTTCACTAATTAAAATATATAAAAATACCAATTGGAAAATACTTTTTTGTGGTACAATTTTGCTTTTTACAGCCTGCACATTATCTTAGCTTGAACATTTAAGGAGGTATTGTATGGTCTGTAGGTGTAGTTTTTATTGCAGGGTCAGCGCTATTGACACATTGGTGAAGATTTACTAAAACTGGTGCACACAGAATCTGGTGCAGTTGTATATAGTACCCAATCAGCTTCTAACTTCAGCTTGTTCAATTAAGCCTTGACAATACAACCTGGAAGCTGATTGGTTACTATGCACGGCTGCACCAGATTCTGCGTGCACCAGTCTTAGTAAATCTCCCCCATAAAATCCCCATTAGACTGCCACCGGAGAAGATACGTAAGGGTTGCTAGGGAGAAATGAGAGTATTGATTCTATTGTTTCATTTTTATTGTATTACTTTCATTATTATGTGGTAATTACCTAATAGTGTGACGTCAATATTCATCTAGTGGTTTGAAGTCCAAAGTTAAACGTTGAACATTAGGGAGGTGGAGGTCAGTTTTACACTTAGTTGCACATGGCGGAATGGGAGGAGGCCTCTGTCAGTGTTATTTGGGAAATAAATTAAAGTGGTTGTTAACCTCTACATATACCCAGTGAATTGACTGGCCTCAGGTAATACAGAGAGATGAAACAAAGCCTCCTACATAAGTTGTACCTGTTTATCTGCAGCACTGTCTTCTCTACATCTGTTCAAAGTGCGGAATTTTAAAGCTTGTCTAAAAGTTCAAAAAAAAGATGGTGGAGAGCAGAAGTTACACTCTGCAGAGCTCAGTGAGGAGAGTTCTGAGTGCTGATTGGAGGGTAGAGACACACCCCCTTCACACAGCACAGAGGAATAGAGCTAAGGCTGTCAATCAGCTTCAGCTCCCTCCCCTGTCACCTTTTCTCTTGGTATCAGGAAAACTTGTCAGAAGTGACTCGTGCTAAGGAATGAGGCAGCAGACAAAAGTGACACTTAGTACTCTTAATTGAGACAAGTACACACTATAGAGGTACAGTAAATGCTTTGTTCATATTTCATATCTGAGGTTTACAATCACTTTAGGTAGCAAGCTGAATTTAAAATTTGGGTCATTGAGAAGCAATCTGGTCTAATACTACTGTGTGTATTGTGTCAATTGTTAAAGTTTGATAAAATGTTGAAACATTTTTGTTGCTGAGTGTCCTTGTTTATAAATAATGACAGTGCTGGGACAAGGTCATCTAGAGCCCAGGGAGAACATGCCAAACACCCCCCCCCCCCCCCAGCACTAATCTGAAGCCTCAACCCCAAAGCATAAATTCCCCCTCTTCCCAGTACAAATCTGCCCCCCTGCTGAAATCTCACCTCCCAGCACAGATCTTTGACCCCCATTCCCCCAGCTCTATTAGAAAAAGCATGTAGTCATGGAACACACCCCCTGTCATGCCCCCCTCCCCCTACAAAAGGAGAATTGTACAAAAACATTATTGGTTAAATCCACAAGTGCGTTTTTACCACTACTATTCATCTATATTGGCTTTTGGAATTTACAAATGCAGCAATTTAGAAATTAGATGAAAGGTTTAGCACCGGGAAACATCTTTTTTGATAGATAAGTAGTACATTTTATAAACAACTATATAGATCAGACCAAAATGAGGGACACATGAGGAAGAAAGAGGGACAGAGGGACTTTTTTCGAAATCGGGGACAGTCCCTCGAAATCAGGGACAGTTGGGAGCTTTGAAAATAGAGAGGTTGAACCTCCTTAATATAGGCATAGACAGCAATAAAAACCTGACAGGCGGTTTAATCCCTCTATACTCTATCCAAAATGTAAAAAAAAGTTTTGCCTTTAGTTTTACTTTAAGATTCCTAGCACTTTCTTGTGCCCAGTAAGTCTCAGGCATACTTGTACAGCGCATTTCCCCAAAAGCTAGACTTTGCTGGAGGAAAAATTGCCACACCTGCATGTGCAGATAAATGCTGATGCACAGGAGTATCGCCTTTTAAACCAGTACAGCTGTATACAGCCATTTACTAGTATGACCGGCTGTGTGTGCCATTTGTACATGAAATGTGCTGGGAATTTTAAATTTGAGCAATTTTGAGTCTCTAGATATCCATGTGCATGAGGCCTTAGACTTTAAACTGTTTTCATCTCATACACCATATAATAGGCAGCTATCATATAACTCTGTGAATTAAGAAAAAAACAAAAATACATATTTAAAACAAAAGTATTGTTTTTTTTTTTTGTTTTGTTTTTTAGTTTCATACTTACCTAGGTGGATGCAGCATGGGTCCGATGCTGCATCTGTTTACTGCAAGTCCTCTCAAATGTTTATTTAGATCAGGGGTCTCAAACTGGCGGCCCTCCAGCTGTTGCAAAACTCTGAAAAGTCCCATGAGGCATTGCAAGGCTGACAGTTACAAGCATGACTCCCACAGGCAGAGACATGATGGGACTTGTAGTTTCGCAACAACTGGAGGGCCGCCAGTTTGAGACCCCTGATTTAGATCATATAGGTCAATATTTTAATATTAATTTAGGTTTATTTTTTGTTTAATTAGCATTAAACATGATTTTTCATGCTGTTAAATGTTTTTCAAGTCAAATTTTACATACAGATTTATCACCACTAGAGGGCAGATTTGACTCTATAACGGCAGTAGAATAAGATCCTTGCTGAACAATCATCATAATAAAACATCAATTACAAAACAAGCCAACTAAGAAATTATATTGCC
This sequence comes from Lithobates clamitans, assembly GCA_037952925.1. NCBI lineage: Eukaryota > Metazoa > Chordata > Amphibia > Anura > Ranidae > Lithobates > Lithobates clamitans. Next base: position 10,596,547 of record JBBGZY010000004.1, on the reverse strand, counting down.
CCATACTTCATCTAAGGTGGAATAGCGCTGTGTTAAGAGTCTCAAAGCTCCGAGGCCGACCAGAGACCAAGTTTTGCATTTACTTGTAATGAAATGGGGTTGGTCAGGCACATCCCTTGCTCTGTGTGCTTCTAAACAGGACACATGGCGTGTAGATGTTATACATGATAATGGAAACCTATTCCAAGAGCCAATGTATAAAGTATCTTAAGTGCAACCTAAGCATTGAAGTTTAGTTCTGAAAAGCTTTGGGAAGGCCAAGAACCTCAGTAAAGTTTTTTTTTCTGCCTTATGATGCTTATGGGAAGATGACAGTGTTATCAGAATGATAGACAGTTAAGAAAACAATACAGAATACAATAAAAAATGTATTTTAGTAGAATGTGGAAGGCTAGGACATCTGTTTTTTTATTTATGTACCTCCATTGGAAATGTCTTCTCACTTCCTGTCCTGGATACTGTCCTCACACCCTGCAAATCGGCTTCTCGGCCATTCAGAAGAAGACCGGATGAAGACAGAAGCTGTGGCGTCGGACAGTCCAGCGGAGCTCCTCTGTAGGTTAAGTGCGGACCTGGAGGCCCCCCCAGAACCAGCAGCCACCAATCCTAATGCCAGAGGCTTTTTCTGGGCCAATCCTACTAGTTCCCAATTGTGACTAGAAGCTGTCAGTGAAAATTTACTCACAGTGCTGGTGGTACCAAGTGCACTCCCAGCACAGAACAGCACCACCGGCTGTATTCATAATCATGGCAATATGGCATTAAAACCCACTCCTGTTCTGCCACATATATACTTGTGTTTAGTGGGAGGAGGTTAAAGTTACTGTTTTAATACATTTTCTTACATCAGCCTGCAGTTTTGTCTTCTGTGCCTGTAGTTGACATAAGATGCTTTTATATTCTTCAAGCTGGCATTGCAGTATTGGAATTCTTCTTTCCGATATCAGCCTTTCCTAAGATTAAAGGAAAAGGAAAACATTGGTCATACAATGGTTCAGCTACTTGACAAATGTCTGAATGATGTATTTAAGTCCATTAAATGGCCCTTACCTCATACATGCCAACAGTGATGGCAGTCACAGGAGGGGTGGTCTGAATTATTTGTTGCAGTATGTTAACATAAGTCTGAATTTCCATGAGATTCTGTTAGGGAAAACAAAATATATTGTTCTAATACACAAATTATTTAATATTCACTGAACAGATTATAGGGACCATTCCAGACAAAATGTATTGCCTAACTGCAATGTATTCTGAAGAAACGTACAGAACCTCGCTGTGTTGTATGGCACAGGTACTTGGATCGCTTCATTGGCACATAGTGCCAACACAAAGAACAACCTTTATACTGATTGGCTGATAAAACAATTCATATATACAGTATATCTCTAGACTCCTATCCCACTCTTTGGTCTTCAATTGTCTCATATTCCTGGGAAAGTCAAGGACACACTGTGTTAATGTAGGGACACTGCATTGCTATTCTAGTGTCCACAGGTGCATTTTCTTAGTGTTAGCAGAAGAGTCTTAAATATAGGGACAGGGTGGCATAATAGAGATGCATTCTGTGAATCTGGTAAGTCTACAGAAAAATCACTTGGTGCTTTGCCCCCCCCCCCCCCAGCATTCACCACCCTGTGAAAGCTATGAGTTGCCCAAATATTAATCAAAACACTACGCCACAGATTCCCCTTTAAACACAGATTGACTATCTCTGCAACTCTTCCCACTATCTGGTACCATTCGCACAGAGATGTTAAACCAAATTTACCAAAATGGATTAGCACTAGGTATATCAATACATAATAATAGAATAGTGCAACAAAAATTTAAAAATACCAATAAGGTGACAATAATAATAATATGCAGTAAGACACAAAAGTCCATAAGTGTCCTAAAATTTCAATAATGAAGGTGCTTGAAGTCCTATTTAGCATGCTCCACACAATCCATGCAGATGAGGAGTGCTTTCCTAACTGTGCATTTCAGTGGTTCCACACCAAAACCCCATCACAGGTTATAACACACCAGATCCTTAGACCCAGGGTTTAAGTGGGTCTAAAAGCACTTTGGTTGATTTCCAATGTCAGTATAGCCATCTCCTTTATAGTCCCCTTCTCTGTCATATCAGCTTCTATAACTCTAAAGGCAGGGCTTCCACCAAAACCTCGTTATCAGGAATGCCAGGACGTGGAGCTCAGTAGGCAGTGTATACAGAAGCCCGGGGTTTTCCTCACTCATATGACCCTCTGATAATATACAGCACAGCCCAAACACAGAGTCAGACTACCCGCCAACAATCCAATGTGACCCCGCCCACACCGAAGCGCTATCATATCGATTAGCTGATAAAACAATGTATCTGTTCTTTCCTTGCATTTCTCCTCTGAGGCTATTCTGTCTAGAATCCTATTTTGGTCTTCAATTGTCTTCTATTCCTGGGAAAGCCAAGGACACACTGTGGTAATGTAGGGGCATTGTGTTTGTATTCTAGTGTCCACAGGTGCATTTGCTTAGTGTCAGAAAAAGTGGCTTAAAAGTAGAGATGGGGTGGCATAGTAGAGATGCACTCGGTGAATCTGGTAAGTTTGCAGAAAAATCACTTCTATTTCAAATGGATTGTGCTTTTCCCCCACCACCCAGCAGCCACAACCCTGTGCAAGCTATGAGTTGCTCAAGCCATTGCATACACAGGGCTAAGGACTCTCCCTATGTGATTGGTCTGCATATGATCCTTCATAACTGGAAATATAAGGTCATTTTTGACACCTGGTAGCTGAATGTATTAGCAAGGGAGGGAAGGATAGGTGATTATACTTCCAAAGAGATTAAGTAAAACACCTAAAATAAACAATATCCCTGTCTTTTCTTCTATGCAGATTGGTGAGGCTGCAGTGGAACGTCACCTCTGCTGGTGTAGTAAGGCATCCCAGGACTAGTATAAGTACATACATGAGGGCTAATTAGAACATAAAAAGTGTCCGCCTGCTCTGCTCTCCTCTCTCTCTCCTGTCTCGATTGACATAAGCAAGAAAAAGTGGCAGAGCTCAATGTTTTCCATGGGCACCTGAAAGCACATGTGCAGATGTATATTCAATTATATTCAAATAAATGTACCTTTTTGTATCGGTCCTTTGCAGCATTGATGTCATCTTGCAAGAATTGGGATTCAATCTGAAGCTCTAGATTGCTCAACAAAGCTTCATCTGCTTCCTATAAGGGTAAAATATTGTTCATTATTACAGCATTTTAGAAACAAATATTATCTGCTTTTTCTGGATAAAAATATAGTTTGCTTTTTAAACCTTTAGCAATGTCAACATACTTTATTATTCCATTGAAAGACTCAAATTCTGACCTTTTACAAGCTAGGAAGATTAGGTCCTGTATGAGCTAGTTGGAGAAAGATAATTATTATGTCCAAGCATCAGAAGTCCCTATTGTAACATGCTGACTTTCTAACTTTGGCTTATGCTAGTCATTACCTTTTAATGAAGAAAAACGGAACAAATTCTTTAGCTTGAGTGTAAATTTATCAGATCATTTGTCAATCAGAAGATTGTATCAGAGCCTGATTGCATGCAATGGCTTAAAATAGAGCACACTTTCCACTAACCTCAGTTGTGGATTGAATTTTCTTTTCCTTTTTTGGTAGTTATTCACGTTAAAGTGATACTAAAGTTACTAAAGATCTTCTTACACATCAGTTCATACCCAAACCCACTAAAATCTGGCCACAACACATGCAAATCCACTATGAATGCCAAAAACTTTAGAAAAAGCTTTTTGCTTAAAAGTATGTATTGTGGCCAGATCCTTCCATTTTCTAACTACAAAAGGGAACAGACCATAAAAAAAATAATTTTCCTACAAGACCAGTAGCTGAATATAAATATAACATAAGAGCCTTAAAAAATTTTCACATGCAAAGTACCATCTACTGTTAGTAAGAATTGGCTCCATGTAGGACGAAATACAAGAATAAACAATGCGACTAGGTAGGATCATACACTAACCCCAACGCAATAGATAGGTAGATTCAGCAGATGATGGCACACAGCAACATATTGTACAATTTAAAGATAGAGGAAGCTAGAAAGCCCACAATTGGGTGGTCCACCCCAGCCATGGCCCAGGGAGTAGTGGGGACTAGGCAATGTTGGTGAAATATGCAGCAAAGTTCAAGTCAATAGGGGGGTATAAAGATGGTAGGAACCCCACTTTCCCCCTACCCATTAACCACATTAACCAACAAAAGTGTCAAAAATAAATAAAAACAGTAGACAGGTTTTTGACAAGTCCGTTAGTAAAAAATAAAAAAAAAAAAGATAAAAAAAATGCCCCCAATGTAGATCCATTATCAATTATGATGCCTGCTGCACCACGGGACCCCAAAAAAAAAGCGAAAAAAAAGCTCTGCACTCGTCGAAGGCAGACTGTCGAATGCCTACCGGGTGACAGTTCTTAAATAGGTAAGGGGCAGGGCCAGCTGGTGATGTCATCTGGTGGCCTTGCCTACTTGTGATGTCACGGATTGGTGCATACTGAGTCTATGACGTCACAAGGGGGCGGTGCCACCATGTGTACAATGTACCCCACACTCATTCATATGGAGGGTGTGGGGAAGAGGCCCATTAACATTGAGACAAGGTGCTTTGGGGTGGTGAGGGCCAGAGCCCCCCTGCCCCAAAGCAGCACCCCCCCCCATGTTGAGTGCATGTGGCCTGGTATTTTTTTTTTCATTTTGGCATGGGGTTTCCCTTAAAATCCATACCAGACCCAAAGGGCTTGGTTTTCCAGGGGGTGGACCCCACGCCATTCTTTCACTATTCCAGACAAAATTTATTGCCTAACTGCAATGTATTCTGCAGAAACGATTCAGAAGGGAGTGGGGCGCTTGCTCGTCCCCCCTCCCCTTTCCTGGCCTGCCACACTGTGTGCTCCGGTAAGGCTCTGGTATGGATTTTGGGGGGCCATGCCATTTTTTTTTTTTTGGCGTGGGGTTTCCCTTAAAATCCATACCAGACCCAAAGGGCTTGGTTTGCATGGGGGTGGACCCCATGCCATTCTTTTTCATCAATGATACTATCAATGCAAAATAAAACATTTTTTAATATTGTTTTTAAAGGAGCAGTGATTTTAATGATGCTTTAAGTGAAACAATAAAAATAAAAAAATCCAGTTTTCTTTTTTAAATTTTGTATTGCTGGACATTATTATTTTTTCTTTCAGCTGTCAGCGGGGAAGCCTACTGACAGCTGATGACTCGCTTGTTTTTAAGGATGCAGTGGCCGGTTTCCTGGCCCCCCTCCTTAACAATATATTGACTGTGCGAAGGACAGCTGAACATCATGCCGAACGCACAGAAAATTCAGGTGTTCGGCGAACACCCGAACAGGACTAACTTTTGCTTGGCCCAAACCATTCGCCCAACACTTTTAATGAGATAGGATGGCTTACACAGTGGGGATAGTTATCTCTAACCTTATATTTGTGCATACAAATAGACTGTAGAGGTGCTTTGCTACTACAGCTGCCTACCCAATAGCCCGCAAAATATAAACTCAGAATATTTACAGTGAAGTAAATCATTGAGGTTCTGTAACCTTTATATTTTAAGCAAATTTAAGATTGGCCAAGAACAGAAATGTAAATTTTACACGACACTAACAACTCTACTACATGTGTCTTATTTGTGTTTAGGTTCCTTTTAAGCACTCTACCTTCCGTGAATTGTCACATCAAACATTGCCAGGAAAATGTATGTGCATTCATGACAAAAAAAAGACATTTCACATTTTAAAAAATGAGAACATCCTATTCATCCAACTTCTTGCATATCATATTTTTATGGGTTAAACACAGCTGCCTTTAATAGCTCATAGTTTCAGCTCGCGCTTAAAAGGGTTTGTATAACAGACTACTCATGTGTCAGCTCTCCTAAGCCACAATGGCTCATCATTAATGCTTGAGAACTTTTTTTTCAGTTTTTTTTTCAAGGAGTTTGATAGTTATATAGTTACAGAGTGGCTTTAATATTAAAACAGCCATGAATTTGTGTAAAGTGCTGTAGGAATATATAGTCAGAGCCCCAAGCTCAAAACAGGCTTGTTTGCTAACAGGGAATCCCAGCCCTAAAAATTGACGATGAAACAGTAAAGAATATAAGGAGGTGGGCATTTAAGTGGTGATTCCCTGATGATATGGCATACACATACATTCATAAAAAAAAAAAAAGTTTATTGAAATCTACACAGAAGATACATATCAAAATACATAGAGGGGCTAACAAAGAGTCCCCTATATCTATAAAATTACCACATGTGTAACAAAACATCAAATGCTATAATATAAAAACTTGTCACAGCATATTGTCAAATGGGTGTTATATAGAGCTTGCCAACATGTTTCCCGGCGCAATGGCCACTTCCTCGGAGCTTCATTCCATAGAGTATAACTCCACACCTATGCTCAAAATTGTCTGGCACGTCCGAGCTAAGGGGAGACCAAAGATAAAACCGTCCAGTCAGTCACCAACATACAGTAAAGGAAACCCAGCTATATCAGAGGATACATTATTATTATTATTATTATTATTATAATACATTATACATAGCGCCAACAGTTTCCCAAGCACTTTACAACATGGGGCAGACAGTACACTTACAATGCAAATCAATACAGGAGGGATCAGAGGACCCTGCTCATTAGAGCTTACAATCTAAAAGGGAGGGTCAAGTGGAACAAAAGGTAATAACTGTGAGGGATGAACTGATGGAGAAAATGAAAATACAGTTGTTAGGTGTGGGTAGGGTAGGCTTCTCTGAAGAGAAGGGTTTTCAGGGATCGTCTAAAAGCTAACAGAGTAGGAGATAATCAGACACGTTGGGGTAAGGCGTTCCATAGAATTGGAAAGGCTCTGGAAAAGTCCTAGAGGCAAGCATGGGAGGAGGTGATGAGGGAGCTAGAGAGCAGGAGGTCTTGAGAGGAACGAAGAGAACAAATAGGTTGGTATTTAGAGAATAGGTTAGTGATGTAGCTGGGGGCTAAGTTGTGGAGGGCTTTGTAAGTAGTTGTTAGTATTTTGAATATAATTTGTTGTGTGAGCGGAAGCCAGTGGAGGGATTGACAGAGAGGAGTAGCAGACACAGAGCAATTGGTAAGGTGGATGAGTCTGGCAGCAGCATTCATGATGGATTTAAGTGGGGATAGACTATGTAGAGGTAAGCCAATGAGAAGGGTGTTGCAGTAGTCGAGGTGAGAGTTGACCAGAGAGTGAATTAAGAGCTTTGTTGTGTCATTGGTTAGAAAGGGGCATATTTTGGAGATTTTGCGGAGGTTGAGGCAGCAAGATTTGGACAGTGATTGGACATGAGGCTTAAAGGAGAGTTCAGAGTCCAGGACTACACCTAGGACCTTGGCATGCGGGGATGGGCTTATAGTTGTGCCATCAATTTTGACAGAGAGATCAGGGGAAGGGGCACATGGGGAGGAAGAATTATAAGTCTGGTTTTGGATAGATTGATATGAGAAAGTGGTGTGACATCCAAACTGATATATCTGATAGTAAATTATTGATATGTGAGGAGACAGAGGGAGTGAGTTGAGGGGTAGAGAAATAGATTTGGGTGTCATCAGCGAAGAGGTGGTATTGGAAGCCATAGGAGGTTATCAGCTGACCCAGGAATGAGGTGTAGATAGAAACTAGAAGAGGTCCAAAAACAGAACCTTGGGGGGACCCCAACAGAGAAAGCAGGAGGAGAGGAGGAAGTAGAGTTGTAAGAAACGCTAAAGGTGCGGTTGGATAAGTAGGAAGAGAACCAGCGAAGAGTACAGTCACGGAGACTAGCGTTGCCACATCATCCCTTTAATCCAGGACACATTAATTACACAGGTTCTGTGGTTGATTAAGGTGGTAATTAAACTCATTTGGTGTCTTATCTGCATTAAATCAGCCTCAGAACCTGTATAATTATTATGTGTCCTGGATTAAAGGGATGATGTGGCAAACCTAGGGGAGACCAAAGGCCTGGAGTTTTTTGAGGAGGATGGGGTGGTCAACCGTATCAAAGGCAGCAGAGAGGTACAGGAGTAGGAGTACAGAATAGCGTCCATTGGTTTTGGCTGTTAGTAGATCGTTTGTTAGTTTTAGGAGAGCAGTTTCTGTGGAGTGCTGTGTGTGTGGATGCGCTGCTCCCATCTATATAGTCTTTCCAATATTTGTGTACGTAATCTTATTTTGTATACAACATCCACCTGTAAAAATTCATCACATTGAGCCAAAACCTTATAACAAATTATACAAATCATATAAAAGTCCGGTGGCATATAATAATAGAGTCCCCTAATATATGCTTGCAACTCTTCCGTTAAATTGCCGTGATTGGCGTGCTCTTGACATATAGTGATAGAGTCCCCTAATATATGCTTGCAACTCTTCTGTTAAATTGCCGTGATTGGCGTGCTCTTGTGTTAATTCAGTATAAAGTGACTTAGTGCTCCACCACCACCTGTGAGATGGGCCACTCACCAGATGTTTCTTTAAAATTGCACCTTTGGTTCCTTCATAGGGATAACCACTCCACTCAAAGGGAACTTCTCCAATGGCTATATATGGACCTCAATATTCCTCATAAAATATGGATGAAAACGATCATCGCACAATAACATTTAAAACCTTTATTTTGTAAAACACAAAAACTATGCACTCACATTTCAAAGTGCCATCGAGCCGGCACAGAGCTTTTCCAGCAGTTAGGGACGGGTGGGCGCTGCAGCCCGGTTCGCCTAGTGTGTGCTGTGCAGCTTCCGTGTACCGCTTGCGTTCCACCCCTCGTGTCCGTTCGCGTCCTCACCAACCACGCTCGTTCCCGGTCACGTGGGTACAAAAAACTCCCAGCAGCCTCTGCGCGTTTCGCATTCCAATGTGCGTCATCAGGAAGCTCTATTATTATATGCCACCAGACTTTTATATGATTTGTATAATTTGTTCTAAGGTTTTGGCTCAATGTGATGAATTTTTACAGGTGGATGTTGTATACAAAATAAGATTACGTACACAAATATTGGAAAGACTATATAGATGGGAGCAGCGCATCCACACACACAGCACTTATAATTTTTTTCTCTTGGATAAATTTTTTTGTATGCAGCAGCTATAGATATTAGTATTTGATAGGATAGGTTTTGCGCCAGTGACACACACATATCAGTTTCTGTGGAGTGTTGAGGACGAAATCCAGACTGAAGGGGATCAAGAAGGCTATTATCAGCAAGGTGGTCGCTCAGTCAGTTGTAGATCAGACGTTCAAGGAGTTTGGATAAAAAGGGGAGCAAGGAGATGGGGCATAGGTTGTTAAGATTGGATGGGTCCAGCGAGGGCTTTTTAAGTATGGGGCTGACAAGTGCATGTTTTAGAGAGTTGGGGAAGATGCCAGAAGAGAGGGAGAGATTGAAGATGTGGGTTAGAGAGTGTAGAATAGAGCCAGAGGGTGAACATAGCATTTGCGAGGGAACAGGATCCAGAAAGCAGGTGGTAAGAAGGACTTTAGCAAGTAGTTAAGCAACCTCATCTATAGTGGTGGGGTTGAAAGAGGGAAGTAATGATTGTACACAGAGGCGGCTCTTTAATTAGGCAAATTAGGCAATTGCCTTAGGCCTCGCCCCCTTAAGGGCCTCGCGGGCGGCGGCTGCCTAATTTGCCTGACATTCTGACAAGATAGATGGGACATTCTGACAAGCCGGCAGTGTGGGGTGAGCGAGCCGAGCGCTGCACGACTGACGCCGCCGATTTCGCCGCCTGTGTGAGCTGATGACTCTGAGCCTGGCTCCGCAGACGGCTCTCGGCTCATTCGACTCAGGCTGCAGCATCCTCCAATAGCAGGCTCCACCGCCGCGGCGCCGTCCTTTTAGCCTGTCCCCCCTAGTGCATGGAGGCGGGAGTTGTAGTTTTTCACAGCACAGAACAGACTTGGCCCTCTGGTGCCTGTGCTGTGCAGAGACTACAACTCCCAGATTGCACTGCAGCCTGCAGGGAGCTTGAAGAAACATCACTCACCTGTCCAGTGTCCAGCTTCTCATGCTGCCTTTAGAAGGATAGGGGACCGAGGAGCAGGTATAGTGTATTGTACACTCACATGTCACATCTCTACTAAATGCTGTCTGTACATTACCCTGTCTTCTATGGTCTCATGGTCATGGTCTTTACCCTGTCTATCCCCACTCCCCAGTACCCTGTCTGTCCCCAGTACCCTGTCTGTCCCCAGCACCCTGTCTGTCTCCCGGTCTGTCGCCGGCACCCTGTCTGTCTCACGGTCTGTCCCCAGCACCCCGTCTGTCTCACGGTCTGTCCCCAGCACCCCGTCTGTCTCATGGTCTGTCCCCAGCACCCCGTCTGTCTCACGGTCTGTCCCCAGCACTTGGTCTGTCTCACGATCTGTCCCCAGCACCCTGTCTGTCTCACGGTCTGTCCCCAGCACTCGGTCTGTCTCACGGTCTGTCCCCAGCACCCTGTCTGTCTCACGGTCTGTCCCCAACACCCGGTCTGTCTCTCGGTCTGTCCCCAGCACTCGTTCTGTCTCACGTTCTGTCCCCAGCACTCGGTCTGTCTCACGGTCTGTCCCCAGCACCCTGTCTGTCTCACGGTCTGTCCCCAGCACCCTGTCTGTCTCACGGTCTGTCCCCAGCACCCTGTCTGTCTCACGGTCTGTCCCCAGCACCCCATCTGTCTCACGGTCTGTCCCCAGCACCCCGTCTGTCTCACGGTCTGTCCCCAGCACCCCGTCTGTCTCACGGTCTGTCCCCAGCACCCCGTCTGTCTCACGGTCTGTCCCCAGCCCCCAGTCTGTCTCACGGTCTGTCCAGAGCACCCTGTCTGTCTCACGGTCTGTCCCCAGCGCCCTGTCTGTCTCATGGTCTGTACCCTGTCTCAGTGCTGTGTCTTGGCCTAGGCCAACAAGGCCCAGGCCTAGGGGGGCACTTTGCAGGGGCGGCAAAAAAGCCGCCTTGCACAAAAAAAGTCCCTGACCCATCATCCTGAGTCCCAGCTCCAGCGGCTGCCTCCTGCACAAATACAGCCCAGGCAGGCGGGCGGGCAGCCGGCTTGCTGTATGTAGCGCCGCACTTGTAAATATTATGGGCATGCTTGGGGGACTGGTGCCACCATAAGCGGCCGGTGAATCTCCAGACCGGCTGCACGTAATTTGTCCCTTCGCAACATTTGATGGGCACAGTGGTGGCATTTGAGGGGCATAGTGTGGCTGCATTTGATTGGGCACAGTGAGGCTGCATTTGATTGGGCACAGTAAAATCACTTTTTGCATACTTGTTGTTACATTAAACAGGTTATGTGCAAGAATATGTTGTAAAATGATTTTCTTTTTGTTTTATACTTTGTTGACAAATTTATTTCACATTTAAGAGACAGCACCAAGGATAATGAGCAAGTATGTGTGTGTGTGTGTGTGTGTGTGTATATATATATATATATATATATATATATATATATGAGAGATATCCTATGTTTAATGATATTTGAATAAAGAATAATTGGTCAGAGAAAATTATAGAAACTGTGAGTTTGTAGGATTTAAGGCTGTTAATATATGCATTCATATAGTTAATTTTTATCACCTATATTATTTTTCCCATTATGGGAGTTAGTGGGGCCTCATGTCTAAGTTTTGCCTAAGGCCTCACAAAGTCTAGAGCCGCCTCTGATTGTACATGAAGTGTAAAGTGTGGAGGGTATCTGAACAGTAGAGATCTCCTCGCAAATTGTATCAGTTTTCTATTTGAAGTGATTGGCGATCTCCTGGGCAGTGAGTGAGTTGGCGGGTGGAGGCAGTGGAGGACGAAGTAAAGAGTTGAAGGTAGAGAAGAGTTGACGGGACAGGATGATAAGTTGCTAATGAGAGTGATAAAATAGGTCTGTTTGGCAGTGAGGAGGCTGAAATTCTATTTTTGGAGGGCAGATTTATATTGGTTGAAATCTTCGTCTTACGCCACAGGCGCTCATGAGCACGACTGTGCTTTTTCAGACTTCTAGTATCATCTGTTTGCCAAGGTTGAAGGGGTCAGGCATGATTCTGTTTTTAGTGAGGGGGGCCAGTGAGTCCAGTGAGTAGGGATGAGCTTCGTGTTCGAGTCGAACCCACGTTCGACTCGAACATCGGCTGTTCGGTCGTTCGCCGAATTGCGAACGATATGGGCCGTTCGTGCCAAATTCGTGTGGCGCGTCACGGCCCATAATTCACTGCGGCATCGCAGTGCATTGCTGGCTGATGATTGGCCAAGCATGCACTATGACCCGCATGCTTGGCCAATCACAGCGCCGTCAGTAGAGAGAGCTGTAATTGGCCAAAGCCAGGGTGGCTTTGGCCAATTATGGCTCAGGGGATTTAGTACACACCCCACACTATATAAGGCCGCCTGCACGGCGGCCCTGTGTAGTGTGTGTTCCGGTGTGCTGAGAGATAGAGAGAGAGAGAGACAGTGTCATTTGATTTGAGTTAGATAGATTAGGCAGAACAGTCAGTCAGTTAGCTGCACTTACAGTGTATTGTGTATATATATGCATCCCAGGTGTTGCATATATATATATACACTGTATTCAGTTTAGCTAGATCCGTTCCTGTTATCTTCTATCTAGACTATTTACATTTAGTGCAGTGTGTCCTGCTCACAGTGTTCAGCTAGATCCGTTCCTGCTATTTACATTCAGTGCAGTGCGTCCTGCTCACAGTGTTCAGCTAGATCCGTTCCTGCTATTTACATTCAGTGCAGTGCGTCCTGCTCACAGTGTTCAGCTAGATCCGTTCCTGCTATTTACATTCAGTGCAGTGTGTCCTGCTCACAGTGTTCAGCTAGATCCGTTCCTGCTATTTACATTCAGTGCAGTGCGTCCTGCTCACAGTGTTCAGCTAGATCCGTTCCTGCTATTTACATTCAGTGCAGTGCGTCCTGCTCACAGTGTTCAGCTAGATCCGTTCCTGCTATTTACATTCAGTGCAGTGCGTCCTGCTCACAGTGTTCAGCTAGATCCGTTCCTGCTATTTACATTCAGTGCAGTGCGTCCTGCTCACAGTGTTCAGCTAGATCCGTTCCTGCTATTTACATTCAGTGCAGTGCGTCCTGCTCACAGTGTTCAGCTACATCCGTTCCTGCTATTTACATTCAGTGCAGTGCGTCCTGCTCACAGTGTTCAGCTAGATCCATTCCTGCTATTTACATTCAGTGCAGTGCGTCCTGCTCACAGTGTTCAGCTAGATCCGTTCCTGCTATTTACATTCAGTGCAGTGCGTCCTGCTCACAGTGTTCAGCTAGATCCGTTCCTGCTATTTACATTCAGTGCAGTGCGTCCTGCTCACAGTGTTCAGCTAGATCCGTTCCTGCTATTTACATTCAGTGCAGTGCGTCCTGCTCACAGTGTTCAGCTAGATCCGTTCCTGCTATATACATTTAGTGCAGTACGTCCTGCTCACAGTGTTCAGCTAGATCCGTTCCTGTTATCTTCCTACTGACAGGCAGGCTTGTCTGGTTACAGTATATAAAGCTACCTGAAGAAAATTACAGGTGTTCTATCCCAGCTTAGTGCAGCTACAGGCCATTAGTATGTCTGGAAGGCCAAGAAGGAGAGGCAGACAGTCACAAGCCAATAAGAGAGGGCAAGCAGGCTCTGTGTCTAGTGCTGGTCGTGGAGACGGTGCATCCTCATCAGCACGTGGCCATGGGACACGCTTGGCCTTTTTTTCGGCAGCTGGCCGTGTTGAGCCGCAACATGCGGAAGACTTGGTCGAGTGGATGACCAAGCCGTCCTCATCCTCCTCATCCTCTCTCACCCATGCCCAGGGTGCTTTGTCTGGCAAAGCAGCGGCCTCTTCCCTCAGCTCAATGTCATCAGTGACTCCTTCCCTAGCTCCACCATGTCCTCATGAGGATTCCCTCGAACTGTTTGACCACAGTGTTGGGTACATGCTCCAGGAGGATGCCCAGCGTTTGGAAGGCTCTGATGATGATACTGAGCTCAATGAAGGCAGTAACATGAGCACGGACAGAGGGGGTGCCCAAGAAGGACAGCAATCTGGCAGTCATGCTCCCCCTGCTGCAGCATACTGCCAGAGTGTCTGTGAGGGGTTGCAGTGTTGTGGCACCAGCACCAGTGCCTAAGACCCAATTTTTCTGCCCCTGTCTAACAGGGGCGTGTAATTACAATTTTTGATGCAATACTTTGCAGCAGGGCTCGTTCCTGCGTTCCAACTAGAGTGTCTGTGAGGGGTTGCAGTGTTGTGGCACCAGCACCAGTGCCTAAGGCCTAATTTTTCAGCTCCTGTTCAACAGGGGCATGTAATTACAATTCTTGATCTAATATTTCACAGCAGGGCCCTGTGAGGGCTTACAGTGTTTTGGCCACAGCAACACCTAAGGCCCAAATTTCTGCTGAGTATATAGGGCAGGACCCTACTTTCAAACATCTAACTTACAAACGACTCCTACTTGAAAACGGAAGGAGACAACAGGAAGTGAGATGAAATCTACCCCTAAGGAAGGGAAATTCTCTCCTGTAAGAGTTAATATGGGAAAACAATTTCTCCTTTCCACTGATGCTTTCCAATCCTTGTTCCACAAAAAAACCCAAATTTTCCAAAAACATTTTTCATTGGGACAAAAAAGTGAGGTGAAATCTTCTGAAGAGGAGGAAAGACGCAAAACAAATGTCACAGGGGTGATAACCCTTCCCTATGTTTTCCAAAAAGCTTAGAAAAGATTTTTTGGCCTGAGCTAAACACATTAAAAATGTTCAAAATTACAAACAGATTCTACTTAACAACAAACCTACAGTCCCTGTCTTGTTTGCACCGCCTGAATACTGCTGTTCAGAGTATATAGGGACCTTTCCTTATTTTAATTTGGGTGCGGGGTTCCCCTTAATATCCATACAAGACCCAAAGGGCCTGGTAATGGACTGGGGGGTACCCATGCCGTTTGTCTCACTGATTTTCATCCATATTGCCATGACCCGACATGACATTAAACCCGCAAGCAGTTTTAAATGAGATTTTTTCCTTTAAAAATGACATTTGGTGCAGGGACTGTTCTAAACATGGGAAACACGCGTCACTTTACAGGCATACTATAGACACCCCCCAGGTACGATATTTAAAGGAATATTTCACTTTTTTTTTTTTACTTTAAGCATCATTAAAATCACTGCTCCCGAAAAAACGGCCGTTTTTAAAAGTTTTTTTTGCATTGATACATGTCCCCTGGGGTAGGACCCGGGTCCCCAAACCCTTTTTAGGACAATACCATGCAAATTAGCCTTTAAAATGAGCACTTTTGATTTCGAACGTTCGAGTCCCATAGACGTCAATGGGGTTCTAACGTTCGTGCGAACTTGCGGTCCGTTCGCGGGTTCTGGTGCGAACCGAACCGGGGGGTGTTCGGCTCATCCCTACCAGTGAGGCTAGAAGTGAAGCATTGTAGACAGAAGTGGCTAGGTGCAGGATAGGGGTGAGATTTTGTCATAGAGGTAGCAGAGTAGAGAAAAGAAGGGTTGAGATGACGTAAGTTTCTACGGGTAACTTTTAGGCGGTTGGAGGGAGAGGAGGTGGAGAAGAGGGAGAGAGTGAAACTAATAAGGTAGTGATCAGAGATAGGGAATGGATAGTTGGAGAGGTTGCATGGAGTGCATAGGTGGGAGAAAATGAGGTCAAGGGTATTGTCTCCAGAGTGATTAGGAGTGTGTATCCATTGCTTCAGGTCAAAGGAGGAGGTTAGGCTGAGAAGTTTGGAAGTGGCAGGAGTGTTAAGTATTAATAGGGACGCTGAAGTCACCCAAGGAAATACGAGCACACAGACTCATGGTGCAATAACCTCTTTTATTGGATATAAAATAATAAAGTCGATACACTCACAAAAGAAGGTGAATAAACAGCGTCAAACAGTTACTCCTCCCTACTGTGTCCTCATGGCTATCTATGATTGACGCTGCATTACCACTGTACAAGTTAACATATATTAGTCGCGGATGCCCCTGGAAGTTTGAAAAGGTATGGCAGAGGTGGACTTCGCTATAGATAGGGGAGACCTAACTGCCTTTAGTGGTGCTGCCTCACGGGTATGGCTCCTATTTGATCCCTCTCCCCCATGTACACTACTCAAACCTTTTCAATGTGCGGCACAGAGGCTGGATATTTACCTTCTGGGCCCTATTAGTGTACCCTGCCCCCGATAGTGTACCGGATATGGTTCTCATCACCGCCTTATCATCAATCTGTCTGGTACCCTGAAATGTCACTTGATGAATGTATAATTGATTGTGATAATATGTCATGTCATTTAAAAAAAAAAAAAAAACAGTTCCGCCAATAGAAAGTAAAATATATATATATATATATATATATATATATATATATATATATATATATATATATATATATATATATACATATATATGTAATTATATCTTAGGCATATTGTATGTATGCTGTTCTTAAATGTATTCTCGTTGTCATACTATCCCCCATATGTTTTTTAGTTGAAGTTCGGTAAAATTTGATTATAGGGTTAAAAAACCCAGTCCAATTAATTTCAGCTACAAAATGGCTCTCTGAATAACAGGGGGCGGATCTGAGGAAGGAGGCCACACCCTCTGAAACATGTTATCCTGAAAACTACAGTGTCCTCTATCAGTTGGCTTCACCAGAGCTTTCCCTGGGACAAGTGAAGGCGCCCCACAGCTCTCTCCTGATCGGCCGTCTCTTCAGTCAGTGTCGGCAGCTGCTTGATGAGCCTGTGTCTGCGGAGCCAGCCTATCCATCCATACAGCGGTCTTCTCATCTACTCTGAAGCATGGATGTGTCCCTCGCTAAGGCTCTCTATTGAAGGAACTGTCTGATGCTGTTTATTCACCTTCACCTTTTTTATATCCAATAAAAGACGTTATTGAACCATGAGCCTGTGTGCTCGTATTCCCTTTTGTTTTCATAGCTATCAATTTCCCATTGATCACTGAGCTGCTAGGAACATGATGCTGGTCAGATTGTTTCAAATTAGGCATTTTCATTAAGGGATTCCTTGGTCAGTGTTTTATCGCTTTGGATTGGATATGTCTAGCAAAGACTATTTTTGTTGTATTTTTTTGTTTAAGTCACCCAGAATGATTATTGGGATTTCAGAAGAATGAAAGTAAGGTAGCCAGGCAGAGAAGTCATCAAGAAAGGTTGATACTGGTCCAGGGGGTCTGTAGATAACAGCTATCCTTAGAGAAACTGGAGAGGAAAGACAAATGCAGCGTGCTTCGAAAGAGGAGAGTGACAGAGAGGGAGGTGGGTGAAGAACCTGAAAGGTGCTATGTGGGGCTAGAAGAATTCCTACACCTTCTCCCTTACGTCCGCTGGATCTGGGGGAGTGAGTCCATAGAAGACCACCATGGGATAGGGCAGCAGAAGACGCAGTGTCGGATTCATGGGGCCAGGTTTTGGTAATGGTCATGGAGAGAGGTGAGTTTGTTACAGACAGAGCAGGAATTCCAAAGGACAGAAGAGAAAGGGAGTCTGGTCTTGGGAAGAAGAGAAATGGGAACTGAATTGTGTTGATTGTGGCTGCTGCCAGAGGGTGCGTTGAGTACAGTTAAATGATGGAGGCCCAGGGTTTGGGGATATATCTCCAGAGGTCAGGAGAAGCAGAAGGGCGAGGGAGGTAATATGGAAGTGGGAGTTATATGAAGGGACATGCCCCAGTGTCCTGGAGATTTTGTGTGTGTGCATTTAAAATTAGCAGGAGTTGGTGGGTGCAGTAATAGGGGGAGAACAGAAGTGAGGGTGATATATATATATGCTGTGGGGGGGAGAAGAGGGGTGAAGGAGAGATAGTTTAAGGATAGAGGACAGAGCTGTCAAAAGGAGTGGTAGAGAGTGCATGTTACAAGCAGAAAGAGCTGAAGGGGTAAACAAGGTCACCTGATGTCTGTGTGACGTTTTGTATTTTCTTGTGTTCATTCGTTTTGTGCATTCCCTGAAATGCAGAGTCAGAAGTGCTCCCACTGATAGAAAACGCCACACTTTGAGAAAGAGACCCAGCTGCAAATGTGCCCCCTGCAAATGCCTCCCCCAAAAGATGCTTAGATTTATACTGATAGGGATGGGGGGTGCATTCCAATTATTAAATCAGGAGGTAATGAAGGTTTGCTGGTTAACAGAGCAAAATTCTCACTTCAGAAACAGACTTGCAAGAGGGCACTAAAGTTAACGGGCCAAAATTTTGGGTAAGACCAGGGAGATAATAAAGCATTGTAATGTGGACAGGTCTACAGACGGCTAAGCAAAAATAACATACCAGCATTATTAAACAGACATAAGCAAAAGCAGATAGCAGTGTATCAGTTTTTGGGTGGAGATGTTTCAGCAAGACATACCAGCATTATTAAACAGACATAAGCAAAAGAAGATAGCAGTGTTTAAGTTTTTGGGTGGAGATGTTTCAGAAAGACATACCTGTGGAAGGACAGAAGAAATTTTCAGATGATGAGTACAGAGTCAAAGTGCTCCCACCTATAGAAATAGCCCCACTTTGAGAAAGAGCCCCAGCTGCAAATGTGCCCCCTGCATTTGTATGCAGATCTATAATAAATGTAAAACCATTTTTTTATAAAGTAGGGATGGGTTCGAACTACTGTCATTTTTGCCATATGTGTCTCATTAGGGAGATTTCCCTTAATTTCCTTTCTTGTAGACTCTACAGGAAGTGAGTGGACATTTTTCTAATATGAGGGAAACCCCCTCTTAGACAGTTTAAATGAAAACAAGTGCCTCCACTGAAAGATTTTCTCTCTATTCCTGTTCTGGTGGCAACTCAAATTGTAGGTTTACCCTCATTTTCAATCCTGGAGGCAATGGTGATCAGGACAATTAGAGAGCCTGAATCCCCCTAACAGAGATACAGACAGCAATACAAATCTGACCCAAGGCTTTATCTCCTTGCCACTCTATTCAAATCTAAAAAAAATGCCTTTAGTTATTCTTTAACCACTTAAAGCGGAGTTCCACACAAAAATGGAACTTCCGCTTTTCGGAAATCTCTCCCCCTCCGGTGTCACATTTGGCACCTTTCAGGGGGGAGGGGGGTGCAGATAGCTGTCTAAGACAGGTATTTGCACCCACTTCCGGCATAGACTCCCATGGGAGTCTATGCCTCTTCCCGTCCCGACCGCGCTGTCTGCTGGGAACACACAGCTCCCAGGAGAGAGCGGGGACCACTAGGGACGCGCAGCGCAACTTGCGCATGCGCAGTAGGGAACCGGGAAGTGAAGCCGCAATGCTTCACTTCCTGATTCCCTCACCTAGGATGGCGGCGGCAGCTGCCGAGAACCGAGCGGGTTCTCGGCGTCCCCTGCCGACATCGCTGGACCCTGGGACAGGTAAGTGGCCATGTATTAAAAGTCAGCAGCTGCAGTATTTGTAGCTGCTGGCTTTTAATATTTTTTTTTTTGGCAGTGTGGGTGAACCCCCGCTTTAAGGACCGGACCATTATGCTGCTTAAGGACCAAAGGACATTTTCCAATTTGGCACTGCGTCGCTTTAACTGCTAATTACGCGGTCATGCAATGCTGTACCCAAACAAAATTTGCGTCCTTTTCTTCCCACAAATAGAGCTTTCTTTTGATGGTATTTGATCACCTCTGCCGTTTTTATTTTTTGCGCTATAAATGGAAAAAGACCGAAAATTAAAAAAAAAAAAGATATTTTCTACTGTTTGTTATAAAAAAAATCCAATAAACTCAATTTTAGTCATACATTTAGGCCAAAATGTATTCGGCCACATGTCTTTGGTAAAAAAAAATGTCAATAAGCGTATATTTATTGGTTTGCGCAAAAGTTATAGCGTCTACAAACTAGGGTACATTTTCTGGAATTTACACAGCTTTTAGTTTATGACTGCCTATGTCATTTCTTGAGGTGCTAAAATGGCAGGGCAGTACAAAACCCCCCCAAATGACCCCATTTTGGAAAGTAGACACCCCAAGGAAATTGCTGAGATACATGTTGAACCCATTGAATATTTATTTTTTTTGTGATTGAATAATGACAAAAAAAAAAAAATATTTACAAAAAGTTGTCACTAAATGATATATTGCTCACACAGGCCATGGGCCTATGTGGAATTGCACCCCAAAATACATTCAGCTGCTTCTCCTGAGTACGCGGATACCACATGTGTGGGACTATTTGGGAGCCTAGCCGCGTACGGGGCCCCGAAAACCAATCACCGCCTTCAGGATTTCTAAGGGCATAAATTTTTGATTTCACTCCTCACTACCTATCACAGTTTTGAAGGCCATATAATGCCCAGATGGCACAAAACCCCCCCAAATGACCGCATTTTGGAAAGTAGACACCCCAAGCTATTTGCTGAGAGACATGTTGAGTCCATGGAATATTTTATATTTTGACACAAGTTGCGGGAAAGTGACAATTTTTTTTTTTTTTGCACAAAGTTGTCACTAAATGATATATTGCTCACACAGGCCATGGGCATATATGGAATTGCACCCCAAAATACATTTAGCTACTTCTCCTGAGTATGGGGATACCACATGTGTGGGACTTTTTGGGAGCCTAGCCGCGTACGGGGCCCCGAAAACCAATCACCGCCTTCAGGATTTCTAAGGGTGTACATTTTTGATTTCACTCTTCACTGCCTATCACAGTTTCGGAGGCCATGGAATGCCCAGGTGGCACAAACCCCCCCCAAATGATCCCATTTTGGAAAGTAGACACCCCAAGCTATCTGCTGAGAGGCATGGTGAGTATTTTGCAGCTCTCATTTGTTTTTGAAAATGAAGAAAGACAAGAAAAAACATTTTTTTTTTCTTTTTTCAATTTTCAAAACTTTGTGACAAAAAGTGGGGTCTGCAAAATACTCACTATACCTCTCAGAAAATAGCTTGGGGTGTCTAATTTCCAAAATGGGGTCATTTGGGGGGGTCTTGTGCCACCTGGGCATTCCATGGCCTCCAAAACTGTGATAGGCAGTGAAGAGTGAAATCAAAAATGTATGCCCTTAGAAAGCCTGAAGGCGGTGCTTGGTTTTCGGGGTCCCGTACGCGGCTAGGCTCCCAAAAAGTCTCACACATGTGGTATCCCCGTACTCAGGAGAAGCAACAGAATGTATTTTGAGGTGTAATTTCACATATTCCCATGGCATGTTTGAGCAATATATCATTTAGTGACAACTTTGTGCAAAAAAAAAATAAAAAAAAATTTGTCTCTTTCCCGCAACTTGTGTCACAATATAAAATATTCCATGGACTCGACATGCCTCTCAGCAAATAGCTTGGGGTGTCTACTTTCCAAAATGGAGTCATTTGGGGGGGGTTTGAACTGTCCTGGCATTTTATGCACAACATTTAGAAGCTTATGTCACACATCACCCACTCTTCTAACCACTTGAAGACAAAGCCCTTTCTGACACTTTTTGTTTACATGAAAAAATTATTTTTTTTTGCAAGAAAATTACTTTGAACGCCCCACACATTATATATTTTTTTAAAGCAAATGCCCTACAGATTAAAATGGTGGGTGTTTCATTTTTTTTTCACACAGTATTTGCGCAGAGATTTTTCAAACGCATTTTTTGGGGAAAAAACACACTTTTTTAAATTTTAATGCACTAAAACACACTATATTTCCTAAATGTTTGATGAAATAAAAAAGATGATCTTAGGCCGAGTACATGGATACCAAACATGACATGCTTCAAAATTGCGCACAAACGTGCAGTGGCGACAAACTAAATACATTTTTAAAAGCCTTTAAAAGCCTTTACAGGTTACCACTTTAGATTTACAGAGGAGGTCTACTGCTAAAATTACTGCCCTCGATCTGACATTCGCCGTGACACCTCACATGCATGGTGCAATTGCTGTTTACATTTGACGCCAGACCGATGCTTGCGTTCGCCTTTGCGCGAGAGCAGGGGGGGACAGGGGT
This sequence comes from Lithobates clamitans, assembly GCA_037952925.1. Classification (NCBI taxonomy): domain Eukaryota; kingdom Metazoa; phylum Chordata; class Amphibia; order Anura; family Ranidae; genus Lithobates; species Lithobates clamitans. The sequence goes on along the minus strand of JBBGZY010000004.1, from coordinate 10,574,558 downwards.
GCTTTTTTTTTTTTTCTTTATTATTTTTTTGCTTTTTTATCTTATTTTTAAACTGTTACTTTCATTTTTTTTTAATCATTTTTATTGTTATCTCGGGGAATGTACATGTCCCCTATGATAGCAATAGGTAGTGACAGGTACTCTTTTTTGAAAAAATTTGGGTCTATTAGACCCTAGATCTCTCCTCTGCCCTCAAAGCATCTGACCACACCAAGATCGGTGTGATAAAATGCTTTCCCAATTTCCCAATGGCGCTGTTTACATCCGGCGAAATCTAAGTCATGAAATGCTCGTAGCTTCCGGTTTCTTAGGACATAGAGATGTTTGGAGCCACTCTGGTCTTTGATCAGCTCTATGGTCAGCTGGCTGAATCACCGGCTGCATTCTCAGGTTCCCTGTTGTAAAAGCAGTCTAGAGGCTAATTAGCCGCTAGGATTGCTTTTACATGAAAGCCGACCACTGGCTGAAAAGAATGATACCAAGATGATACCTAAACCTGCAGGCATCATTCTGGTATAACCACTCAAAGTCGTGAATGGCGTACCTGAGGACAAAAAAATGGTTAACAATAAAACACAGTAAACGGTAAAGTATAAAAAATTGCATACCTGAAAAGCAAACATGATAAAACATAATAACAATAAAAAATTGCAGAATAGAATACAGTAAAAAAGAACAGAACAATAGAGAGAGAATAGAGAGAGAGAGAACAATAAAACGACAACTATTTTTTTTTATTTTATATATTTTTTTTGTGTTTTTTTTTTTTTTACACTGTTTTTGTAACTGTAACTTTTATAACGGTAACCGGTTCCAGGTTCGGGTCTCTCAAAATGTGATGGCATCTTGGGAGACCCTGTGAAAGTGTGTCCTAGTCTGTGCAATGCTGTACCCTACGCTAATACTCAACTAGTGCATGGTAGCGTTCAAAACATTCACCAATGCAAAGACCAGGATTGTCAGGACAGGAAGGACAATAATAGCGGGTGTCATGCCTATATCCGCGCTTGCTGCAGACACAACATCTTTTTTGGGGGGGTTCGTTGGGTAGGGGTACTCGGGAGGACATAAAGAAAATGCCTCTCATGCAGCCGACTGCATTTGGTTGGGGATGTGAATGGGGGAAGTAAGGGCGCTGCAGAAGCGGTGGGTTCCCAATTAGGATTGGCGAATGCAGCAGGAAGGGCATTATGGGCACGACGGGCCTGTGTTTGTCTTCTTGGTGGCAGCGGGACACTACTTGTGCTTGCCACCTCATCAGCTTGAACTGCATTTATGGGACTCGCCACGTCACCAAGTGTTACTGCAGTGCTGGTTTGACTACGACCGGGGTGTACTAGGCCGCTGGTGCTTGCCAGTTCACCAAAACGCTACCAAAAAAACTGTTAGCGATCGCAGGGCCTGACTCTGTGAATGCTGCAGTTATGCGTTTAGTGTTTTGTAAGTGTCAGTGATCGATCGATACTGCACTTGGGTGGGCTGGGCTGGGCCGGGAGGAGGGACAAAACGCAGGTGCTAGCAGGTATCTGGGCTGATCCCGCTAACACTGCGTTTTTGGGAACCCCAAACTGCTGGGGACGCTAGTATAGATCTGATCGGATCAGATATTGATCCATTCAGATACTATACCACTAAGGGAAGTGTACGCTGCTTGCGTGGGTGTTAGCGGTACTGGCGCTAACCTGACGCTGCTTGGGGCTGGTGCTTACCAGTTCACCAAAATGCTACCAAAAAAACTGTTAGCGATCGCAGGGATCAGGCCTGACTCTGCGAACGCTGCAGTTATGCATTTAGTGTTTTGTAAGTGACAGTGATCGATCGATACTGCACTTGGGTGGGCTGGGCTGGGCCGGGCGGAGGGGCAAAACGCAGGTGCTAGCAGGTATCTGGGCTGATCCCGCTAACACTGCGTTTTTGGGAACCCTAAACTGCTGAGGACGCTAGTATAGATCTGATCGGATCTGATATTGATCCGTTCAGATACTATACCACTAAGGGAGGTGTACAGTGTGTGCGTGGGTGTTAGCGCTACTGGCGCTAACCTGACGCTGCTTGGGGCTGGTGCTTACCAGTTCACCAAAATGCTACCAAAAAAACTGTTAGCGATCGCAGGGATCAGGCCTGACTCTGTGAACGCTGCAGTTATGCGTTTAGTGTTTTGTAAGTGACAGTGATCGATCGATACTGCACTTGAGTGGGCTGGGCTGGGCCGGGCGGAGGGGCAAAACGCAGGTGCTAGCAGGTATCTGGGCTGATCCCGCTAACACTGCGTTTTTGGGAACCCTAAACTGCTGGGGACGCTAGCATAGATCTGATCGGATCAGATATTGATGCGTTCAGATACTATACCACTAAGGGAGGCGTATGCTGCGTGCATGGGTGTTAGCGGTAATGGCGCTAATCTGACGCTGCCTGGGGCGACGCATATCACCGCCTGGCGATCAGGGGGCTAAACCTCAGGGGGCTAAACCTTTATTAGGTAATAAACGGCGGGTTCCCTGACACTATAAAAAATAAACGAACTAACCAGCGTCACCCGTAACACTTATACGGTGATCAGTGGTGAAAGGGTTAACTAGGGGGCAATCAAGGGGTTAAAACATTTATAAGATAGTATATGGGGGTCCCTGTCGCTATAAAACGCTGACGGCGAACCTAAATATTTACGTCCCTAACTAGCGTCACCAGCGACACTAATACAGCGATCAGAAAAATGATCGCTTAGTGACACTGGCGACGGGGGGTGATCAAGGGGTTAAAACTTTATTAGGGGGGGTTAGGGGGGTACCCTAGACCTACAGGGGGCTAATACTAACTGCCCTACCACAGTAACTGTCACAAACTGACACCATACAGTAATCAGAAGAAAAAAAAAAACTGCTTAGTGTCAGTGTGACGGGGGGGGAGGGGTGATTAGGGGGTGATCAGGGGGGATAGGGGGGTAAAGGGGGGTGTTATGTGTGCCTGGCATGTTCTATTGTGATGTGTGTGTGTTGTGCACTCACATTGATGTCTTCTCTCCTCGGCGCCGGAACGGAAACTGCCGAGCCGAGGAGAGATGACATCATATCCTCTGCCTCTGTGTACTACACAGAGGCAGGGGAAGAATCTCATTGGTTGGGAGCGATCGCGAGGGGGGGCCACGATCGGATGACCTCCCCCTCATCTCTGATCGCTCCCAGACCAACGGCGACCGCCTCAGGCACCGGGGGCGGGTCCCATCGGACCCCCCGCCCGCGGAAAGGCAATCACGTACCAGGTACGTGATTTTGCCTGCCCGTGCCATTCTGCTGATGTATATCAGCGTGAGGCGGTCGTCAAGTGGTTAAGTACATATGAAGAGATCAATGTATCTGTAGACAATCTGATTAGGAAGGACAAGGGAGATGCAGTTAAAACTGAGCAGTTGGGTCGGCAGCCACAGTCTTAAAAAGAAAAAAAAAAAATCAAGTCAGCCTCCTGGGGCTGTCCATTGCATCAAAGATTCATCTGTACTATGTGGAGGTCTTCTTTTTTCCATATGATCCATGCTACTTCCCGGATGTAAGAAGTACCACATGTACCAGGAACATCGCCATTGCCTCGTGTCACCCTTGGTTTGATGGATGCAGGTGTATGCGCATACCAGTCTATTCGTGGGAGTTCGGGTCGGAGATTGAGTTCCTGACTGTCGTCCATGCCTGTTTGACCCACCGCCGTGAGTGCGTGTGTCCACAGCTTAGGGTAAAAGTACCCATCCCCTTCCCCTGGTGGTGGAGGCAAATCCCTGGGTGTCATGTGCGAATTTCACTCTGCACGATTCAGCCTCATTGTTACATCCTATGAATTTTAATGCCCTGGGATCATTTTTTAAGGTATTGAACACTATATTATGTACTTTATTACGTTTCAGTGATTTTTATGTTGCCATTCACTCCTCTGGAATTTAAGGGGTTTTCTTTGCAGGTCATTCTATATGAGGTTCTTGTGGCCATCATCGGTCTGCATACCTTATCTATGTTATCGTACCAGTTTGTATGCTTCGCGCTATTTTAATTATATATGCATTTGGCACTGTACATTGCATGTTGCTATAGTGTTTTAAAGCGGTTGTATACCCGCTGTCATTTTTTTTTTTTTTTTACACCTGCAAGGGAAAAGGCATAATGAGCTAGTATGCACCGCATACTAGCTCATTATGAGATACTTACCTTAGAACGAGGCGCCGGCATCTCACCTGGTCCACGCCGAGGGAGCCGACATCTCCCCTCGGCGTGTCTTCCGGGTATCGCGGCTCCGGCGCTGTGAGTGGCCGGAGCCGCGATGTCGTCACTCCCGCGCATGCGCGCGGGAGACTTCTGCCCGGCATGCCGGGCTGTCAGTCGAGAGTCCCCTGTGCGCATGCGCCGCTGCAGTTAGCGGCTCATTGCGAGGGGAATATCTCCTAAACCTTACAGGTTTAGGAGATATTTTTTTTACCTACAGGTAAGCCTTATTATAGGCTTACCTGTAGGTAAAAGTTACAAATATAGGTATACAACCACTTTAAAGGTTTTCACATTATCGTTGATTCACTTCCAGGATCACTCGTTGAATATATATGTATTTAGCACTGTACACAGCACTTTATATTTTATATATTATCCCCGGACAGTTATCTGGGGTATACTCAGTTTTTAGCGCTGCATCTCCCTTGTGCTTTATACTCTTATGCAATTAGTCTTATTGCTGATGCTGGCAGCTGGTTAATATTAGTAGCGCACTATTAATCTGATCAGGAAGTAAAAGAAGGTTTGACATGGCAGGATTCTTGATGTTTCCAGTATAGCTTTCAAATGACTTCATATAAAAAAGAAAAAGGTGACAGGTTATATTTGAAAACCTGCCTCACTTGCATTTATTTATTGAATGTATTCTGAAACAGCAAATTTTCTTAAATACATGATATATTGCAACTTTTTTTTAACTAAAGGAGATTGTTTAGAAATGGATATGCAGTTTATGGTTTAATGGAGTTTTTCTTTTTACCAAATTACAGGGATGCTTCATTCAGTGTATCAAAAAAGTGATCAAAACAAATCTAAATATCTTACCAACATCTTAACCACCTCCCATCCGCGCTATAGCCGAAAGACAGCTACAGTGCGGACCTAATCCATAGACGTCCTCCCGTGCTCGAGCAGCCTGCGTGCCCCCTGCGTCGAGCTCTGTGATCAGTGAGTCGATGAGACTCAGCTGATCACAGATCGGAGTAAGGGGTTGATCCCGACCCCTTACCACTTGATCAGCTGTCAGCCAATGACAGCTGATCATGTGATGTAAACAGAGCCGGTAATTGGCTATTCTTTCTCCTCACGCTGGTACCTACCAGTGCCCATCAGTGCCGTCTTATCAGTGCCTATCAGTGTCGTCTTATCTGTGCCTATCAGTGCAGTCCATAAGTGCCCATCAATGCAGCCCATCAGTGCAGCCTCATCAGTTAATATCAATGAAGGAGAAATATTACCCGTTTGCAAAATTTTATAACAAACTATGAAACATGATTTTTTTTTTCAAAAATTTCTGTCTTTTTTTTGTTTGTTTAGCAAAAAATAAAAACCCAAGTGGTAATTAAATTCCACTAAAAGAAAGCTCCATTTGTGTGAAAAAAAAATGATAAAAATTTCATTTGAGTACAGTGTAGCATGACCGCGCAATTGTCATCCAAAGTGTGACAGCGCTGAAAGCTAAAAATTGGTCTTGGCAGGAGGGGGGTTTAGGTGCTCAGTAAGCAAGAGGTTAAACCCCAATATAACAAGCCTGATATATTACGTCAGATATAGTGAAATTTGTAATTAAAGGTGAAAAAAATGGCAATGCTGAATTGATTGTTCATTTTAACATTTTGATAGCATTAAATATACAGTATACACTGCAATCCTTAGGCCTCTTTCGAACACACATTTGTTTCATCAGCTCAGTCAGGTTTTTTCAAAGAAAAAACAGATGAAGTTTACATCCGTTTTTCATCCATTTTTACATTCGTTTTTTACGTCTTCCAGCTAGAGTCATTAACCACTTGAGTCCCAGAGCCATGTTTTTATGCAAAAAAACAGATTGTTTGTCAGTTTTTCGCCCAAACCATTGTTAGTTTACATCGGTTTTTCATCCAATTCATTGTTTTAATGGAAGAAAAATAGGGCTTTAAACCGTTCCACAAAACAGATGTTGACTGAAGCCAATATAAATGGATATAAATGGATGATCATCCATTTACATTTGTTTTTCCATAGAGATGCACTGATGCCTGTTTTTCATCCGTCAACGGATGGATGAAAAACAGACAAATGGTCCGCATGTGTGAGAGGGGCTTTAGGATTATTAACATGCACATGATTACAGTAGTTCAAAAACATGAATAATATTAAAAAATAAAGCAATATACAGTACATCAAATGAAACAAGTGACAGTGCATGGGCAGAAATAAATAGCATAGGTGTTTGTAGGTCTAATAGCCAGGAGCTTACTCCTTCAGATGTCATCTGATAGGGTCACAGTCGGAGTTCATCTGGCAGACAGAAGCCAATGTAAGGGATGCAGGCCATTTATTGCACTGATCAGCAACTATCAATCTGTCCTGCTTGGTGGATATTGAAGCATCCTGTACTCGGCTTTTCTGTCTCATGGGTGCATAATAATTATAAACTGGGTGGCCAAAACACACATACAGAGGAAGGTATGTCCGTATGATCAGTTGCAATGCTTCCACTTTCCTGTCCTACAGTTTTATTGACTGTGTCTTTCAACCCGATACATCACCATATGCTACAAAGTAAAAACATAGACTACAGAAAGAAAATAGACTACAGAAAAAAACATAGACTACAGAAACATATATATTTAGAATACCGGTATTTAGTTGACATCCAATCATGTAAGCGGTGATAACTACTCTTTCTTTTTAAGCCAAAGAGCAACTCAGATCTGCTCTCCCTTCCTTTCATGAATTAAAGACTGAACACTGTGCCATGGCAGCCTCTATAGTGACATGGTCCATGACTTACAATGCAATAAATCAATATGTAAATAACATAATTAACACAAGGGTAACCCAAAACAAACCTGATAGAACCAGAAGAGGGTATTTGAGGGCATCAATGCCATAGAAATGTGTATGTAACGTCCCTGTCTCCAGTCACACTACAGCAACTAAAGGCATTTTGGAGACCATATCTAAAGGTCAATCATGTTTTTGGGAAGATGAAATGTAAAATTTTGTGTTTGGGAACATATAGGCCAAACAACTTTATTCATACATGTCCAAGCTTGTTGACCTTCTCTTTATCCTCCATGCTGTTTTCTGTTCTCATTGTATTATTATTGACAAATCAGGTAAGACCCCACTTATTAGCGTACAAAAAAAAAAGATCTCTTTATTGTCTCCATTTAATTTGGTTTGAACTTTAGATTGTATATGCAATTGCCTGGAGTACATCAGAAGATGACAGTAATTTATGTCAGTGTGAAAAGTGTAATTTACGTGAAATTGTTTGCTCTGAAAAAGCTTGTGATCGTTATTAAAAAAAAGGAATATTCTAAAGCCACTTAGCCCCTGCATTTCCAGGAAAAGCCAGGTCTTAAGAGCTAGTTAATGCATGGTTAGTGAAACACTAACTTTCTCTAAATTACATCTTGAAAATGATTACTTAAACAGCATTTTATCATCACCTTTTTGTGATAAATTCATAGCTTTATAATCATGGTTTATGTGCAATATAAATTAAGCCTTGTTGTTGCATGTACTCTAAAGTATAATTCCAGGCAAACTGTTTTATTTTGGATAAAGTAGGGAAGGGTTAAAGTCTTGGACAGATTTTATGGCACCTGTGTCAATGCAGGGGCGATCCCCCCTTAATTCCTGTAAAGATCAGGATTGAAGGGAAATGTTTGCAATAGGGATGCATAGGGATACAGACAGAGTGTGTGTGTGTGTGGGGGGGGGGGATATAAGCTGACAATAAAGTTTTTATTGTTGTCTCTGCCTTCCTGTCCTGTGGATGATACAGGTGTCACTGGGACAAAAAGTGAAGAAAAATCGTTCCAGTGAAGGTCACAGACAGAAAACACTAACAAGAATGTAAACTCTTTCCCACTCTATCCAAAATTAAGACAAAAAATGGTCGGGTTAGTTAAGTTTGAAACCCTATGAAATACTACTGCTAGAATAAAAAGCACCAGTAGATTTACATGGTGCTAGGTTACATACCTTTTCTGAGCTGTAGTAACATAGAAAAGTGACAGCAGGAAAAGACTGAGTAGTCCTTCGAGTCTGCCCATTTTATTTTTATTTATTTTTTATTTATTTTTCTTTTTGGTTTTTTTTTTCCATCATTAACCTTGTTGTCTGACTATAAATCTATATTTATCCCAAGTATCTTTGAAGCCATTTACTATTGACTGTCATCAACTACCCTTATATATATACATCGACAGAATGGCTTGTGAATATACATCGACAGAATGGCTTGTGAAAGCCCTCATTTTCCATTCTAATGAGAAGTCGCGCTGGTTGCCCTCAGAGGGGGACTTATTCTCTTATTCTCTTATTTCTGTGTACCCCTAGAGGAGCTGAAGCCCATATGGTGATCTGGTATATATAATGAGTGACTCATCATGAGAGCCTCCGCTGGATGTATGAGTGATGGGACTGTCTTGTTCTGAGTTTGCTAAATCAAATGACGATATTGAGATAAGGAATGATTTAACCCCCTTCTGGAGAACTTCTGAAAGTGGTTCTATGTCTATGTAGGCACGGACCTGGAGGGGCATATCTCTACTCAGTTTTTTTTTCCCTAGTGCAATGTGCCACTGAAAGCCCTTATTATCCATTCTAATGAGAAGTCGCGCTGGTTGCCCTCAGAGGGGGACTTATTCTCTTATCTCTGTGTACCCCTAGAGGAGCTGAAGCCCATATAATGAGTGATTCATCATGAGTGCCTCCGCTGGATGTATGAGTGATGGGACTGTCTTGTTCTGAGCTTGCTAAATCAAATGACGATATTGAGATATGGAATGATTTAACCCCCTTCTGGAGAACTTCTGAAAGTGGTTCTATGTCTATATAAGTCATTTATAAAAAAAAAAAAAAAAAAAAAAGCCAAATATTTGCCGTCCTGTGCTTTTGGGTTAAGGTCTAGGAGAAGGGCTGTACTTCAGACGCTCAAGGACAATGTACTGATAATAAGAACATCCCTACAAGCTACCTGCCTAAGTGGAGTTACCCAACCAGGGTCTGGAGATTTATCTCTATAATTAATTAAGGACTGGATTAGCCTAAACAGATAAGAAAAGGCGCCACCGGTAATACAGGTCCTGAAATACTCCAAGATAAGAGTAACAAGTTTAGCCTTGTGGTCCCTCACTAAGGGGGGTGGAGTGCTGAAATATTGGTGGCTCAACCTTAGTCACGGGTGGAGTAAAATAAAGTCAAGGAAGCGAAAGGATAACAAGAATGAGAGGGAAATCAAGCAAGGGGGGAACAACAACGAACCCAACGGGGGCACCCGGTAGACTAAGTGCAAGCCCAGGAACGATAAGGAAATACATGGTACAGGACAACACGACAAGTCCGGGCAAGGGTCCGGGAGCTAGAAGCAAAATCCCGGACGCTATGCCCAAAGTTAACACAAGGAGGCAGGCTGCAGAAGAGACCCTAGGCTTAAATATAGCGACGTTGGCAACTCTAGATGAAGTTCCATTGGAGGGTCAAAGGGAAGGAGTTATGCCAACAAAGAATGATATAGCTGAGATGTTCGCCAGGTTGGAAACTTTTATTAGAGCGGAAACAGACGCCATAAGAGGGGACATGGGCCACATCCTGAGAAGAGTGGAAGAGGCCGAGGTAGCAATGGAGAGCCAGAGGAGTGAAATAGGAACCCTGAGATCCCAGTTAGAGGAGATACAGCGTGAACAAAGAGATCTAAGATACAAGTTGGAAGATCAGGAAAACCGAAGCAGACGAAAAAACTTGAGAATTAGGGGAATCCCAGAACCACAAGGGGAGGGTGAAGACCTGCAGGAGAAGATAAATCAAATATTCGGTGGCCTAATCAATCTGGAGGACAAGCCCGTTAAATTAGATAGAGTACATAGACTGAGGAAACCCGCTCAGATCAGCAGGGAAACGCCTCGAGATGTGATAGTGAGGTTTCATAACTACCAAGATAAAGAAAAAATCAGGACAAGTCTGAGAAATAATCACGCTTTGAAATATGGGGAATCCAGTCTACAAATCTACCCAGACCTGGCGAATGAGACACGGGCAAGAAAAAGAGTCCTCAGACCCCTATTGGATATGCTCAAAGCGCGAGAAGTACAATACTCTTGGGGCTTTCCAGCATGTCTGATTGGGAAGAAAGATGGGCGCTCAGCGACATTAAGGTTCCCAGAGGAGACCCAAAACTTCTGTCGCAAGTTAGACATTCCACTCATTGAAATCCCGGGATGGTGGGAGAGAGGGGGTGGTCAAAATGTTGCTGAAGACACACAAAATTGGAAGCCGGTGTATAATAGGAGAGGGGTATAGGGGCGAAGATGTAGTTAGGTATCCCATCTCTAGTGGGTTAGAGAGTCTTGTGCGGGTGGAGGGGGGGGGGGCGGGTGGCGACGGGCTTTGGACCCGGAGCCCTGGAGAGGGGGAGCCTTGGGAGAGGGGTGGGGGAGTGGGGGGGGAGGGGGGGGGGTCGGATAGTCCCTGGGGTGGGATGGGAGGTGCCGGGCTCTCGCACTGGGCTCAACCCTCGAGGGGCCATCCTTAGGGCTGGGTGGAGAAGGCGAGACCATGGTCAGTAGGGTTTCTGGGAGTTGGGGTGCTCCTAAGAGTAGGGGGAGAGGGAGGGGGGGGTGGTGTGGTGGAGGGGGGGAGAGGGGGCAAGGGAGGGATGAGACCAGTACAACCTTATTTTTCTCCTGTGGCAGCTGCGATGGAGTACTGAAAAGAAGATAAATGATTGGAATTAATTTGATAACCTATAATGTGAGGGGGCTCAACTCGCCTATAAAATGTGCGAATGTGATGAGCGAGCTGAGAGCCAATAAAGCTGAGGTGGTCTTCCTCCAGGAGACGCACCTATACCTGGGGAAAAATCAGAGGATTCTATCAAGGGACTACCCGTTGTGGTTCTATAGCGATTCCCCGATAAGGGGTGCAAAAGGGGTAGCGATCGGCTTTTCTAGGGAAACCCGCTTCCAGATTGAGGAGAGATTGTCAGACCCCGAAGGCCGATTACTAATTTTGAGGGGAAAACTAAATGGCGAGTTATATACACTAGCTAATATTTACTGCCCAAATAACAACCCAAGTAAATATCTAATCGGAGCCTTACTGAAGCTAGAGGGTTTCAGGAGAGGGAGGACGGTTTTGGCGGGTGATCTGAACTTATGCCTTGAACCGGGCAGGGACAGTGCGCCGCGTGCACGGGGGACTGGAGGGGTTTGGTTGAACAAGCTCAAAAAAAAACTACATCAGCTTCAACTAGTTGATGTTTGGAGAATGCAACATCAAACAATATTGGATTTTACATACTATTCCCCCGTGCACGCGACGTACTCAAGACTTGACTATTTCCTTACAGACCACAGATATTTAGAGGAGGTCGAAAGTACAAACATTGGCTCCATAACATTTTCGGATCATGCCCCGGTGATATTACGGATAAAGCAAAACAAGCAATCTCCCCCGTTGCACAATTGGAGACTAAATGAAGATCTCCTCCATGATAAGGAAATAGACAAATTAATAAAGGTTGAACTGGAATTTTATTTTAGAACCAATTCCTCCGAAGAAGTATCAGAAGCAATGGTTTGGGAGGCCCACAAGGCATATATTAGGGGGATAATAATAAAGGCGGGTGTGGAGAAAGAAAGAAGGCAGAAAAAAATCTTGAGCACTCTCCAGGAAGAAGTCAAAAAACTAGAAAGGCAGCATAAAGATGCAGGGGATGGTGGGACCTTGGGAAAACTACATGGGGCTAGGGAGGCCTTGAGACAACAGATAGAGGCAGAAAATCGTAAGAAATTCAATTTAGTCAAAAAAGAAAGATATGTATCTGGGAATAAACCAGGCCGGGTGCTGGCTAGGGCATTGTGTAAAAAGAAAAACAAAAACTATATCGATAAGATAAGGACGAATTCAGGAGAATATAAACATAAGGATAAGGATATAGCACAAACCTTCCAGGAATTCTATGGGGAGCTCTACTCAATAAATATAAAGGATAATGATATAATAAGAGAGCAAAAGAGAGAAAAAATAATGAACTACCTAAAAGATACTGGGATGACTAAGATAACAAAAGAGGAGAGTCTTGTGCTAGATGCCCCCATTACAGAGGCTGAGGTAAGGAAAGCTATCAAGGAGACCCAGACAGGAAAGAGCCCTGGCCCGGACGGGCTGACGGTATTATATTATAAGAAATATCAAGAGCAGTTAGTACCAAAATTATGTACTTATATAAATGAGATAGGAAAGAGAGGGGAGATGAGTAGAGATGCACTGGCAGCCACTATAGTGCTCATCCACAAAGAGGGTAAGGACAACACACTATGCTCTAGCTTTAGGCCTATATCCCTCCTAAACAATGACACAAAAATCTTTGCAAAAGTTATCGCCGGTAGAGTGAAACAAATAATTAATAACATTATCCATCCTGATCAGGTGGGGTTCATACCAGGTAGGCAAGGAAGGGATAATAGTATTAAGACGCTACTGATAACCCAGGAAATTAAAGAGAGTGGAGTCCCAGGCCTACTGCTATCTATAGATGCTGAAAAAGCATTTGATAGAGTAGACTGGGACTTCATGATAGAAACTCTCAAACAAGTAGGTTATGGGGAGAGGATCTGTAGCTGGATAAAGGCGCTTTATTCTAAACCATCGGCGAGAGTAAAAATAAACGGGATTCTATCCGAGCCTTTCAGTATATACAATGGCACAAGACAGGGATGTCCAATCTCCCCAATGCTCTTCCTGATGGTTTTGGAGCCCCTCCTCGCCAGGATCAGACAGGACCCGGATATTGGCGGGGTCAACATAGGGGGAATCGAGTATAAGCTCGCTGCTTTTGCGGACGATATCCTTCTTTATATAACCAATCCAAGAATTTCCCTCCCGAAGGTCCTAGCTGCACTAGAAGAGTATGGGAAACTGTCCAATTTTAAAGTAAACACCGCCAAATCAGAAGCTCTAGTCATCAACCCAAAAAAGACAAGGGACTCCGCTTATCAAAAATCTTATCCCTTTAGGTGGGAGAGGGAAGCCTTAAAATATCTAGGAATCAAAATTACACCATCAGTAGAAGAACTATTCCAGGTCAACTATATCCCGCTTTTAAATGAGGTTAAAGTAGGACTAAAGAGATTACAACAGGGGCAACTGTCGTGGTCGGGTAGAATTAGTGCACTTAAAATGGTTATATTACCAAAAATTACATACACATTGCAAATGCTCCCAGTGGCTCTTCCGTCTAGTTACCTCAAGAGGATGCACTCAATGATTCTAAAATTTATATGGAAAGGGAAAACCCCACGGATAAAATACGATCAATTAATAAATACTAAAAACAAAGGGGGATGGGGAGCACCTGATATCAGTAAATATTATGAAGCTATTGCACTGGGGAGGGTAATAGATTGGTTTAAAAACAAAGATAAACAATGGGTAGAAATTGAAAACAATACTAGTAAGATAAAACTTCACAAAATAATATGGTACGCACCAAAATTTAGAAAGCAAGACACAAAAATGCACAAAATCACTAGACATGCACTTGGAGTATGGGATAGGGTTCATAAAAGGGAACATTGGCAATACAACTCACTACTAATGTCACTGAAGGAAGTAGATTACTTCCCACCGGGAAAGGAAGAATGGTTTGGGAAATGGCTACTAGATGAGAACTTGCAGTTAGGAGATGTAATGGACCGGGGGAAAATCTGTTCAATGCAGGAGCTCAAGAAAAGAGGAGACAGGATGATCATTAGCCCATGGCGTTACGCCCAGTTAAAACACTTCATAGCATCCTTACCGCAACCCATTAGAACAATGAATAGTCTACTCCCATTGGAGAAAATATGCGTAGAACGGAACAAAAAAAGCGGTTTCTCTAGAATATATAAGATATTGGTCGAGTTGAAGAGAATAGATATTATGCCCTGTATAAGTAAATGGGAGAAGGAGCTAGGTTTAATATTTGCAGAGACAGAAGTGGATCTGATAGTAAAACGTCTGTTGACCTTGTCAGTTAACTATAAAGTCCTAGAGTTAAATTACAAGTGCCTAACCAGAATGTATATGACCCCGGATAAGATGCATAAAATTGATAAGGATAAATCTCGGCTATGCTGGAGGGGATGTGGTGAAATTGGGACGACGGCCCATGTGTGGTGGTTGTGTCCGGAGATAGTGACTTTCTGGGACGAGATCAGAAAATACATTAAAGAGATTACTAAACAGGATTTGCCAAGGGACCCCAGGGTCCTTCTGTTCCACCTGAGCGAGATGCACACTAAGGCCTACCTCAGATCACTCCTTCCTCACCTTATTGATGCAGCTAAGAGCCTAATCCCCATTAGCTGGAACAGAAAAGAAAGGCCAACCATGAGGGATTGGTTCAATAAAATAAACGAGACACAGGATTTGGAATATCTAAGGTTCAGTGAGGGGACGAAAATGGAGGCATTTAGGTCCAAGTGGGGAGATTGGGAAAAATTCAGAATTTCTCTCAAAGCAGCTGAGATATGGTTGTCGTGAGGGCGCCCTATAGAACATAATAGTACATAATAATATATTAAAAAAAAAATAAAAAAAAAATAAAAAACAGGAGGCATGAGGGAGTACGGTCTCGGGGGGGGGGGGGGGGGGGGTTAGGGAGGGAGGTAAGGGGTGGGGGTGAGGGGTTGGTATGGAATTAATGGCGTATGTTGGGATAGTGGGATATTGGGGGGAAGGTTGCAAATATGGATCAGGAATGCTGAGTAATCCCCCAATCAATGCAATACTTTAAAGCCATAATGATGTGATGGAAAAGGGAGGTATTTTTCTGTTGAGCATCAACTTGAAAAAAAAAAAGGGACTCCCATGGTACACCCTCTCGCTGATGTGGCTCAAAAAAAAAAAAAAAAATAAAAAAAAAAAAAAAAAAAAAATAAATAAAAATCAACTACCCTTTCAGTAAAATAATACTTTCTAAGATTTGTTTTGTACTTTCCTCCAGTTAGTTTGAGGTCATGTCCCTGTGTTCTTGATTTTAATTTCACTTTGAAAAGACTGCCTTCCTGAACCTTATTCACCCCCTTGATGTATTTAAAGGTTTCAATCATGTCTCCCCTTTTCCTTCTTTCCTCCAGACTGTACATATTAAGTTCCTGAAGTCGCGTTTGATATGTTTTATCCCCCACACCTTTCATCATTTTTGTTAGCCGTCTCTGGACTAGTTCTATTTTATCAATATCTTTCTGTAAGTGAGGCCTCCAGAACTGGACACAGTATTCTAAATGCAGTCTCACTAAAGATCTATATAGGGGAATCAGGACCTCCTTCCTCCTGCTGGTGATCCCTCTAGTGATGCATCCTAGTATTCTATTTGCTTTCCTCACTGCCTGGTCACACTGTTTGCTCATTTTGCAATCATCAGAAATAAGCACCCCCAAATCTGTTTCTTCTGTAGTGCTAGCTAACACTGTACCCCCAATGTTATACTCTCTTAGGGGATTCTTTTTCCCTAGGTGCATTATTTTACATTTAGAAAATATTGAACTGCAGTCTCCACTGCTTTGACCAATCTTCCAACAATTCCAAATCATTTTCCATGTTACAGATACCTCCAGGGATATCAACTCTATTACACACCTTTGTGTCAGCAGCAAAAAGGCATACCTTGCCCAACAAACTTTTAGTCATATCACTTACATTTAGATTAAATAGAACAGGACTCAGTACAGAACCTTGTGGTATCCCACTAGTGACTGGTCTCTGTTCTGAGTGAACCCCATTTACAACCATACTCTGGTATCTATCCTTTATCCAACTGCATATCCCATGAAGCATCAAAGGGTTAAGTCCTAGCTTGTACAACTTTTGTATTAGACCATTATGTGGAACTGTATCAAATGTATAAGAATGTATTAATACTTCATGTCTCTCGGGGGGTGTCCGTTGCTTGGAAAACCCTAGAAGGAGGAAGTGGAGAGAGACAGAGAACTAAACCACGTGACCTTATACGTATAGGGGGTGCTACTGCTGCTGTATTCTCTCCCAAATCAAAAGTAGACACTATTATGTGTCCCTATGTTCTAATAGTTAAACTGCAAGTGCCCATAGCTTTTTGAGTGTATATCTAAATCCTTGTGACACACCTATTTATTATTATTATTATTATTATTATTATTATTATACAGGATTTATATAGAGCCAACAGTTTGCACAGAGCTTTTCAACAAGAGGCCAGACAATACAGTTACAATACAATTAAATACAGGAGGAATCAGAGGGCCCTGCTTGTGAGAGCTTACAATCTAAAAGGGAGTCAAGTTATACAAAAGGTAATAACTGTGGGGGATGAACTGATGGTAAAAATAAAAGTACAGTTGTTAGGTGGAGGCAGGATAGGCTTCTCTGAAGAGAAAAGATTTCAGGGATTTCCTAAAAGTGGATAGAGTAGGAGATGGTCGGACAGATTGGGGTAGGGAATTCCAAAGGATGGGAGAGGCCCAGGAGAAGTCCTGAAGGCGAGCATGGGGGAGGTGACAAGGGAACTAGAGAGCATTAGGTCTTGGGAGGAACGAAAAGAACAGTTTGGTTGGTATTTTGAGATGAGGTTGGTGATGTAGCTGGTGGCCAAGTTGTGAATAGCTTTGTAAGTTGTTGTTAGTATTTTGAATTTAATTTGTTGGGTGAGTGGCAGCCAATGGAGGGATTGGCAAAGAGCGGTGGCAGACATTATACGGTTGGTAAGATGGATGAGTCTGGCAGCACTATTCATGATGGACTGAAGGGGGAATAGTAAATGTCAGGCAATGATAAGAGAGTTGCAGTAGTCCAGGTAAGAGAAAACCAGGGAGTGGATTAGGAGCTTTGTGGTGTCATTGGTTAGGAAGGGGCGTATTTTGGAGATGTTGCGGAGTTTGAGGTGGCAAACTTTGGAAAGTGATTGGATTGGATGACCTATTGTTATTATCTCATATGCACAGTGCCAGAAAGCTAGGTCTGTGCTCATGTATGTTAGTAGCTGAACTTGTTTATTGACATAGTGTATATAAGCAGCTCCTATTATATATTATTATATATATATTTATTTATTTATGGTTAATGGGTGGAGGCACTGCCAACTTTATTATCAAGCCCACTCTTCCACTTAGTGAAGGTTCTGGTTCTCTTATTTACATACTGGTTTAGTGCAATATCCTACTTGGGGAGGGTCATTTGTCATAACCCCTCCCCCAAAAAAGGTCTACACAACCCACAAAGTGTTCAAGGCTTGCCTTTAGGGCTCAGTGGCAGTGGTCTTCCTCCCATAGGCTAGAACATTGCTTACCAGCCAAGAAGTTCAGTTTCTGAAAAGAAATAGAACGGGGAGGCGAGGATTGGCCTTTATATGTCTTCTACATTTTTGTAGCAGTGGTTATGTTCAGATACATGGGGAGCAGAGATTAAAGTTGCACTCCAGTTGAAACTTAAATCTGAACCTTGCATACAGGTAACACTGTCTGCCTCCTTAGTACTTACTTTTGTATCCACTCATTGTTGTAGTGTACCCGTCTACACAAATTCCTTTAATTATAATATGGTGATCTGAGCATCCTCACTTATAATGCAAGATAGTTGTTCCTAAACAATTGCTTAAGTTGTTCCTAAAAAAAACATGCTTAAGAAGGGATATAAACGCAAAGATACAAATCTTTGAATGGTGACTTTAGCTTTGGAAAGAAACTTAACCTAAGGTCTCTAAAGAAAACACACAACCACACAATGAACTTGATGAAGTTGGATGAGAAGTGGTTCAGTCTTAAACTGCGTAAGAGGTTTTTTTACTTTAAAGTGGTAAGGATGTGAATCTCCTTCCACAGTTTTTTTTATCAAGGGGGAGTGTAGATAACTTCAAAAAACTTTAAGATGTGTTTCTTAGTGAACACAGTGTACAGGTATATTGAAAATGGTAGGCACACACACACACTCAGGTTGAACTGGATGGAATGGTGTCTTTATTTAAATTTACAAACCTTGTATCTCTAAAGCTATGTTGTTTTGTTACCATATATGAAAAATATATGTGTCTGTATGTATATGTATGTTTGTAATAATACTAGTTACTGTTAGAAGTTTTAGGGATTTTAAATGTTAGAATGTAAGAGATGTTACTGTACTCAAAAATCCCTTTAATAGCTAAGTAAGTAAATGCAGGGTCACTCATATGGCATAATAGTCAACTCAGTCAACATTATCATATTACTAATGGAGAAAAAAGACCAATAAAGCTATCTGTTTTATATGTTACTCTCTATTTTGGCTTCCACATAACTGTGTATAATGGAATTTTTATTGATTTATTTGTTACAGACATTTGAGTGCCAGTTGTACATAATTGAGTAGATGAAAAGGTCTGCTAGTCTCATTGGTATCATTTTCTATCAAATCCAGCTCTAACAGTGTGGGAAATAACAAGCAAAGTAAAATATGACACATAATTATGGATGAAAGCTATGATAGGAACATGTGGAAATTACAGCTACTTTGTGTAAGAAATTAAACCTGCTTTACTTTTGTGTATCCTTTCCACCAACTATTCTATTAACCAATAAGTGTTGCTCACAATTTTCCACATCAAGGACACATATTTTTAAAACAGAACATTTTGGACCAAGTACAATGTGTAGTTGTCTTAAGGTCTCAACAGAGAATAATGATCTGCTGGTGATCAGCCTCTGGCAGGGTGGGGGGTCAATAATAATAATAGTGATAATAATAATAATATATTTAATATAATATAATATATTTAATAATCAACTTGACAAGTTCTTCTTAGCTCTTTGACGTTCCCATAAAGATTATTCAAGGGAAAAGTTGACTGTTGTCAGCCTATAAATGGTACCTTAACTGGCCCCTATCAGCTACATTTGAAATATTTCCTCAGTTTTTTTGTGTGCACCACCATACTTATAATTATTTTGTCAACCGGCTAGGGACTTGAAAAGGATAATGGTCACTACAGAAGATCATTTGCCATACTGAAGTCACCTCAAGACCAACATCTTGTTAAAGTATGGGTACAACATTATATTTCTGTTTTGGACAGAGTCAGCAATGCTTAACACCCTGTCTGTTTAATTTTTTGCTGTTTGTTTCCCACTTGGGAGATTTCCCTTCTCTTTTCTAGTGCCAGAGAGGAAATTAGAAGAAATCTCTACAAATTGAGGGGAATTCCTCCCTGAGACAGCTGTTACTGAAAAAAGTGTCCCAACTGGAAAATATTTCTTTATTCACAAATTTTGGCTTTTTCCTTACTATCAGTCCTTGTAACAATGGTCACCAAGACAAACAGAGAGAGTGAAGAGAGAGAGAGAGAGAGAGAGAGAGAGAGAGAGAGAGAGAGAGAGAGAGAGAGAGAGAGGACATCAACAGCAATGACAACTTGTCAGCAGTTCTAACATAGTTCTGAAACATGCAAACAGATCCATGTAGAAATCCCTAGTGACAATAATCATTATATACAGTATGTACAATAGATTATATGAGTTATAACCATTTTTATGTCTATCTTAGTTAAATCATCATATATTGTCTTATAATACTGTGAGGGGAGATTTACTAAAACTGGTGCACTAAGATCTGGTGCAGCTGTGCATGGTAGCCGATTTCTAATTTCAAAAAGAGAAAAACCCACCATTAGCTCACTAGCATATAGACGCTACACTGCTCATTAAATAAGCCAATGCAGCGTCCCCAGATTTGCTGACTCACCAATGTGGTGCGGTATCCGTAACTAATAACAAAGTAAAACAAAAAAAAGAAAACTCCTGAAAAGAAAGTTACAGACGGAACAAGCAGCTTAATTGGGAAATGTATTACAAAGTAGATAATATATTACAAAAATGCAAAAACTGGTTACCTACCACCAAACACCTAGACTACTACAGAGTTAAAAAACGGCAACGTTGTCTATATAAATAGCGGCTGCATCACACCAGTTATCAAGCCTACACCAATCACACACAGTGAGGTATTCATCTGGGGTAACAGGTAGGTAATTATGTCATATAGTTACTGGTGACAAGCACCATTGGAATCCCAGATGCCACCTACCACTAATGACCACCAATGGGACTCCTAAATAACGTGGAGTCTATGTGTGAACAAGGAGGCCGGAGTTCCCAGCAGTAGTATACGCCCTGGATCCAGATATACCAGGGTTGACAGATAAAAAGTTGGCCTGCTGTTAAGGCATCACTCTGTCTATATATACATGAACCCTGGAGTGTAGATAACTTAGACAGTTAGTGTCAGATTAAGCCATTCGATACAGAGGGGGCTCAGAATATTGAAGTTAGGAGGTATACCATTAAATACACAGTCAGGACAGTAGTACAGAACTGTATATGCTATAATCAGACAAGGACCAAGTGGTCTGCTCACCTGACCAGGGACAGGATACCGGGTAGTCCAAAGACTAGTAAATTCCCAAGTGCCCCAGTTGGAGCCCATCCAGCGGTAATCAGCTCACAATGGTCAGACTATGTAATCCGTGTTGGTCAGATCCTGTGTCGGGGATATGGAGCTTGGACTCAAAGCCCGCTTGCTGTTGCGCCACAGCGCTGTGACGCTGTACCAGCGTTGCCCTCTCTAAGATGGCTCCTGCTGTCCTCCGAGATTGCAGGGCTCTTGCGCTGGCATGATGTGCTGCATCACCCGTGACATCAAGGCGTCATTGCCGTGGTGTCAATGGCCAGTTCTAACTTCAACTTGTTCAGTTAAAGCATTTGTTACCCCAACATTTCATATGCCGGACATGAGCCTGCTGTACCATGTACTTGTATGAAAAGGTATCCTGTTCGCCTTGTATTGCTTCCTTTGTGTGTAATCCCTGGTGTTCCTGCCAGTCCCTCTGCTTTCCAATCAAAAACTGACCACACTAAGCAGGAGAACTGTCAGTAAATGTTCCATCCGCTGGTAATATCTGTCATTTGGCGTGCACTAATGAGGTCAACCAGCAGGTGTCTCCTGGCAGTTTGGAACTGTCAGGAGAGCTTTTCCCTGCTGATGTTATGTCATCTTTGGGCTGCAGTACTGGCGTTCACCAGCGGGTGGATCCTGGCAGTGTGGAGCAGACAGCACCTCCTGCAATCAGGTGTCACTTGAGGCCAATCACAGGCCTATAAATACCCAGCAAGCACTCACATGTTTGCCTTGGTTTTGTCCTTGAGCCCTGACCTGCATCCTGTTACCTGTTGTACCTGATCCTGTCAATTCCTGCATCCCTGGAACCTGCAACCTGATCCCTTTCTCCTTGTCCCCCCATCCTCTGACCTCCTGTTTATGACCCTGGCCTGGCTTGACTACGATTCTGGTATCCCCTTTGCTATATATACTGGTTGGTTTGTTGTCACTGTCCTAGTTATTTGGTTTTCTCACTCTGTTTGGTATTGGTGGTGTATTCACATTATATGTATTTATCTTAATAAAATCACTTACTTTCACCTACTTATGTTTGGTTACTCTGTCGCAGTCACACAGTTCTGGTCACATTTGGTTTATGACAGAAACCAATGCCATCCCTGACCAGAAGTGGCTGCACAGAGGAACCATCTCGGTTCTGTTGGCTTTTCTGGAATTAATCCTAATGTGATTTCTTATTATGCTCTGCTGGCGTCAGAGAGTGGCGAGTAAGGTATCTCCGCCAGACACTGAAAGAGTGGACCAATGACCAGCTGCTTGAGATCATCCGTTTGGCCCACTCCCTGGTTGACCAGGGCTGTATGTTGTATGGGGATGTGCAGCCTTTGATCCATATATGTGCTGAGTTAGCCCTGTCTTGTGTTCCAAAGACCGGTGATGATTTTTCTCCACCTTTCAGTGCTGATCAGGTGGAGTCTCTGGTGTGGCTTTTAGAGGATGATTCCGCATGCTTTTTTGAGCACTATTCCGTTTGTCCTCAGCAAAGATTATGGAATGTATTCACTCAGTACAGACCCTTGTTAGACAGGCAGCATGTGATCCGTTCTTTGTCCAACCAATACTCTCAGCACGGTCTGATATTTTACAACCAGCCCGAACCAACCCACAACAAACCACCTCTGCCATCAGACACCTGCCTGCCCAAAAGTCTGTTTCCCCATCACCCATGTCAAACTCAGTTGCAGCCCAGTATACATTGCTCCCAACCAAATACTCATATGTGGTCTCTGCTCCCTGTACCTATCCCGCATTCAACCCACCTGCCTCTCCTCAGCTGCCTACTAATCCACAAGAACTTCCCCCAGCTGCTGTTACCTCTTCTCTGCTATATCTCAATCCTCCTTCCCAGTCTGCTGCACCCCCCACCGACAGAGCTTCAGTGCCAAAAAACAAAATAAAAGTTTTTCCCAACCAAAATGATTCTGCCATTAACCCAACCTGCCTCCACACCCACCAATCTGTCCCAGCCTGAGGTGCCAGAGTTCCAGCCTGAAGTACCAGAGTCCCAGCCTGAAGTGCCAGAGTCCGAGCCTGAAGTGCCAGAGTCCCAGCCTGAGGTGCTAGAGTCCCAGCCTGAGGTGCCAGAGTCCCAGTCTGAGGTGCCAGAGTCCTGGCCTGAGGTGCCAGAGTCCCAGCCTGAGGTGCTAGTGTTCCAGCCGGAGGTGCCAGTGTTCCAGCTGGAGGTGCCAGAGCCAGCGTACCAGCCGGAAGAGCCAGAGCCAGTGTACCAGCCTGAAGAGCCAGAGCCAGCGTACCAGCCTGAAGAGCCAGAGCCAGCGTACCAGCCTGAAGAGCCAGAGCCAGCGTTCCAGCCTGAAGAGCCAGTGCCTACTTTCCAGTCTGATGTGCCCGCTTTCCAGTCTGATGTCTCGTTGCCTGCTGCCCAGCTCGACAACCTGGAGCCTGCTGCCCAGCCTGATGAGAATCTGCCTGCTGCCCAGCCTACTGAGCCTCTGTCTTCTGCCCAGCCTTATGTGCCACTGTCTGGTGCCCAGCCTGGCGTGTTCCTGTCTGCTGCCCAGCCTGATGTGTTCCTGTCCACTGCCCAGCCTGATGTACCACTGTCCGCTGCCCAGCCTGATGTGCCTCTGTCTGCTGCTCAGCCTGATGTGCCTCTGTCTGCTGCCCAGCCTGATGTGCCACTGTCTGCTGCCCAGCCTGATGAGCCTCTGTCTGCTGCCCAGCCTTATGTGCCACTGTCTGCTGCCCAGCCTGGTGTGTTGCTGTCCACTGCCCTGCATTATGTGTTCCTGTCTGCTGCCCAGCCTGATGTGCCTCTTAGGCATGTGCAATTCGTTTCGTTACGAATTCGTTTTTTAACGAATTTCGACAAATTCGTTAATTCGGGAATATATACGAATTAACGAAAACCCGTTTAACGAATTTTTTCTGAATATTCGTAAATTCGATAAAATTGGACATTCGTAAATTCGGGCATTCGTACATCCGTACATTTGTACATTAGTAAATTAGTGAATTCGTAAATTTGTAAATTCGAAAATATGAAATAATAGTTAACTAATAATAACTTAACTATTAGTAATTACTAGTAACTTTTAAATTATAGGTAATGTAATTTCATTTCAAATTTGGCTGTTAGTGAACGTAACACATACAAATTTATCCGAAGTTATGAATGATCCGAAAAAACGGAATGGAACGTAATGAAGTAATAATAATAAATAATAATAATAACAATGTTTTATTATTATTATTATTATTATTTATTATTAATTTGTTCCGTTCCATTTGTTTAGATGCAGCATTCATTTTGGATAATTCGTAACTTCGGTTACGACAGTCAAATTTGAAAGGAAATTACAATACCTATAATTTAATAGTTAGTTACTATTTCAGATTTTTGAATTTTTGGGTTTTTGGATTTTCAAACTTCGAATTTACAAATTTCCGAATTTTCTAATTTACAAATGTATGATTTTACGAATTTACAAATGTACGAATTTACAAATGTACGAATTTACAAATGTACAAATAAAAAATGTATGAATGTACGAATGAACGAATGTACGAATGAATGAATGTTCGAATTTACAAATGTACGAATGAATGCATTTACGAATTTACGAATGAACGAATTTACGAATCGCGATCATAACGAATGACCCGAAAAATGAAAAAAACAATAAACTAATGAAACAAAAACGAAAATGAACGGATTTTTTGGCTGTGCACATGTCTAGTGCCTCTGTCTGCTGCTCAGCCTGATGTGCCACTGTCCGCTGCCCAGCCTGATGAGCCTCTGTCTGCTGCCCAGCCTGATGTGCCACTGTCTGCTGCCCAGCCTGATGTGTCTCTGTCTGCTGCCCAGCCTGATGTGCCACTGTCTGCTGCCCAGCCTGATGTGTTCCTGTCCACTGCCCTGCATGATGTGCTCCTGTCTGCTGCCCAGCCTTATGTGCCTCTGTCTGCTGCTCAGCTTGATGTGCTACTGTCAGCTGCCCAGCCTGATCAGCCTCTGTCCGCTGCCCAGCCTGATGTGCCACTGTCTGCTGCCCAGCCTGATGTGCCACTGTCTGCTGCCCAGCCTGATGAGCCTCTGTCCGCTGCCCAGCCTGATGTGCCACTGTCTGCTGCCCAGCCTGATGTGCCTCTCTCTGCTGCCCAGCTTGATGTGCCACTGTCTGCTGCCCAGCCTGATGTGTTCCTATCTGCTGCCGTACATGATGTGTTCCTGTCCGCTGCCCAGTCTGATGAGCCTCTATCCGCTGCCCAGCTTGAAGTGCCTGCTGCCCAACTTGAAGTGCCTGTGCCTGCTGCCCAGCTTGAAGTGCCCATGCCTGCTGCCCAGCTTGAATTGCCTCCTGCCCAGCTTGAAGTGCCTGCTGCCCAGCTTGAAGTGCCTGCTGCCCAGCTTGCAGTGCCCGCTGCCCAGCTTGATGTACCTGCTGTCCCGTTTGATGCACCTGCTGCCCTGTTTGATGTGCCTGTGCCTGCTGCCCAGCTTAATGTGCCCACACCTGCTGCCCAGCTTGGTGTACCCGTGCCTGCTGCCCCGCTTGATATGCCTGCTGCCCCATTTGATGTGCCCGTGCTGGCTGCCCAGCCTGATGTGCCTGTTGCCCAGTTCAAGGTGCCTGCCGCCCAGCTCGATGACCCGGAGCCTGCTGCCCAGCTCGATGACCCAGAGCCTGCTACCCAGCTCAATGACCCAGAGCACGCTGTCTGCCCTGAAGTGCCTGATGCCCAGCCTGAAGTGCCTGATGCCCAGCCTGAAGTGCCATAGACTATGGACAATTACAACCAGTTGGAGTGTCCAGAGGCCGCTCCTTTGAGGGGGGGTACTGTCAGGAAATGTTCCATCTGCTGGTAATATCTGTCATTTGGCGTGCAGTACTGAGGTCCACCAGCAGGTGTCTCCTGGCAGTTTGGAACTATCAGGAGAGCTTTTCCTTGCTGATGTTATGTCATCTTTGGGCTGCAGTACTGGCGTCCACCAGAGGATGGATCCTGGCAGTGTGGAGCAGACAGCACCTCCTGCAATCAGGTGTCACTTGAGGTCAATCACAGGCCTATAAATACCCAGCAAGCCCTCACATGTTTGCCTTGGTTTTGTCCTTGAGCCCTGACCTGCATCCTGTTACCTGTTACCTGTTGTACCTGATCCTGTCTGCATCCCTGGAATCTTGTCCTGCAACCTGATCCCTTTCTCCTTGTCCCCCCATCTGCTGACCTCCTGTTTATGACCCTGGCCTGGCTTGAATACGATTCTGGTATCCCCTTTGTTATATATACTCTTTGGTTTGTTGTCACTGTCTTAGTTATTTGGTTTTCTCACTCTGTTTGGTATTGGTGGTGTATTCACATTATATGCATTTATCTTAATAAAATCACTTACTTTCACCTACTTATGTTTGGTTACTCTGTCGCAGTCACACAGTTCTGGACACATCCAGTTTATGACAAGAACACAGCATGGGCAGTTCTCTAGTTGTGCTGGCAACTCAGCCTGCTCTCCTCCAATGATCAGACTTGTCCTGACACCCCCTCCTGCACAGCCTATCTCTGGGA
Source organism: Lithobates clamitans (assembly GCA_037952925.1). NCBI lineage: Eukaryota > Metazoa > Chordata > Amphibia > Anura > Ranidae > Lithobates > Lithobates clamitans. The sequence continues at coordinate 10,548,345 of JBBGZY010000004.1, read as the reverse complement.
AGCTCAGTGTACTATTGCTTCTCCTCCCACCAGCTAGTATGCAGCTGAGAACAGAGGGAATGTGATCACTTATAAAAAAAAGTTATTTATAATGTATTTTTATATCTATACACAAATGTTTTTTCTTTCATTTTTGTTTTAAACTGAATGGATCGTTTTACAAGATAGTCGTTTACAATCACTTTAAGCTGACATGGAAGCTGATTGGTTTCTATGCAGAGCTGCACCAGATTTTGCACTCTCAAGTTTTAGTAAATAACCCTTCTGTGTGTAAAGTCTTCCGTATAAAGCAAAATAGCACAATCTGCAGAGCAAGAGCGCTTCCCACAGATGATATTTTTCTATTCTCTGATCTGACAAACATTTGACAAACTATGACAATAGTTGGTTCATTGTATGCATAAATGCAATTGAAAGATGTCATAGACTGTCAAATATTAACAAACTGATTTTCTAGGACAGAGAAAAATTTTAGTCAACAGCTGTTAGGCCTGATTCACACCTATGCATTTTTAGTGCTTTTTGCATTTTGCAGACTTCCACTACAGAACGTGTTCCATAGGAAACCATGTTAAATGGACAGTAGTGCAGATCTATTGTAAAGCGCTGCGTAAACTGTTGGCGCTATATAAATCCTGAATAATAATAATAATAATCTGCAAAATGCAAAAAGCACTAAAAATGCATAGGTGTGAATCAGGCCTTAGGAGATATTGGATGAGTTACTAAAGTGAGTAGAAAATGTTCACTTACAAAAATGAATATTCCCTTTTTAAAATGTATGTTTCCTTAGCTTAGTAAAGAAGGTTAAGCTGTGTTCACTTTAACTACCCAGTTGCTTGCAAAGTAAAAACATAATTTTTGCTTGTAAGAGATTTGATTACTCAAGTGATTATAGCTCCCCCCTCTTTGAAGTGAATAGCTATGCTTCCTTCTTTAAGAATATATCAATGTTCCATTGTGAACAGTCACACAGGGTGATGGACAGGGAAATTGTGTTCACATCTGCCAGAGCATGCATTTGTAGTGACTAATGATTTCCAGGACAACAGTTTGGCTTTTAAAATTTTTAATTTTTGTTGGATCAGATAAGATCAGATAAGACAAGTCATTCCATGAGCTAGCCCACAGTATACTGTATATAACTGGTAATATCTCAAGTACTGTCAAGCAGTATTTGAATATCCTATTGTTTTGTAATATTAAATATATCTGCAAACAGAATAAATAAAACACATTTAAATATATTTTGAGTAAACACAAACAAAACAGAAAAAAATGTGGTGTTTCAAAATGATTAGTGAAAAGGCTACTTATGTATACCACACTGGAGGCTGGGCCTACTTGTCTTACCTTATTTAGTCTTTCAAGATTTCCTTTAAGAAGTTGCTGATACTCACAATCATTTTGGTATCTGTAAACAAAAATAAAACATGATTAAAGACTCCCCAAAAACTTTTTTGAAATATAGCAGTAAAGCGTGGGGTAAAAAATTGGTGATTTCATCTTCTTTCCAATATTATAAACCTTGTATTTTATATAAAACCAACTGCATATATACTCTATACAATCCTAAATTAAAGATCAGTTAAATTCACCTAGTACAGGATCTTCTCTAATCTTTCTCTCTGATCATCTCATTACTTTTTACTCCAGATTTTGTTTAGTGCTGCAACAGACAAACACTTAAATACATCTATATTTATCTATATCCATATCTATCATATCTATATCTATCTATCTATCTATCTATCTATCTATCTATCTATCTATCTATCTATCTATCTATCTATCTATCTATCTATCTATCTATCTAGCCAGGTGCAGGTTACCAAGAAAGGGTGGAGAGGAGACATAAAAAAATATTTTTTATAGAATGTTATCTTCCCCCTTTTTCTCATGAACAAGGACATTGCAGCATATCCTGCCTCTAGAGCAGTGGTTCTCAACCTGGGGGTCAGGACCCCCTTAGGGATCGAATGAGGATTTGCCAGGGGTCACCGAATCCTGGGCTGTTTCTGAAGCCTCCACCGCTCTCCCAGCCTTCTTGCGACTGCCCAGCAGGGCTGTCCCTGGAGCCTGTGGCAGCCCAGCTGGGCTGTTTCTGGAGCCCGCGGCCGCCCATTCAGTTCACTGCATGGCAGGGGGGGCAGGGACTAAAGTACAGGTGACTGGTGAGGAATGTGAAGTGGGAGGGGCTGGAGGAGACCCTATCTCCCGATTCTCCGGCATAGGTGGCACTGCTGTGAGACACCGCAAAGTCGGAGACACAGTGAAGCCAAAGACACAGCGAGTAACACTGCCTGCGGTTATAGTTGCCATTAAAAGTCCCCACTACAGTTCTCAGATCAGTAGATGACCTTAACCAAGAGCACCTAAATTGGCTAATCAGAACTCCCCCCAGCACTGCCACAGATCCTAACTCTCCGCCAGCACTGTCACTCATCCATCCTCCCCCACCAACTTCAACTTCAACAAAAGCTATTTGGAGTTCATTTTATGAAATAGGTTTGGAGGTGTTTTTTAGAGCTACTTTGATTGATAAAAGACACTAAAACATGTTAAGATTGCTGTTCAAAAGAAGCTGATGTGAACCATGCCTCGCAAAAATGAACTCTCTGAAGTCATATGATCAAGTTTAGTTGATCTGCATAAGGCTGGAAAGGGTGACAAAGCAATCTCAAAGTGTTTAGTCATTTATTAGTCAACAGTTAGACAAACTGTCTATAAATAGAGACAGTTTAGTACTGTGGCTACTCATCCTAGAAGTGAGCGCCCAACCAAATTGACTCCCAGGCCAAAATGCAGAATCCTCAATGAGGTAAAGAAGAACCGATGAGTAACAGCTAAAGGCTTGAAGGCATCACTGGATATGGCAAATATCCCTGTTCATGAGTCTACCATATGTAAGTCTTCAAACAGGCAGGATGTCCATGGCAGAACACAGAGGAAGCCACTGCTCTAACAAGAGCATGCTACATGCCTGAAGTTTGCCAAAGTTAACCCTGGCAAATGGCAATGCAACTGGGAAAATATTTTGTGGACTGATGAAACAAAAGAAGAATACTCAGCACTATCTATGGCTCAAAAAGGGCACAGCTTACCAACATCAAAACATCATTCCAACAGTGAAGTATGGCAGAGGGAACATCATGATTTGGGCTAGCTTCGCTGCCTCAGGCCTGGACCACTTGCCACCATCGAGGTGAAAATAAATTCCTAAGTTTACCAAAACATCCTACAGGATAATGTCAGGGTGGCTGTCCACCGCCTAAAGCTTAGTAGAAGTTGGGTGATGCAGCAGGATGATGACCCTAAGGATTCAAAGTAAATCCCCAGTCTGGCTTCAGAAAAAGGAAATGCACCTTTTGGAGTGGTCCAGTCAGAGACCAGACCATAACCCCATAGAGATGCTACGAAATAACCTTAAGAGATCCATTCACAACAGACATCCCACAAATGTGGGATGTGAATCATTCTGTAAAAAGGAATGGTCAACATTTCTTCCCGAACATTGTGCAGGTCTGATCCAGAGCTACAGAAAGCGCTTTCTTAATGTCAATGCTGCCAAAGGAGGTTTGACCAGCTATTAACTCCAAGGGTTCACTTAGGCCTAGTACATTTGGGCCGAATGCTGGGCAGCATTGGCTGGTTCAATAGAAACCAGCCGACATTCGGCCCTGTGTGTACTGGAGTTGGTCTGACAGACGTTGGCTGTTTTCAGCTGGCTTCTGGCTGGAGGCTGTCCCCCTGTCAGAACAAAATAGAACAGCAGAGAAGATCGCTGTACAGGCAAGCTGCATCAGGGCTTTGCGGTTAGTTTTAACCCTTTATCGGCTGTTAGTGGGGGTTAAAAGCACGCCGCTAGCGGCCAAAAACCTCCGCAAAAACGATGACCCCTGCTAAAAATAGCGGTGCTTTACTGCCGACGCCCCCAATGCCCCGGTGTGAAAGTAGCCTATAATCTATAATTTTCTAAAATCAGATACAGTATAAATATGAAAAAAGGAAACAAGTTTATCATTTATTCAGCCACTCTACTAATCTATAAAAAATAATTGCCAGTATATTTTTCCTTGTTCATATTTTAATTTTTATATTTTAACTCAATGTAATGCATTTTCTTAAAATGTAACCTGTTATTGTTTATAAACAACTAAATAAAATTAAACGATTGTGCGTGAGTATTCTAGTAACAACAGAGTTATTCAGTGTAGCTGACTCTGACTACTTAGTTAAATTAATTGGGTGGTAAACTGGCATAGTTGACATTGTTGCATCTTGGTTCTATAGCCCAGGCTACTTTCTCCTAACATTTGTTTGTGGAAACAGAGTTTATATCAACACATAGGTAAACTACAGTTATACTGACACTGAAGGCTTTACATGAGTAAAAAACAATGAATCGATTATGAAAACAGTTGTCAACTATTTTCATAATCGATTAATCGGCCAGCCGATTACTTGGCCTGCATACAGAATTCATTCTTTGTTTACACATCAGGAAATACAGTGCAGCACACATCAGTGCACCATCCATACATGTCAGGAGATACAGTTCAGCCCGCATACAGCTCAGTACACCATCCATACATTGTCAATAAGCGCCTGAGACAGTGGCGGCCCATGCATTGTGGGCGCATGGGCGCCGCCCCCCCTGACACTTCCGCCGCCCTCCCTATTCATGTGCCTGGCCCCTTTCAGGATGCTGGACACATGAAATACTATGGCTGGGATAGGCGGGGGGTGTATTTTGAAGCACGTGATTAGAGCCATAGGCTCTAATAGGCTTCAAAATAAGGTGGGCTCGTGTCGCAGAGCACTGCGTCCTGATCCCACCCTGTTGTGTGGCATATCAAATGAATTTTCGCTATTTTCACACTAACGTTCCTCCCTGCCAATCACCAGGCAGGTCAGTGAGACCTGTCTCCCGATTGGCCAAAGCATTAGGCGATCCTATTGGATGCCTAACGCTTTGGCGAAAGAGAAGACGAGTGGACACAGGAGCCACAGCCGCCGCTTCCAGCCGAGGAAGATAGCTGCTGAGGAAGAGACGAGAGCCGCAGAGGAAGAGATGAGAGCCACTGAGGAAGAGAGCCCTCGAGAAGAGCCGCTAAGGAGGAGAGCTGCCAGTTCCCGCCGAGGAGGAGAGCTGCCAGTTCCCACCGAGGAGAAGAGCTGCCGAAGAGAGCCACTGGTTCCCGCCAAGGAGGAGAGCCCCGTCACTCCAGGAGAGGAGTGGTAAGCGCCGCTGGACCGGCCGTGCAGAGGGTTTAGTGAAGTGACTGCCGAGCCTGGCTGCATTTGATGGGCAGAAGTGGCTGCATTTGATGGGCAGAAGTGGCTGCATTTGATTGGCACAAGTGGCTGCATTTGATTGGCACAAGTGGCTGCATATACTGGGCACAAGTGTCTGAATATACTAGGCACAAGTGGCTGCATTTGACAGGAACAAGTGGCTGCATATGACGAGCACAAGTGGCTGCATTTGATGGGCACAAATAGCTGCATATGATGGGCACAAGTGGCTACATTTGATTGGCACAAGTGGCTGCATTTACTGGGCACTAGTGGCTGCATTTGACGGGCACAGGTGGCTGCATTTGACGGGCACAATTGGCTGCATTTGACAGGCACAAGTGACTGCATTTGATTGGCACAAGTGGCTGCATATGATGGGCACAAGTGGCTGCATTTGATTGGCACAAGTGGCTGCATTTGATTGATACAAGTGGCTGCATTTCCTGGGCACAAGTGGCTGCATATGATGGGCACAAGTGGCTGCATTTGATGGGCACAAGTGGCTGCATTTGATGGGCATAAATGGCTGAATATGATGGGCACAAGTGGATGCATTTACTGGGCACAAGTGGCTGCATATGATGGACAAAAGTGTCTGCATTTGATTGGCACAAGTGGTTGCATACGATGGGCACAAATGGCTGCATATAATGGGCACAAGTGGCTGCATATGATGGGCACAAGTGGCTGCGTATGATGGGTACAGTGGCTGCATTTTATGGCACAGTGGCTGCATTTGATGGGCACAATGGCTGCATTTGATGGGCACAATGGCTGCATTTGATGGGCACAGTGAGGCTGCAATTGATGGGGGGTTCAGTATTTTTCAGTTTGTTTGCTAAAGGGGAGCTCTATACTATACTTTGCAGCTTGCTATTGGGGAACTCTGAAGGCAGGAGGAGCCAGAAGTGTCAGTGGGGGACCCTAGAAGAGGAGAATCAGGGCTGCTCTGTGCAAAACCATTACACAGAGCAGGTAAGTATAACATGTTTGTTGTTTAAAAAAAAAAACACTTTAACCCCCTCTTCCTGCGCTATAGCTGAATGACGGCTACAGCGCAGACTTACTTTCCTGGGAGGGCATCAATACACATCCTCCCTTGCTCAAGCAGCCTGCGCACCCCCTGCAGGGCTGCACGGCGTGCTCTGTGATCAGCGAGTTTATCAGACTCGGCTGATCACAGATCGGAGTAAGGGGTAGATCCTGCCCCCTTACCATGTGATTAGCTGTCAGCCAATGACAAACAGAGCCAGCAATCGGCTTAAAAAAAGCTGATTACCGGCGGCTGTCAGAGGAACATCGGTCCGATCAAGGAGAGCAGCCGCCGAGTCATCTGTGCCCAGCAGTGCCACCTGCCAGTGCCACCTACCAGTGCACAACAGTGCCACCTACCAGTGCCTACCAGCGCCACCTACCAGGGCCCACAGTGCCACCTATCAGTGCCCACAGTGACACTGATTAGTGCCCACAGTACCACCTATCAGTGCCCACAGTGCTACCTATCAATGTTACCAATCAGTGCCTCATCACCAGTGCTGCCTATCGGTGCCACCTACCAGTGCCCTTGAGTGACACTTACCAGTGCCCATCAGTGTCACCTATTAATGCCACCTATCAGTGCCACCTATTGGTGCTTATTAGTGCCATATATCTGTGCTACCTATCAGTGACACCTATCAGTGCCCATCAGTGCAACCCATCAGTGCCACCTATCAGGGCCCATCAATGCCGCCTCATAAGTGCCGTCTCATCAGTGCCCATCAGTGCCCATCAGTGCTGCCTTATCTGTGCCTATCAGTGCAGCCCATTAGTGCAGCCTATCAGTGCCCATCAGTGCAGCCTATCAGTGCCCATCAGTGCAGCCTCATCAGCGCATATCAATGAAGGAGCAAAATGACCTGTTTGCAAAATATTATAACAAACTATGAAACATGTTTTTGTTTTTTTCAAAACTTTCCGTCTTTTTGTTTGTTTAGCAAAAAATAATACCCCCCAGTGGTGATCAAATACCACCAAAATAAAACTCTATTTGTGTTAAAAAAATGATAAAAATGTGATATAGGTACAGTGTTGCATGACCGCGCAATTGTCATTCAAAATGCAACAGCGCTGAAAGCTGAAAATTGGCCTGGGCAGGAGGAGGGTTTAAGTGCCCAGTAAGCAAGCGGTTAAAGACTGTGTGCAGGGAACATCAGCATCTGAACCCAGAGAAGGTGGAGGCTGATAGATTGGAGGTAATTGAAGGCATTACAATTAAAGTGAACTTTTACCAGTATTGTGCATTGTACTTAAAATGATCATATCCATGAAAAAAAAAAAAGTCTCAGCTTTTAGTACCACTTTAATTTAAAAGATTTATAACTCCCTTCCACCCTTCATATAGCTTCTTGTCTGACTCCTAGTTAAAATGCCCATATATCCTGCTTCTGGGTGTATTTATTATTATATATAGAATATAAGTAATATATATTATTACTTTCACTGTTTCACAGTATAAATGAACCCCTTATAGTAGCGATTATCTGCTCTTTTTCTACTATAAAGGGCTAATTTTAGGTTTTTTTAGGTGATACAAAAAAAAGAAAGTAATTTTTGCAGAAACACACTACAGTTCATTTAACATGGTTTCCTATGGGACACGCTCACATCTATGCTTTTTCAGCCGCTGCATATTTGGAAAGGGTCAAGGACTTTATTCAACACTTTTTTGCTTTTTTGGTTCAATAGACTTCAATAGAGAAGCTGTAGAAAAGCATGTAGTGCGTTTTTGCTGCGATTTACATTTTTTTAACCATTTTTTAAACCATTTTTTGCCCAACAACAAATTGAGTGGATTAGAGATCTTGTTTCTTAAACATATAGTTGGTTATTTATATTTACCACTGCATATAGATATTTAAGAATAAATTGCCCTTTTTTATATTTTTATACACAACACTTTTTTTAAGGTTATTATCCGATTGATCCATTAATCTAAACAATAATCGGCCAATTAATCAATTATGATAATAATAATCATTAGTTGCAGCCCTAAAAAATACTGTGCTAAACATCATCATCCAGAAATGTTTAATTTCCTATCTTTATTGAAGACATTCAGGAAGCACATATAGTGTTAAAGGGTGTATGAAGTGTTTTCAATTTTTACACTGTAATTTGATAAAGTGGTGCTATAAAACAGGCATTTCATTGGCAAATACTGTATATATGCTGTAACTTCAAATTTCTTGCTCTGAATAATTTGGGATCTGGTTACCAACTATTTAAATTATGTCAAGTTTGTAAAAGGTATGAAATAGTTCTTACTTTTTCATTTGTTTAGACTTGTCAACAAACACAAGCAATGCGATTCTTTCTGGTGTGCTGTAATAAATGATTAGCATGTTGTACTCACTTTTGCAAAATAATTTTGCAAAAATAATTTGTTAATAGAATAAATAAGTTATACACTGGATGGGCCTAACACATATATGCATATTCTTACTTAGTAATAACTGAAATACTTAGCTAGTTTCAACCATTGTGTATTGTGTGGTTTCATATACTTGTTGTGTTCCAATTATATTGCCTAAAATGCTGGGCGCCTAAAATTAAAATCTAAGTTACTGGTGAGGCAAACAAATATCAATCTGGCACTGTTGTAACAGGACTGTTTGACACATAGAAAAAAATAAAAATGTATTGGCTAGTAATATTTTAAGATCGTCAAAAATGATTACCTTTGATTTCTGTGTTTTTAAAATTAGTATTATACTCTAAAATATTTTTTTTTTCAGTTGTACAATGGGTTCATGCAACTTACCTTTTTAGATGGAGCCTGAAAACAGTCTAATGCTACTATGCTAAGAAACGTTCAAATTACTCACTTGGTTTTAAATTCATCGACCATCCTCTGGGCGTCTTTGTACTCTCTCTCGAGTTTGGACCGATCGAAAGACAGTTCACGAATTCTCTGCCGATTTAGCTCAATTTGTTCTGCAAAAGCTTCTTCCAGGCCAGAAATCTCATCCATTCTTTGGAATGTCTCCAACTGCTTTCTAAAGATCGCATTTCTTTGTTCCAGAACCCTAGCTCGGTTTATATAATTGGCAAACCTTTCATTGAGTTCCTGCAAGTTTTCAAGGCCTTTTGCCTGAGACAAACCAAGGTTGCTAATGTCTACAAGACTTTGATCATCAAAGCCATCAGACCTCTCATATTTCTCTTTACGCACTTCTCGTAAGTATCTAGTCTTGTACATATTGCTATCACTCTAAGGGACCTTCCTCTCCCCAGGTTAAACTTGTCTGAGCAAATTTCCAAGAGGCAAAGAATGAGAACTGTTCTGTCCTCCTCTCCTGTGCACAGAATGCCATCTGCAATAGCCAAATGAATTTTCATTCAAAGCAATAGGCCACAAGGGCACTGTTCTCTTGCATTCTAGTATTTGTCAGCATTTATTTTGTTCCAGGAAAAGCATTGTTTCTTTTTTTTTACAGCATAGCATAGAGAGGCTTAGGTTAACAACTAAACACATCCAACAAAGCAATTGCATTTTCTAAATAGATGATTCAATTAAAGCTTTTACCCAAAGCCTTTGGAATCATTTACAGTAATTGGTTTGTCCCCTTAGTGAGTTTACATTTAAAATATATCATGGACCCCCTTCCATAAATATTTAAAATTGTCAGTATCTATTCGTTATGTGCAACATGACACATTTAGGGGCTGTTGTTTGGAGGACTTGAGGTTTTTTAAAAGGAAAGGCATGTTAAAATTGTCGGTTTCTAAGTAAAAACTGATACCCAAGTAATATGTACAGCAGTAGAAGAAATTTTTAGAACTACTTTATGCCTCCATACTTTATTGGTCCATTGTAAGCGCACCATCCACAGCAGAATATCTGTGATCAATACTATCTGCATTGCTTGCAGTAATCGGGTTATGCTGAGTTTTCATCTCTAGTAATAGAACATGTTATTAAAACATTATAAAACATTATAAACAACTTTGTAAAAAGCAGAGACATCTTCCTACCGACAAAGGGCCATATAGTCAAAGCTATGATATTACCAGTAGTAACCTATGGCTGTGAAAGTTGGACCATAAGGTAGGCTGAATGCAGAAGAATTGATGCTTTTGAACTATGGTGTTGGAGAAGACTTTTGAAAGTCCCTTGGATGGCAAGAAGATCAAACCAGTCAATCCTGAAGGAAATCAGCCCTGAATATTCACTGGAAGGACAGATCCTGAAGCTGAAACTCAAATATTTTGGCCACCTTATGCGAAGAGAGGACTCATTGGAAAAGACGCTGATGCTGGGAAACATGGAAGGATAAAGGAGAAGAGGACGACAGAAAACAAGATAGATAGATAGCATCATCAAAACAATGAACATTAAGTAAAGCAAGCTCCCTGAGCCAGTGGAGGACAGAAAAGCCTGGCGCGCTATGGTCCATGAGGTCACGAAGAGTCAGACACGAATTAACGACTGAACAACAACAACAACAATAGAAAATGTTTGTGACCAATCAGCACATATTACTATTCCCTGTGGATCAGGAAATGATTCATTTACTGCATCTTAAAGTGTTTCCAAATCCCAAACTTTTAAAAAATTGATCATAGAGTGATGTGAGGTTAGAAGTTGTTGTAGAATGTACAGGGAAATTGAAACTTTTGAGTTGTCACCAGAGCAATAAGAGGGGGAGAATCTTCAAATGGAGCAATTTGACTAATAGGATATTTCCCTTTGTTTGTTTTTGACAGATTTCTTCTTTCTTTTTATTGTGTCTACAAGACAAGAAGCAAAGGGAAATCTCCACAATGACGCAATGGGGTTGATTTACTAAAGACAAATCCACTGTGCACAACAAGTGCACTGCAAGTGCACTTGGAAGTGCAGTCACTGTAGATCTGAGGGGAAGATCTGAAATGAGGGGAAGCTCTGCTGATTTCTATCACCCAGTCACGTGCAAGCAAAAGTGCTGTTTTTTTAATTTTCTTGCATGTCCCCCTCAGATTTACAGTGACTGCACTTCCAAGTGCACTTGTAGTGCACAGTGGATTGGCCTATTATAAATAAACCCCAATAGATAGCAAAAAACCTAGAATGTTTTAGCCATACCCAATGCTAAAATTAACAAAAAGTGTGTCTTAACATATATACGTTATATATTATATTATATTATAATTAAATATATATAATTATATTTATATATAGGATACATTCACCTTTAGTAACATTTTACATATTACAACCATATTTAGGGTGTAACATGTTACTATTTTGTTACTATGTTAGGGTGTAACATGTCACATTTTAAAAACAGCTCTGCCCCCACAGCCCCATCATTCATTTACAAATCTCTGTGAATACAACTCCTGTCTACCACTGCGAAAGACCAATTGTAGTTCTCAATGAAAGACTAGGTCACAGTGTTAATTCACTGACACTTCCTGCAGTTGAGTAACAGTCCGCCCTTACAGGAGGTATGGGCAGAAACCTGTTAGGTGTGTCTGCGGAAGCCTGACATTGTACCCACGATCCACTGATCGTGGGTACAATGTTTTGCAGGCACATGTTTTTACGTGGAAAGTCATGTTCATTTATTTATTTTTTAAAGGTAAACTTAGCCTTTAATGTTGGCCAAAAGATTACAGGTTTCCCAAGACATTGCAGTTTCTGAAAAAGCTCTATCTCTCAAAACCAATATTTGATATAATTGTTGTCAAATCCTGCACTGGATTGCTGGTGGGCTTTATATCCCCACCTCTCCAACAACCTGGAGCCTAAGTAATTCCCAGTTATTTGGTTGCTCTAGCCAGCCAATATCCAGCCCTGCCCCTCCCTGTTAGTTGCTTGTCCTGCTCTGCCCACCTCGTTTACAGATCTGTGCCGCAATATCCCTGGTCCTACATGGTGTATACTGTATAGTTTGCTCTTGCACTATTTCTGCATACCTCCCAACATTTTGAGATGGGAATGAGGGACACCTACTAGCAAACGTATGTAGGCATAGGACACGCTCCCTGCCACACCCCCCTATAAGAAAATTAACCCAAAAAAAGGTTAATTAAATACACAAGGGCATTTTTTTTACCACTACTATTTCTTTATATTGGCTTTTAACATTTAAAAATGCAGCCATTTAGAATTTGGAGGAAAGGTTTAGCACTGCAAAACACTTTTTGAAAGATAAAAAGTACATTTTTACAAACTATATGGATCAGACGAAAATGAGGGACAAGTGAGGGGGAAAGAGGGACAGAGGGACATTGCTTCAAATCAGGGACAGTCCCTCAAAATCAGGAACAGTTGGGAGCTATGTTTCCGTTCAGCTGTTTGCTTTGTTAACGCTGCTCTGTTTATGAATGCAGGTTATCTTATACCACGCTATTTGTTTGCTGAGTTAATTTGCCTACTATTATTTGCTGCATGAATTCATATCAGGCTTATTCTCGAGCCTGTACTCCTCAAGGCCCTAATTAAAAATTACAGTGCCAATAAAATCTGAGGTATGGAAGGGAAAGATTAGAGTAGGAATGTGGTCAAAATGTATAAATTATTAAAATAAAAAACAAAACTAAAAAAACTATAGGAATAAAATATTATCAATGTTTCTTAACAGCACAGGTTATTGGTAGTAATGTTCCCAAATCCTTGATAATATAAAGAAGAACACTTCCTGCTTCCTCTCAGAAACACTGGAATCTTCTTTCACTTATACAGTTTTACAGCCTAGTGAGCATGCCCCATCTTGTCTGCTGTGCCCCTTAGTGTTTATTACTTTCTCCTGGCTCTCTTTGTAGAGACACATCACCTGCTTCCTGCCAGCTGTACTGAAGGCTTCCTAAACACATGGGGGGTCATTTACTAAAGGCAAATCCACTTTACACTACAAGTGCACTTGGAAGTGCAGTTGCTGTAGATCGGAGGGGAACATGCAAGTAAAATAAAAAACAGAATTTTTGCTTGTACATAATTAGATGATGAAATCAGCAGAGCTTCCCCTCATTTCAGATCTTCCCCTCAGATCTACAGCGACTGCACTTCCAAGTGGAC